>JBBPCS010000729.1:10611670-10632678 GCA_037974645.1 Hollardia meadi | reverse complement strand
TCACGCTGATGTTTGTTCAAGTGTTCATTTTTCTGATCAGTTTGGTTTTAATTAGTTATTTGATGCTCTAAAAAGGGCTATAAAAAAAAACCCGCCGAGCCCTGCTCATGATTGAGTCGGACAGGTGTGTGGGCGGGAACTCGATACCGCGGCTCCACAGCCCGATCGCTGCTGCGCAGACTCTGGCTCCAAATGACGTCACCAGCACAAGATGGCAGCGCTCGTATTTGGGATATTTTGTACAGGGGGAGGAAGTAGAGATGCGTCGTCCATCTTTATTTAGGTCAATGGTTCAATGCACTCGAAGATGCATCTCCACACTGTTTGTTAACTACTATCTGTTGAGTGGGTGCTAATACTGTATGTCAGACATACTATGGTACGATTGCACATGCTGTATACTAACAGAAGCAGCTGATTAACTGCAGATGGGTGATGTTTTCCTGAAGTTAAGAAGCATTCAACTTTCTGACACTGAATGACACACTGGTAAAATATCAGCTTACTCATCTCATACTTTAATCTAAGGCTAAGAGTGTTTTCTTCAGTTGTGTTCCATTACCCCATACTACTTAAATAACACAGATCTCTATTCTTCCAACACAATTGGAAGAATAGAGAAAACAAATGTAATTCCTTGCGAGTTTGAGAGATAAGAACAAGTTCTTCACTACAAACAAAACCAACAATCTGCTCTCTATTTCTGGTGATGTTCACAGGTCAACAAGGATTAAAGGGGCGCCTTACTGTAAGTCGCAAATAAAAAAACACAATCACAGATAAAACACAAATCTAAGACCAACTATGAGAAGAAGGCAAAGTGAGAATGTGGAAAAAGCAAAAAAAAAAGAGGAAAGGTTAGCCTTATGGTTAGAGTGTGAGACTGCATTTTTTAAAGATGGGAGACAGCTCTTGACATGTGAGTGATGAACAGAGCCTGTTAACAATGGAATATGTATGGATTGTGACCCCTGCAATTTCAACTAGTTATATTGGTAAAGAAAAATGTAAAAATGAAATGAACGTCAAGATGTTTTGGTAAATCATGCAGTGGGTCCTGAGATACAATCCTATTACAAAAAACAAACCATTTAGCCCGCAGCACGCCACATTCTGGCCTTCTTTTCTAATCGTATTTTGAAAAACAATCCATTGTTTTACAGTTTTTCTATTGTCAGTATTGAGTATACTCATGATATTCATAGTAAGAAGCAGCTTAGGAAAGGATTTGAGTTTGTTATCACTGTAAAGGTCGACCGACTGGTAAACTCAGCATCTAAACTCTGATTTGAGCTCTGAAGTCTTCCTTTTCTCCCTTGTACTTCCGTCCATTCCTACACCCAACCATCCTTACCTTCAGTCCTGTCTTTTCGTCATCACTACCATTATTAGTGGAGGAGGGTGTCTCGTCCCCCAGCCGGGACACAAGGACAAAGTCCTCACTGTTGAGAGTGGACACTGAGTCCGAAGACACGCTAATCTTCCCCACCGAGCCCTTGTCATCCATGGCTGCCGCTGTTAAACTCAGCCACGCTGCTCATGAATGGAAGACGGGAGGAGGAAGTGGTGGGAGATGATGAGCAAAATCACCTAGAAAAAGAAAAAAATAAAATAATGAAAAGAAGCAAAAAACAGTCATGATGTGATGAAATCCATGAAAAACATCTTTTAAGGCAAGAGGAAACTTGGCAACTTAGAATCTAACCCCCTAAAAAAATGGTAAGACCATTTATTATTGACTTTTAAAGCTTTTTTAATTAAACACCTGAAGAAAACTGTGAGGCACCTGTACAAACCCCAGGAAAACGTTGGGTGTGAAATAAAGGTTAAGTAAAAAAAAAAAAAGCTTAATTCAAGTCAAGGTCATAGAAAAGAGAACACGCTACAATGAAGAAGACAGAGATCAGAGGGGGAAAAAAAGAGGATATGTGGGTCATTTGAGGTAATTCTGTCTATCACAGCAGAATTTGCAAAATAGCTTGATGCATTGTAAAGCTATGAGGATGCAATTTTGAAAAAAGAAACATGCATATGAAAGTGAGAAATTAAGGAACAAGCCAGCTCACTACAACCATCAATCTATTCCATGTCAGTATCACAAAAATTAAATTGTGGTCCCCACCACCACCACCAAATTACATGTACACCAGAAAGTATATTATATTATATTATATAAAACTGAGTTGCAAGTGCTAATTGCATTGCGTGCACTCCTCAGTGCATGGCTGCTCTCCCGGCCTGCCAAAACAACCACAAATAACCTCATCCGAGTTCCTGAGGGACACGCTGCACATCAACGGCTCATCCCTCGCTCTGCCTTTCACTACAGCTCCCTCCGTCAGTCCATCAATGACGATTTAACACAGCATCATATTTTGGCACAAGATAAATGCATACAATGACCCACCACTTATATAATTGTGTAACTAATTCTCAAGGATGATGACCTGGAAACAGGAAGTAAGGTTTGGAACAACAACACGACAAAGTCAAAAATCATTTCAACATCAAAATGATTATTTTGCAGTGTCTATTTGTAACGTTCGGTAATGGCAATAGGAGGTAGAATTATGGTCAGAATTGGTTTTACAAGAAAAATGAGGTGAAGTTCTGTCTTTACAGCCGGCATGAGGTAGTTCCTGAAAAGGGAGGTGCCATTGTGTGTAAAACAGGAAGAAAAAAAAGGCACAACAAAGGTTTCTGGCAGAGGTTCAAGAAGAGACCATAACAAGCCATTTCTGGCCGTCCCCTTGCTCTCTTGCTCTCTTGTCAAACCCCTTCCTATTCAAAGCAGGTCCAACAATGGAGAAGTAATAGGGGGAAAAAAAGGTCTACAGTGTAACGGTCAAAGCAGTTAATAATGTGTATTACTTATAACATTGTGATACTGATGCAGAATAAACCTCAATATCAGCAGCTATGTCTATGTGACTAGAAGGTTTTACAATATCTTGCACTGATCCGAGTTTTATTATTAAGTTACCAAACACAATCTGAGTAATATAAACTGTCAGTTTTAGGTTACACCCACTTTTTATTGACAATAAACTGCTACTAGACACAGAGGACACAAGTCCAACACAGCTCTGTTTTACAATCTTTTCACTTGCTCATGTCATAGGAAATCCTATGCACACATTTGCACACATTTGCAAGACAAATGCATAGAAGAATGTGTACCAAAATGATGAATGAGGAAGAAAGACTGAAGATGGAAATTCAAATCCTCTCTGAAAGTGTATAATAACAATTTATCAAACAACTGTTGAACACGCAGAAAAATGAAACCTCTTTCGGTGATACATTTTTCACCTCGCCTATAACGCCCAGCCCTGTGGACGGAGCAATCGTAGTTACTGTCATGCGTAGTCACCCCCGCAAAGGCCCATTCAAAGCCAGGAAAAACCCTGATGTTACCATAGTTACAAAATGATCTTGCAATATATAAATATATGCATCTCATAGAGGTCGAGTAATTACTTTCCTAAATTCCTGAACAGAAATAGGATTTAACATTAGTTTAGCTCTGGTATTTATGCTAAAATCACATAGCTGCCATTATAAAATCCTATTGGTCAGTTTATGAAGGTGTAAACTGTAACTTGCCTGGCATAATTTCCTCATTGCAGAGGTAGCTAAATCTATCCCTTTGGAGCATGTGTGCATTATCACAGATTCAATCACCGTACTTGTAATGCTGATAATATTCATTACCAAAATCTTATTCAGTTGAAATCAAAACCTTTGACAAATGTGCAAATATGAAAGCACTAAGAGAACTGTCATGGAAACAGCTTTTTTCAGTCCTTAAAGCCTCTGAGCAGCCTCCATTAATGCCTTTCAGCGCCATCTTTTTTCATGCTTAGATAATAGGTTTGAATGGTTTTATTTGATGCCGAGTCTTCATACTAACGTACCCTATGACCCAAGCAGGGCACAAAATTAGCTACAGCCACCAGCCAAATGCTGGTTAAGTCAGCAAGTGGCTGGTGGATTTGCTTCACTCATCAACAAAAAAAAACAAAAAAAAACTGATAATCTATCGAGTGGCTGGTAAAATTTGAACATTCTAGCCATTTGGCTGGTGGACAAAAAAGGTAATTTTGTACCCTGGAGCCAAGATAAACACCTCAACAATTCTCAGTGAAACACTGTTTTAGGTTAAAAAGGAAAGGAGACAGTAGCCAATTCTTCCTGTCTGTCCAACATAAACCTTTCTTAAGAGTAGATCAATGCTTTGTAACCCCAGAGTCAATCATCTCACGAGAAAGCAAAGTAACTGAGACTTCACAACTTCTGGTGTTAGCTTCACTAATTAAATTATGTTTCAATTAGCAAACACTGAAAAACTCCATCAATCTTTGTACTCAAGCCTCAATGCACACATGCATACATAAACAGAAATAAAAAGGAAAAAGTACTGTTTCATGCAGGATCACACGTAACACCATCCACTCACACACACACACACACACACACACACACGTACACAAGCGGCTGTATTATGAACACAAATAAGCACTCACGCGTAGGCACACATGTGCACGTTCACACAAACCTCATACTCTATGTCTCTGACGAGCTGGCAGCTTCAACACTCTTATAATGGCTGCCTTGTCACCCCGTTTTCCTTCCTAACCTCAGCAACAGCCCTCTGCCTGCCCCTGCCAAGCCACACTAAAAGATATCAGCCTTTTTCAGCACCTTCGTACACATCCAACAAGACATACAATTCATTGCCTATCATACTACTGGTTATTAGAAGATAATCAATTAGAGCTGTATCTTAACCCGCTGACGCAATATTAACATTGAGGATTGTCCTTACAGCGTAATGCTCCCATGTTGGTCAATGTTTTCTTGCCTCACCGTTTCCTCCCAACTGCTTCTTCTTCTGTTGCGCCAGTAGTTTTTTTCTGAACTGCAAAAACAAAAATTTTTTGGCAATTTTATTTCAGCTCTATTTTTTAATAGGCTCATATGCACATGAAGTGACATTAGATCTGCAAAAACGTGTTTCCCAGAAACATAAATGGGTTCATTGACTGTTACAATGTGAATGTCAATGTGTTTTTTACAAAGTGATACTGAATACATATTTGCCCGTGTCAGGTTTCGAAATTAACATCTATCATAAGCCCTTTTTAACGCAGAGATTGCGCAATATCGGCGCAACGAAGACCCTTCTCTACACCGCCTTTGTTTATTTACACTGAAAAACACAACAGCATCATAACGCCGTTCCACTGTGTGATTTTAGATCGCAAGCCGGCGATCCAAAATTACAAGAGGCGTGACGAGTAACACAGGAGCGTCGGAGTCTAGTTTGACATTTTACATATGAGAAGCGCTTCGTAAACAATGGAATAACATGACAATAACAATAATTTACCGTCCCTGTTATGACATCAATTCGGCGCTGTTACTACCTCTGTTACTGTCTCAGAGGTGGAACAACTTTGACCCCCCATTACGCCTCTGTGATGTTTATACAGACGGCGAGGCGTAACAGAGGCGCAACAGGCCCGCATTTAACGGACTGTGTAAAAGGGGATATAGACTGTTACATCTATCATAGACTGTCTAAGCAAGCACAGATTTAGTCATTACAAGTAATCAGACAATAAACTGTATTTTTCAGGACTGCATACCAAGTTATGTGGTGTGTAGGGCTGGGTTTTACCAACTCTGCTGGCATACAAAGCAATAGCAGCAGTTAGGTTGATGCAGTCTGGATGTGTGTTTATTTTCCTCTCTACCACTCTCCAGCTGAACGGGCTGTTCTGGGCTGCCAGCTGGGCCCTGCGTGCACCTCACAAGGGGGAGGAAGACACAGCCAGACACAGCCAGAGAGCATTCAGGCTTGCAACACAGTCCCTTTCGACTCGCCTCACAGCAGTGATTTCATCCAGGCAGAGATAGCAGAGAGAATGCCAGAGGTAGTGAGGAAAAGGAGAAAGAATGACAGAAAAAGCTGAAATACCACAAGGTGAGTCAGGAGGTACAGCACAAAAGAGAAGAGAAAGAAAAGAAACAAAAAGAGGAACTCCGGATGAGCACACACAGACGCAGGCTGTCACTAATTTACATCTTATTTGTGTGAGCATCTAATAATCAACTCAATTCAGATCCACAGCAGAGCACAGACTAGTCACAAATGAAACCTCTGCATGTGTCACACTAAACGACAAAATCTCACATGACAGAAGAAAAAAAAAAAACTAGATCACACAGTGCAGGCCTGCTTTTAACTTCTGAAATGGAGCACTTGCTGCAAACAAACCCCTCCACTGTGAGATACTGAGCTGCACAATGTGTGGCTATTCACAGACATTTATTTAGCTGTGGTGTGTCTCTGTTGGTTTATAAAGTGAACTATGCCTTATAAAGGAAACTTGACACCTGTCATTATAAGTGAGTACGTGCTTTAACAACAAACAGTCATTAAAGGTGTTAGGCCTTTAGAAACTGAGAGCAGCAAGTGTCACTTATACTTGGTTAATATGCAGTTAAAAAGGAAAGAGTTGGTTAGTTATTTTAAGGATGACTGCAATACGAAAATGAGAAAATAAATAAGTAGTTTCACTCTCAAAATACCAGATATGATCAGTCATATAATTATTTTAATTCTTCATCTTAATTTAAAGTATTTATGGCATTCTGTCCATGTTTTACACATACGTATTATTATTAAGTTATTAATTTTATCCCTGTTTTTTATGTTAATTTTATGTTTTATCATGTGAAGCACCTGGTGCTTCTAATCTTTTGCTTGTAAAGCACTGCTGCTGCATTTCTTGTATAAAAGGTGCTTTACAAATCAAGTTCATTATTATTAAATATTGACATTATACATTAATAAAGGGTGTGCTGTAATAAATGCTTTCCTTTCGTTTCTGCATTTTTAGACCCAACAACTGGGATTAGTTTATTCACACATAAAGGAGTTTATCTTCCTTAAAAAGGAACAAAAATGCCCAACAACAGTGAGGTCATGGTTGCATGATTTCAAATCTATGAATTACTCAATTATTAATCATTACCATGAATCACTGTGTGTCTTTTCTGCATATTATATTACAATTCAAGGAACTGGCTATGGATTCAATAAGTAGCATGGATGCAATTTCATTGTAAAAGGAACCAAAAACACTGATAATACATCTAAAGGCATTACATGTCAGTCTGTGTACATACACTGCATATAGCAACTGCTTGCCACTATTAGTCAGAAAGCATCTAAACTGATGACTCAACTATTACTGGTCTGCCATATCATAAAATCTTAATCTAATCTAAATCTAAAACAACCAGCCTCAAGATTTCTTACAAATCCAAAAAATTCATGGTACATGATTTAATTCTAGCCCTCCTCCCCTCCTTTGATGGAGGAAATTAATTTTAAATAAAGACTCTGTCTGCCATGTGTCTCGGGGTAAGTCATTACACTTCAATTAAAGAAAACATTGACTTGTATGATCTGAATAATTACACAGCTAATAACGCAGGCATTGCATAATGTCACTCAAAACCCAATATTTCCTTCCAAGCTTACTGTTGAAGAAACTGAGCTGAGCGCTATAACAAATTCTTTAGTCTTCTTTAAAGCCATAAAATATATTTCTATGATTTCAAGCCCACATCACCTCATCTTATCCACAGCAACTGCAAGGGGACAATAATCAGTTGAAGCCAGGCCCCCCCGCCATTCAGTCGCCACCAGCTCCCCAAATGACAGGTGCATCTGAGGGGCGTTGTTAGGATTTCAGGGCATGAGGGCTTAGTCCAAACAGACGGAGCCATAATAAGAGGGACATGAGGGGACACTCAAAGGCCTTAGTCCACACATGTACAAGTATTTTTGAAAATGTAGCTTTTTCTATGCGTTGTGGCCTTTCGTCCACACGCAAACTGCATTTTAAGTCAGTGAACAGACCTTTTGGAAAACTCCATCCAGGGTGACGATTTTCAGAAACTCCATTTTCAGAGGTTTTGGCTTGTAACGTCACAATGTGCAATGTGCGCTGGGGTTTGACGTCAGTCGTTATCTATTTTGTTCATTTGACGGTTTTTGCAATGGCGGACATAGCCAAACTAGTGCTGGTGTTAACGTTGCTAACCGGACTTTTTACATGCTTACACATACATACGCACTTATTCTCCCACTATGTTGAGGAACAGAGGCATCCTGATTGGACAGTCAAATGATTGGCTATTCACCAGAACTGATAATAACTTTTTTCTAGGTTTGGCCTGATTGGCCAACATGGCTTTACAGTTAGGGTTATATCGCCGCCTGTTGGTTTGGCCTTTTTGTTAAGAACGAAGAAGGAAAACCCCCATTTTCAACAATACCTGTGTACATGTGGACTAGGCCTAAGAGGAAATGTGTGGCATCTCAACAGAAAGTGCATCAGGTATCAGATGACATACTTGCCTCTGAGGAGGTGGTTTACATTATCATATATAATTATGGAGGAGAGGCTGACATGCATATGCTAAATGTTTGTATATATACTAAATGTGTGTATATATATATATATATATATATATATATATATAAATATATTTTATTTTTTTTCCAAAATGAGAAGCTACATTTTTTGGCTCTTTGATTTATTGGTAGAATTGGTTTTTAGTATCTTTAATGGTGTTAACTTTGATCAACTGAATAAGAATTTATGCACTTGTTCCATAACTCCTCAGAGTGAATAACTCAAAGATCGTCAGAATAGTTACATTGTGGTCTCTGTTTTTTAAACAACTGCTTAGAAACAGGCATTTTAACAATATTAAACATGAAAGCATCAATGTACTACTAGCATCAGCTCAAATGTGTAAGAGGATATATCTTATTCATACTGGCTTAAAAAACATAATAAAAAAGTATATCTAATGAAGCACTGACCTTCACCCTCCTCGAGTACACACGCTGCGATATTGGTTAATACAGCAAATATTTGCATCTGGGTTATGTGTTTTTTAAGTGCATGTGTCACCAACATTACCTGCCATGAGGCTTAAATGTAATACCAGAGTTTCAGGAAATAGGACGACAATAAAGGACTGAGACAAGGGAAGTGATATTTGGCACAATAGCCTCACTGTTACCATGCATGTTATCCAGTGGAGGCACGTATTTGAACTAACAAAGAAATAAAAGCTACTGGTATCAACAATCCTATTTGCGGCATTAACAATAGTCTTATGCATTAAGCTAACAACAGCTAATTTGCTGCTGTAACTAATTGTGTCTCACTACCAGTAAAGTGAGAGAAATATCGCTCATTAAAAAAATGATTACTTGCTCAATGCTCAACATAACAGTTTGTGTTGGCACTACTTGCACTACTCATTGACTGATTGACAGGGCTTGACTGAGATCAAAAATCAAAAGAGTCAAAATCAACGTCAGGGAGGTTAGTTTAAAAAAAACATGTATTATATTATGGAAATATTTACTGGGCAGACCATATGTGGGCATTTACTTCTTCTTGACAAAGATAACGCATTAACATAATGTCCTTCACATATTTGGTCATACAGCTCACTTGTAAATGTACTAAAGCATTGTTTTTTTATTGTAATAAGTGTCCAACTGAGAGGCCTGGTAAAACATTTCAGTGAGGTTCATTCAGCATATAAAAATCAAGCACATTCAGCCAACACTAACAGCAGACAACATTCACATTTTGAATGCATCTTGACACCCATGCACACCACCAAAGAGACTTCAAAACAATGCCTGCTGAAGCCTCCCTTATCATGTGACAATAACAGAACTTCAACTCAAAAAAATAGAGTGGACTAAATGGACATTCCACCTGCAAACATCTGTGGGGAAGTTAGTATTAACCGTTATAGTTTCAAACAAAGAATCACAGAAATATACATTTTTCATCCAATCATTTTGAGCCATCAATGTTCTTGTGGTGTGATTTCTTCATCTATTCTAGCTGCATGTGTGTCTTTATGTACGGATGTAAAAAAAAATAAAAATAACTTGTAAACTCAGATGGTAGATACTACATAGGAAGCAGAATGGTTGTTGTGTTTATCAATGCATTGTTAAATATTACTGAAAACTGTAAGTAAATATGCCACAAAAACTCACAGTATAGTAACCATACACCATAAAACCAGTCTATACAAACACTATAAAAACACATTAAGCTGTCCTTCAGCCCAGAATTGAAGTGACAAATAAACAAGGGCAACTAATATGGAGAACATGTGTGTTGCTTAACAACTTAGAGTTGTAACAACGACCCCAGATTTGTAATTCGCCGATTGAACAGATAGATCTACTGCTAACAGACATTAATTAGCTTTCTGGACTCTACACCACTTAATCTGGATACAAGCACACCTGCTATATGTCAGTGGAGCCTCATTAGCCTCGTGGGGACTTGATACATTTAAAACCCCACAGCTCTTTAATGGATAACTTAACCAACAGTTTTGTTTTGTTTTTGCTCGAGAACGTTGGGCGAGCCTACTGTAGCTAGCTAGTGATAACTTATTGCCACTCAGTTAGCTCTTACAAACCTGCCTCACGTTAGCTAAGATAGCTATACAACCGTCGATTTAAGTCCGACAAGAATGTTTAACTACCCAGTCAGTAATTAGCAAAACTATCCCGTCACCAGAAAGCAAATAGTGCAAACTGCTATGTAAAGGTATTCACGATAATATGGTGAATAAACCTGCTGACAGGCCGTCGGTGGAGGGAGCAGGCCAATACTGTATAGAGCTAGCTAGCTAGCTAACGTCTGCTAGCCATGCTACCCTGGCAGTTAACAATCAACAAAAAAAGTGGCAACATTTCTTCATAACGGAAGAGACAGCAGCTTTGAAAAGGCACGTGCAAATGTTAAACAGCTTACCTTTTATCCCACTGTTATATTTATTCCAATGGCGGTTGGCACAACATTCCACTTTCCCAATAACATCAGCAGCCAACAGCATCCAGCTGAGCTGTAAACACAAACCTAACCAACCCGCTGACACCCACAGCACGCATGCGCCTGTCAGTGCCCCTCTCGCCTGTTCTGAGCGAGGGCGGGGGGCTTACCCAATGACATGATGCTCGCAGAAATTTATATTTCTTCGGGTCATTAGGGGCAGATCCCAGAGGTCACAAGTCAGGTCACAACTCTTCAGCAGTAACCTGCAAGTTTTTCTGATTTACCAAGCCATATTATTACTTCTTCTTCTTCTTCTTTTTCTTCTTCTTCTTCTTCTTCTTCTTCTTCTTCTTCTTCTTCTTCCTACAGGGAAATCAGCCTTCCCGTGCCTAAAAATCTGCTAAAAATGTACCAAACTTTGCACACAGGTTCAGTCCTAAGCCGAACTCCCTCAGCTGACTTTGTGTGTTGATAGTCCTGATGGTGGCGCTACAGCAAACGTCTAAATGTTAAAACTTTGAATATTCATAACAAATCAACCGCACATGCTGCGACTTTGCAACTTTCAGCAAAATATAGGACCAATGGAGCAGAAACTCTCCAGAAAGTCCATCACTCTGTTTTTCACAAAAACTGGGAAAAAAAACTTTAAACCTATCTCCTCCCACAGTTTCTTGCTCAATTGACGTGAAACTAGCTACACAGCATCTTCAGACTGTCCTCCACAAACTGTCCAGCCAGATTTTTGAAATATCAAAAAACATTGACAGTAAACAGATACTGCAGATTCTTGCTAAATAAATCTCCAATGCTCAGGAAAAACAAATTTTTAAATTATGATAGATTAAGTGTGTGTATGTTTGCATTTTGAATTCTACCCTCATACATTTCTCATATATGGAGCAGTCAATCTTTATATTTAAAAAAAATTACAGGCATCTCTTTGTTGTGTAGATGAAATTTACAAATTCTCAGAATTTTGTCTGATTGGTGAATTTCTTACACTAGTTTGAATTTGCCTTTACATGCAGCCCTGCTGATCTGAAGTCAGAGTGTGAAGCCAGCTGGTTTCTCACTCTGCAGGTATACAGCTCAGTGAGATGAGGACTGGTCCTCGGTGTCTAAGGGTCTGAGACCTGGGTGATGCAGTATGAATGGAGTCAAGGATACTGATGGCACTAGGAATAAATTATTTTTTAAATACATTTTTAGTTGCCAGTGGGACTCTATAGCGCCTCCCAGAGCTCAGAGGCTCAAACTGGCTGAAGAGAGGGTGGGAGCTCTCTGCCAGGAATCTCCTCGCTTTCTTCCTCGTTCTTAGTTGGATTAAGGGCTTTTGGGGTCAAGATCATATCACTTTTTTTTTGTGCCTTCTTACCTTTTACACATTTGAAAATGTATTGCCTCAGCAGTTCAGACTCAAGTTAACCTTCTGTAAATTCACATAATTCAGTAGTATGGGCTGTTGTTTGGTTTAGGAGAAACACATACACACACACCTGGTGTTCATTGTGTTGTTTTCATGCTAGACCTTCCTGTCCAGCCTGTCAGGACTTGTTTCATCACTGTTGGACCAGGTAACACACACACTGAAAGCACTCGTTTCCTTTTAAACAAAATAAAACCCAAGTCACTACATTGAGAGGGAGCTCCTCAGACACATAGTGTACTCACAAGGCAGATTTCTGAGGGACAGTTCACAGTATATGTGTACAATACTGACTACATACTGTAGATCTCTCATTCTATTTCCCCACTGAGTTTTGTAGATTTTTAGCACCCCCTTGTGTTGTTTAACCGTCTTTTCTGCCTGATTACATTCAACCATTGACAGTTTTCTTTTACATGCTGAGTCTGACACTATAAGGCTGTTTTGACATTAATTGCTGAATTTGTCCTGTGCTCACTGAAAATATGATTTTAAGAGCAGGATTTGTGATTTTTTTTTAAATCAAGATCCATGCATTATTCCCTGGAAAATTAATGAAAATGTGGGAAATGGACACGGTGAAAACATGCAAAACATCTGTGCCATTTTGAGGATTTTAATGTGGTAATTATACCTTTTTTTTCCTGCAAAAACCATGTCAGCCACACATTAGAGAATTTTTATGTGCACTTTAATACATGTTTAGCATGTATTAAAGACTTTGAATTGGTTGTGTTATCTCACATCTGCAATAAAATGGCATTAGAAAACGATGACACGAATCACAACAAGGCATTATTTGTCGTTTGTTTATTGTAGCATGCAATTTCATGTGCTGAAATCTGCCTTTTCATAATGTCAGAGGCAGGAACGCTGCTCGGCCAAGCTGTCTGTAAGTCAGTGTGATACAGATGAACAAGTCAGTCAGTCAAACGATACTCAAACAGCTTCATCAATCATAGGTTAGACTTACTCCAGTCCTGCATTACAGTAAGTAAAAGAGAAACCTTTCACAATGTGATATTTCCAAGGAAATAAATGGAATACATAACAGTATTATTCATTATGGGGACGTTTTTGATATGCTGTCTCTTAAGGATTTTATTTTCCTCATTCTGAAACATTACACAGCTGCCCCAATGATTTAAACATTTTAATATATCTGATTATCACAGGTTGTATAAATGAGCGTCTATGCTATAAGTCCATCTAATGATGGTGCCAGACTGTATACAATGACGGATGTGTACCATCTCTTAATAGTTCATTTACATTTCAATCGAACAATAGATTTGCAAATAAAATGTCTAATACAGACATGAATAGTCAGAAAACATCAGTTCATCATATGTTTAACAATCAACAAACAGGCATTTTTTTTTCTCCATATAATATAGAATAATGAGACACTTTCTTGTCTAATAAAAAAATTTCAACAGTTTCAGCAAATTGACAAATTCAAAACAAAGAAGCCGACTTTGAATATTTAGGAAGGAAAAATACCACAACAACAACCAAATGTGGTAATAACAATAAAAGTCATCAATAATAATAATAATAATAATAATATAATCTCTATCAAACAATAATTCATTTTCATGAGCAAACAAGTAAAATGCTGCAAGCAAACTTCAGCACTTGACGTGGCCACACAGTGGGCATGTGCAGAACTCTTACAGCGCTGGGTGTGTTGTATCACAACTACAGAATCATCAATACTCCGCCGCCATCACAAGAGGGACTATATCGCATGCATGACGCAGGATGCAGGGAGGATGGGGGGTTGGTGGGGGCGGCACTCGACTGGCGGAGTGCACCTGCTGGCAGTGACGGGGTGGGAATTAGTGCAGTGCAGTTAGCCACTACGGCAGTGCTCTATAGACACTTTAAAGGAAACGGGAGTCTCACTTTGACGTTGTAGTTCAATACTCACGATACTGTTTTTACACACAGTATATAGTGCCTGGCCCTTTCCCATGAGAACCCGAACAGCAAAGCCAATATTGATACTGAGAGGCAAAAGTAAACACTGGCAAACAATATAATCAGCGTAACACTTTAACCCATGTATGCCTCGGGCGAAAGGGCCAGTTATCGGCAAGTCCGATTAAATACTTCCACAGAATATTTAAGTGATGAATACAGAAAAAAGCCAAAGTAGCTGAGCAACTTAAGTCTTCCCTGAGCGATTCAAAAGACAGATGAGGATCTACTGTAGCCCCCTCTAATGGAACAAAGCAGGACTACAAGAGAAGTATCTCACTCCTCGCACCTGACTGAGCCTTTCCCACCTCACATAGTGTACAGCATAGGAATATGGGTTAAAAAGCTATAGGAAAATTGCAGGGATTGATTGTTTTGTACTGTACTGTACACGACATGGCACTTTGACTTCAAAGGTGAAGTTGTAAACAGATGCGGAGCGACGGTGGGCGCTAATTTCATGACTTGGAGCCGCTTAAATCCACGTGCCGGCTCTTGCTTTTCTGAAAGGAACCCTGCAAAACACCAGAGAGTTTAAAAAAAAAAAAAAGTATCATCGCATCGCACTGAACTGTTCAGTCCAATTCGTCACTTCTCCAAGTCTATGTTGGGTGGAAGATAGGGAGGAAAAAACACCAAAATAGTTTACCACTATTTCATAGTTTATTTAGGTTTTTAACTTGAAACCTAAAAGAGCAATCCTCACATGTACAGCCATCCTGCCGGCCTCTAACCTGGGATTTAATGTACGATCTGAGAGGAAAGACACTGCTGCTAAAAAAGTTAGTAGCTTTGGTAAGAGGAAATTAAGGAGGAAACTTGAAAGATTGGTCTTCTCATTCTACACAAATCTCATAAGATTTAGAACAGGTGTAAACAAACTCAGAGTCACTTCATGACTTTATATCTAAAAATGGGTTCATGTTTCCATGCTGTATTAAAGCCATTACGACTGAGCCACACATGACAAGATGCCTCGTGTCTATAAAAGGGAGTGAGGCAAGGCAAGTGAACTAGGCAGCGTACTGATGGCCAGCAAACGCAGAGGAACACTCGACAAGACGGTCGGTCTCTGTGATGTAAAACGAGCAGCGAACGAAACAAGAGTAACACAGATCCTGATACCCCGACAAACAACTTCACAGAAGTTAGCAAAGCATAAAACAAAACAAACGTTTAAGAAAAAAAGAAAAAGTTAAAGTTAAACAAAGAAATAAGAAAAGAAGAAACACAAGAAGTGGTGTCCCCTCACTTTTGTAGGCTTCAGCTTGACACATCACGCACGACCTCTGAATGTAGTTTACATCGTACATAAAGGTGGAAAGAACAAAAAAAATGTCATTTCCAGTGTTCGGTTTCCGAGACCACATGAAAGGTAACACCTCTGGAACAGGACGGGAGTCTGTCAGCGGGCAAAAGGCATCGTAGAGCCCAGTGTTTAGGTCTATATAACAACAAGGAGAGAAAGGCCACTGTATTGCATGTTTGTGTCTACTGTGTGGATGATGTGCACACTTGAACTGTGTGTGTGCATGTGTGTGTGTGTGTGTGAGAGAGAGAGAGCAGTGAGCAGCAGGATTAAATGCCAGAACCACCACAGGCACACAAAGACGAAAAACAACAGTTCTTAAGATTGATTGGGAGTTAATGTGGGCTTGTGTGGGAATAAATGGGCCTCATCTGCAGCTGTTCCAAAGAGAACTGCTTTGTATTCTCCAGTTACGCAGGGTGAAGCGCCTCAGATGAGATGGTAGAACGGTATGGATTGAAAGTGTACACACATCTTTGATTTGTTGTCATCCCACCACACCTCCGCTGATCATTTGACCTCCAGTGATCACTTACCAATTCAGTTCATGACTGCCTCATTGTGTTTTGCGATCTCATGACCGTCAAGGGAACTCCCGTCATATGAGGAGTAAAAGACAGAGGCTTGTTTGAGTATCGGCATAGTGAACATTTCTCTTTCCTGTGTTTTATTTTCTCAGAGGGCTGGAATGCCATGCTCGTTAAGTATTATAACGTCTATCTCCTGATCTTTCCTGGGAATACTTATGAAAATGTGTTATGCAATGATACAACAAAGGCTATAAGCTAAACCATGTAGGGCTGCTTATGGCAACAAATGAATTAAAGGGACAGTTCACCCCAAAATCAAAAATATATATGTTTCCTCTTACCTGTAGTGCTGTTTATTCATCTAGATTGTTTTGGTGTGAGTTGCTCAGTTTTGGAGATATCAGCTGTAGAGATGTCTGCCTTCTCTCCAATATGATGGAACTAGATGGCACTTCGCTTGTGGTGCTCAAAGCGCCATGTCAACAGCAATGTCTCGTTCCAGAAATCATGACCCGGTTACTCAAGATAATCCACAGACGCAGTTTCAAAACTATTTTCTTTCCGTGTCACCGCGCTGAGGGAAGCGTGCATCTACTCATGGACGAGAGGCTAGCTAACTATGCTAGCTAATGTTACAGCTCGATCAGAGCGGACGCCATCAATGTTTACATCCTGTACTGACACGAGCACGAGCCCGTCGTCCATGAGTAAATGCGCGGTGATACGATGTAGCAAAAAAGTAGAAATCTAGATGGATAAATAGCACTACAGATAAAAGGAAGAATTTGTATTTCTGATTTGGGGGTGAACTGTCCCTTTAACATGTAAAAAGATAGCAAGACATGAACAATAACTGTCAGATATTAATAAGGTGAAAAAAGTGCTTTGTTTAATGTAACTTTGGGATAGCTTCGTGGCTCTAAACCAGAGGAAATAGGCACAAGCTAGAGAGCAATTATAGATGGTTAATTATATTCCCAACTTTACTTTTTAACAAAAGATGATTTACTGTAGCAAAGTACTTATATTTACTTTCCCAGGAACCCAACCTCAGTGCTGGGAACAAGACAAGAAGAATCTGGTGGAGAATATCTCAGTTGCAAACTACCAACAAAAAAAAGAGAAGAAGAATAAGGAGGAGAAAAGAAAAATCCTAAAATAAACTTACTTATTTTACTGTACTGGTCTGAGAGACCATGTGAAAAGACCGTAAGTCTGTCTTTGTCAGCCATGTTGAATGACAACAAACTAGATGATGTGTAAACCTCAGGAGTACATTGTCATGAAAGATCACGTGGTGAAGACGCCGTCAGATCAGTTCATCTCCTGATTGTGACCAGGGTTGAAACTCCAAACATGGTTCAAGCATCTACTGTGAGGGCGAACTGGCCATGTACCTCGCTAGGCATACACAGTGATGTCACTAAATTCTCTGTGGAGCTGTACATCGGTGAAAATCACCGCTTACAGGACGTGTTTTCTTATCTGTCAGGTTTTATTTAGGCATGTGATTGACATATATGCAGGCTGGAATTAAATGGTATTCCCTTTAACCAGGATCTGGTTGTGGGCAAGCGACTCAGCTCTAGCCTGGTGCCGGTCAGTGTCTGACTTTGTGTCCCCTTAGCTTCCATTCAGCAGCATCTCTGTCACGGGCGTTTCAGGACAGGCCCGGGTGGAGGCGCCGCCCAGCCGAGGAGGTCCCGTCCGCAGCACCAGCTTACCGACGCCCAGACCTCCTGAGACCAACCCACCAGGAGAGAGAGACTTCCTGGAAAACGGCAAGAGAGGAAAGAAGGAATGAGAGAGCGAACACTCATCAAGATGAAGACGACTCTGGTTCATGGTAGCTCACCTGAAGGCCATCTTTTTCAGCAGGTGAGCATCCATCTTTTCTGCCGAAGGACCCTCTGTTTGGGGGTGCTCCTCCACAGGAGAAGAGACGAGGGGAGAGGAGCAGGAAGGTGAGAGGAGGTGGGAAGCATCCTGAGACTGCGGGGTGACCAGGTCTAGAGACTCCTGAGAGGCAAAGATGAAGTGATAAACATTTACACTGCAGTGATATGCAAGTCTTTCACTCGAAATGTTCCGACTGAACAAATCCAACCCAGAAATAATCTGTGTTTTTACCGTCTGTGGTCCATCACTCTGGTCTGATTTACATAATCCCACCAACCTGAGTCGTGATCTCCTGGTGGTCTGAATCTTCCAGGTCAAGCGCGCACAGTTCGAGCTCAATGTCTCGGCCCGGGTCCGGTTCGCTCTCGGCCCGGGCCCGGTTGCGGCTGCAGGCGGCCCGATGGGCTTGAAGATCAGACACGACTTTCTCTCCGCTGCTTATTGAAGTTCGTCTGCCGTGACGCTCCGATGCACAGAGATGCTCACTGAAACCACAAAAAAAACACACACACACGTAGATACAGAAAACCGTTGTTCCCTATTATTTAAAAGTTCTTACATTTCCTGTCAAGAAGATGATAATGAAGGTAAAATAAAATTCAGCATTACATTGTGCAGTAGCAGCTTGGGAATTATTATTTTTATAGTTTATCCCTATAGTTTTTTTTATAGAAGTGAGTGAGACCAATTGGTAAATAGGGTGCTTTGGAGTTTTGTTTCTGATACGTGAACATAATTCCAGTTTTTGTGTGTACACAACTGAGAAAAGCTGTAAAAATCACACATACTGGAGTATATTCTTTGCATTAGAGACATCAGTGCAGAGGGCTTTCCTGACTCCCTTTCTTGGCTGCCCAGTGGGTTTTTACCGACCAGCTAGCAGCTCTATTTTTAGTCTGACCACAGAGAGGAAACAACTGCAGCACAATGAGAGCAAATGTGTCAGGAACAATCAGGAATTCAATTCCATGTGTGCCCAGTGGGGGTTTCAGCAGAGAGAAATGTAACCAATACTGTTTTTATAGCCGGTTTGTGAACTTTAACATCTTAATCTTTGCTATAATTATTGAGAAACAGCAAGAAACAGGTCGCTACGTGCTCGGCGTTGTTAAGGCACAGCAACCACAATAAGGTTCAATAGTTCAATTCTCACTTCTTTCCACGTGGAGTTGTTTCCCCAACATGCAAGACCTGAAGGGAAATAAGAAACCGAAGAGCGTGTGAGCGTGAAGTACCTCTCTAGGAAACTGGAGTGGCTGGAAGAGTCTGATCCTCTGGAGCTCCACCTGTAGTCGCTGTGATCCAGTTGGGGGTTGTAATCTTTGAGAGAAATGTAAAGACAAAAAAAATATCAGAGCAACAAGGAGAGCTGCATCACAGTGACAGGATGAAATATGCAACTTTCGTTGAAAGATTTCAAAAATAATCAAGAAAAATGAAATAAAATAAATAAATCCAGTAAGATAAGAGATAAGATTACTTTATTGTCACTGTACAGGTGCAATGAAATGAAATAGATGCCTTTTTAGAATAATGGATAAAACAATAATACAAAATATTGATGCTATATACCATAAGATACAAAATATATCATAAATAAGAATATAACACTGTATATACACAGAGTAAAAGTGTCCAGTGAAACTTTTCAGTAAAATGACAGCGTTAAAGATATAATATGCAACATTTATGCAATAAAATCTAAAAAAACGGTAGAAATTACATGCTGTGTGTTTACGTGTCCACTCACAGGAAAATGGTGAGACTGATACTGATGATCAGTCATCAGTGATACTGAGAGTAGAACAGTAGTGCAATGATTAGAGAACTGTTGCACTTTAGGGTATTGCACAAACAGAAGAATATGAAGAATGTCACACATGAATTAAAAAGGATAATGTGTCATAGGCCAACAACTAAAGAACAACAACCTTCCTCCTCTCCTTTAGTCACACCTCTCATGCTGCTCCTACCTTTAAAGTTGATGGGTGTGGTATTGGCGCTGCCCTGGCAGGCCGTGGCTTGGACAGGGTCGGTGGTGTGGTAGCCCGTGCGAGATGCCCTGGATATGGCACCCCACTTGGAGATAATGGGCGCCTCACTGAAGGGAATGATGGGGTCCTCGTCTTTCAAGCGCCGGTAGTGATCCAGCGAATGCAGCCATCGCTTCCCGACGCCGCTGCCGCTGCCGCTGCCGCCGCCGCCTCTGCCTGTGTTACGGTCCAACTCCTGAAACATGGACGCTGTTAGAAAGAGAGCCCACACGCATCCATACATACACTGTATTTGTCTTTAGATGTGTGTCCGCGCCTGCTGTGGGAAGGGTCTCACCGAGTGCTCTGAGCAGGAGTGAGCCGAGGTGCGTGTGAGCGTTTCGGGCTCAAAGGGACTGAGGCAGGGGCCGATGGTGCCGCAGGACCACGGAGAGTAGTGCGCTAGACTTTCCTCGCCTCTGAACCTGCACCCCACGCACTGGCCTCCACCGCTCTCCACGTGCTGGAGGATATAAAAACAGACATTTAAAAAAGATGGTGAGACACACTCCTCATATCATTCGTGTTGCTAAACCTTGACTGACCAATTATTTGATTTTAGGAGGCAGACAGACAGATGTAAAGGATGGACAATTTCAATCACATGTGAAATTAATATTACAGATAAGGTGTAAGTTTGAGGACCTGTTCAGACCATTGACTGTATATAAAGATGGATGACATGAGAGCTCCTCAAAAGTGAAGCCAAAACATTTTGATCGCCCCCTGGTGGTGGGCCGCAGTATAGAGTCATAAACAATGATATCAGGTAGGACATGGGCCAAACTAAAAACTCAAAGTACACCTCAAATAGATTTTTTCCAAAAGATGGTTTCTGTCCTTTTAGGTAGTTCTTATCACGCTGATGTTTGTTCAAGTGTTCATTTTTTCTGATCAGTTTGGTTTTAATTAGTTATT
>JBBPCS010000729.1:10596064-10611570 GCA_037974645.1 Hollardia meadi | reverse complement strand
CACGCTGATGTTTGTTCAAGTGTTCATTTTTCTGATCAATTTGGTTTTAATTAGTTATTTGATGCTATAAAAAGGGGGTGAAAATGTCATGATTGACAGCTGAGCCCTGCTCGTGAAGAGAAACTTGATAAACCTGCAAAAAATTTTATGAAAGAAGACAACATTTTATTGATGATAAACACGTCAAGTTTTACAAATACAGTAAAGAGTAACCAACATAGGGTACTTCTTTGTCACTCATGGGGAAAGTCCCCAGACTCCCATTAAATATAATAATACTAAAACATTATCAACTTTTTTAAACTCTGCAAATTCTCGATCATTTGGGCTTTCTTGTAAATTCAGCAAACATTATTTCTTTCTTTTTGTGAAAAACATTGCATCTATTCGTCCCAGTGATGTACTGTGGTCACTGGAGACGCATTATACCGCCAGGTGTACTGTCCACTTCTGACCGGATCACCCACGACGGATGTTAATACCGGGTCTGAACAGGCTCAGACACTTAATTTGAATTTATGATATATATTTATTTTTCATGTGACATGCTGCCACTGCCGTCCCTGTGGCAAGCCCTGGATCTCATTAAAAAAGACAGTATTTTTTGCCAGTGGTCTTGTTTGCTTATGCTTGTTATGCAGAGACATCAAATTAAAATTTTGTTCAGTAAACAAACGCTGAAAAATTCCTCACAGTTTCTTTAATAAAAGCTCACTTTTAAAGTCAAAAGTGCAAAAAAAAAACCCCACATCTGACATGCTGTTAAATGAAGCTTTACTCAGCTGAAAGCCTGAGTCACTGCTTGTTAAAGTATCTCCTCCCGCTTTCTCTCTCACACACACACACACCCCCACACATGCCACAACAGTGCATTGCTATGATATCTTCCTCCACAGTTGCTAAGCAACTATCTCCCACATAAATAGCATTGGGCACAAGCTTTTGGGAAAGGAATTAAATCCTACATATTTTTTTAAATTGTAAACTACACAAGCAGTTTATTACCGTCAGTTTCAGGTGGCTGCAGTGACTATTTCTAAACTGGTCATGGTGACATTTTAATTTCAACTGTCACGCCGATACACGCTCTTAATGAGGCTCTGTCTCTCCGCGTGTACGTAGCGTATGTTGTCCCTTTCTACCTCAGTTCCAAACTCGATGGTGAAGATGGGGGAGGACTGGGAGGGCCTGTTGGCGCTGTGATGGTGGTGGTGATGATGATGAGCCCACTGTTCCTGCTTCCTTCTGAACAGATCCTCGTAGCCCAGAGGAACACGGCCGTAATCCTGCCAAGGGAGCGTTGCAAAAAGACAGGAACAGTGAGGGAAAAGAGAACAGATACTACTAATTATGTATTTAAACATTTTAAACAACAGTTTAGTGGCGATGCTATTAGGAGGCCAACACATCTGACTGAAGCTATAAATGACAACTGATAAATACAGTACTAATCACTCATCGCTCCATCATTTCCCAAGTTTAAGTGCTCTGATTGCATCTCATGACTGGTCTGGAGATGTTCTGAAGATGTGGGGGTGGAAACAATAAAAACAGATGTACAATATAACGAAATGTAATTTAAAAAAAATCTCCAATAATGGAACAGCCAAGCTTCTATTGTTTTAATGTTATTTAGTTTGAAGCTGTTTATTCAAAAATCATTTTTACAAGTGGAGAACACAAAGGTAATTAAATATTCTTATTGCAGGACTATTGCACTGCATTGTGATTTATAGGTGTTGCTGTTATAAAATGTTTGCTTTCTTTATTCTGTGTTTAGACATTCTTAAATTACCTAAAAAAATAATTATATATTGTTTTCATTTGTTGTGCAAGTCAACATTTCTCAAGTCTCCTTTTTATACGACTGTTTTAAAAAGACAAAAATATTTTTAGTAAATGTGTTATTTGTGGTTAATTCCACATTTTGAATCCCTGAGTTGCGTAATAATTATCCCAAATTTAAAAAAAAAATACACAGACTGTGTCCTCTGATCTAAGCTGTATTGGTAAAACACACTGTAATATTGCAGCAGTCATGCTGGTGATGCTATATAATGATGCGAGAAGGAGCGAAGTGAGTGGGGGAGGCAGAGACATTTTTGGGTGAGAAGTGGGAGGACTACAGAGGAGGGTGAAGCTACATACTGCAGCTCTGTGGCTGGCAGGGAGGGTAGAGGTGAGATGATATGTGGGTGTAAAAAGAGAAACTGAAGGAACGGAAATGTTGCTGAAAAGAATGCAGCGATAAATCTGTTCAGTGTAAGACAAGACGACGACATCAGTTAATACAGGCGTGTTCACTGGATGCTACACAAGAGATGAAGCAAATCATTTTCATACAACCTTTCGCAGAGAGCCTTATTTTTTAATTATTGCATGGCTCAGAGTGGATTATCTCTCTTACAGTGTGCCCACTAACCCAATAATTAAAGGCAGTTTAAATAGATACTGTGCTGCCGCTGTCAGAGTTGGAATACACGTCGCTCAAACATGTGGGAGAAGCTGTAGCCAGGTAGCAGCCAGTTAGTACACATGGTCTGAGGTTCCCCAGCCAATCAGAAGTGAGTATCCTCCACGGCTTCATTCTATGGTGGCCGAGAGAGCCAAATCCACTGCAACTTAAGAAAACACATGCAAATAGATTTTTAAAAAACTAGCAAATTAAGACACAACACCATTAATTTGACAACAATTACACACGGCACACATAGCACAGATTACGACAAATATGGATGTTTCTAGGGGACACGAAAAAGTGAAGGACACGAGGGACACCCGTGTCTTCCTAAAATTGAACTTTTTTTCTGCATTTTGCTAATTATTAGCCTGCCAATTCAAATAATACCACGAAAAACACTTATATTAAAATAAAGAGAAAAACATGCGTGTCCATCACTCTAGAATCCCCCATGACACATCGATATCCGTCAGCTGTTGCAGTGCGTTTCTCTATTTGGTTGCGTTGTGTTTGCAGCGCACGTGTTGTCAAATTGATGAAGATGTTTTCTTCATTTTCTAGTGCTTTGTCTGTTTGCATGTGTTTTCTCATTCAGACCAAATCAGGCTACTTGTGTGTAGTGCGTTTAAGCTGCGGCAGAAAGTAGAAACAGACTCATACATTGGAGGAACGCAACCTGATGTCACGCTGCGGTGGCCGATCACATAACCCGGCGATCAGACCAGATGGTCAATGGTGGTGTTGTTAAAGCTGTTTACAACAGCTGCTCCGAGTTTCTGTTATGCTGCTTGATGCCTCAGAAAACAACGTGCTGCCAGGAGACTGCAGCAGCCGGGGAGGAGAGAAATACAGGATGGAGGAAGAACTGAATGTTGACTAAGACGTGCATTGTTTCACCTACCCTGTGTAGCCCTGCACGGTGTTCAGCTGCAGAGCAGTAGTTGCTATCTAGAGAGTTGAATCTCTCCCTGAGTGGAGGCTGGTAGACAGAGGAGTGCAGCACCTCTGGCGGCAGTGAGTTACTCCTGGCATCCTCTCTGTGATACAGCTGGAATGATAAATATCATCAAGTTATGGACTGATCAAGTTAACATGCTAACATGATAATAAACAGAAGGCTCACCTGAGGCCTCCATACTCTCCTGCTGTCATAGAGAGGAGCATAAACGCCATGAGTCGGAGCCAGAGGGCCGTACTGAGGCGGCCCCGGGTGGGGATGGAAGGCAGGGGGTCCCATCCGATCTCTGGGCGGGTGCGGTGGGTACCCCGACGAAGAGGAGGAAGGTGGGTGTGGCGCTTGAGGGTCACTGGGGTAGGAAGATGGTGGAGGGCCCATCGAGGGCGGCAGGGAGGATTCTGGGACGTTGGAGGATCGAAGGAACTGAGCCATGCAGGGTTTGTGAGGAGGATGAAGAGTAGAGGGGTAGTAGGAACCTGCTGGAGAGGAGGAGGAGGAGGAGGAGGAGAGGAAATGGAGAGAAGAATAAAGATTTTTTTTTTTTTTGTAATTCAAGCCCGTATAACAAACAGACTTGCAGGTTGGTTGATACTCACAGGTTGTTTGATAATGGGCGGTGTCATATGCAGAGTGGGCCTCCTGATAGTACAGCTCTGACGCCTGAGACGGATGCGGTGCGCGCAGCATGAACGGACCATGTTTGGGCATAGGAGCGCCGCCGTCACCCCGTCCGACTGTTGTCAAGGGGGATGTCGCTGAGGAGTGGCTGACAGGAGTCCTGGGAGGAGTGATGGGCTTCCTTATGGACAGAATGACAACATAAAGAGAAAGAACGAACACATGAATGACCCTCAGGCCCTGACCCTCCATCATTTAATCACGTGAATGAGTGGATGAATAATCTCACTGTTCAGTTGACCCTGACGTGTTTCTGCTGGTGCCAGATAGCCCGTTGGACCCGTTAGCCCCACCGGATCCGTTTGGCACCGCCCTCTTCGTCTCCTCCATCATGTCAGCCCCTCTGGAGATCAGCTGGGGGTGAGTCAGGCTGGGCACTCCCTCCGTCAGGGGGGTTGTGTTCTCACCTGTGCCTTTGAGCCCCTGTCCCGCGCCTGCAGACACATCTGTGTGGATGCTGCCCTCCATGGTGAAGGTTTTACCCATAACCCCCGGCGCTAAAGGGAACGCACGGCCCACACTGCTGCTCTTCTTGTTCCTCAGTCTAAATCTGTAAAGGGAAGAAGGGACAATGGAAAAGAGGGGATATGTTTTCCTCAAAAGAGAAGACTTTAATAAGCATTGTGTGAGTGTGTGTGCATGCTTTGCATTAATATTGTCAGAGGACTTATTGTAAATAAATATGATTAGGTAAATAAAATTTAAGAGGAGGAAGTGCATCCGAGGCTGCAAACCCTTAATGTAACGTAGATACTTATATTTCACCAAACTTATGCTTTTTCTTTATAAAGATACTTCAGTTAGCAGAGTCTAATTTATAAAACACAGCAGACTTCTGGCTGACATAAATACGTGTATTTTCTTAATTTAACCACAGTATATTCGTGAACTTGGATGATCGGAGTTATTTCATATCTTGAAAACAGTAAAAAGAGAGTCTTTCGGAGTGTACGTGCGTGCTCACTCACTTCTCCAGCTCATCCTGCGTGTGTGCAAATGTACAGTTGGTTCCTCGGGGACAGCCCCCCTGCTGACGAAGGTCTCGGCACATGCTGGTCTTGTACTTGCTGTTGGCCTGAGGCTGCAAGATGCACAGATACAATCCACATTAACTTTAACATTAAACTAATGCATGTGGGGCCGTCACGATATCAGATGACAATATTAAGGACGATTGATCCTGTGTAGGGTGTAGGGAGGTGGAGAGAGTAAACTGATAAACCAAAGATCCACCGTGCCTAACATGGATTATCATATGTGTGTTGATATGATATTTAAAAATGTGTTCATTGTCAATAGATAAATGTTGCACAATAAATGTCTCACCGCTTCCACTGACCACTAAAGCATTTCAGGGCTTTCCCCAACACATTTAATATTGTTATAGTGTTGAAACACTGTAATAAATGAACATGCGAGTGTTGGTTTTGATAGCCGTCATAAAACATGGGTGACATTTAAGAAAAATGATGAGTTGTAAGTGTGAAGTTCATGTCAAGATGTTAATGTTCACTTTATTTGCAGGCTGTTACAACTCAACAGGTTTGGACAGATTATAATTAACACTATATAAATAAATTAAAAAAAAACATGATCAGAGACTTTAATAATCACCTTCTCAATAGAAAGCACATTAAAAAAAAAGTATTTCCTGTTTCAGAGAGCTCAAAACATGACCTGACCCTGAACACATCATTTACATCTTATTTTCTAACATGGAGCAAAACAAAAGATTCCCCTTCACCCACAAAATGTCTAAACCAAAAGGCTAAAGAGGTGCATCTGTGTAGGTGAGGGCACTCATCTTGTGTTAACTCTGCAGGTTCATACAACAGATTTCTGAATTCAGCCCTCTTTCTTGCCAAGGACGATGACAGATTGACTGGAATCTGAAATCTGTGTTTGCACTCGCAACTTGTTTTTTCTTGTTTGACAAGAGCTGATACTAACACACAGGACAGCTTCAGCCTCTGTTCACTCTACTCTACGCAGTGCTAGAGACCAGATTTTACAGCTGTTTTTACATTTATTTTAATACTGTGACCATGTCGTGGCCTTTTAACTATCTTAGATGCCACAGCCAGGAGGAACGAAATGTGCTGCCAGACCCTGAAAATGTTATCGTACATGTCGATGGCCTTCTACAGTTCCTGGATGGGAGCGCCAGTACAACTTCTCCTCCCAGGATTGTCCTCATTCTGCACTTTTCCAAGCATAATGTCGATGATCTCTCACATTTCCTTCAGCCCATCTCATTTCTTGTGTTTTCCTGTTGTCTATTCTCAATAATACAGCTGTTACTGTCTCTTCCCATCACATCAGCGTACCTGTGGCGCGTCGTGGCTCTTCTTGCTGAAGTTCTGTATGAATTCAACCAGGCCGTGAACCACCAGCTTCACAGCCAGCATTACGCTTTCCAGCTCCTCCCATGACGGTGCCGGGGCGTCTGCACACAGATCAACGACACGTTCAGTGTGCGTGATCTCAAAAAGGTTCAGGCAGTGGCATGTATGAAAGATCATCCTGATACCATTAAGTCAGGGCAAAAATTGATATCACTTCCTTGTTTTTTGGATGAGAACACATGCAGTTATGTCATTATCTCCATTATACAGTATGCTAGCTAAAAAGGAAAGCAAACAAAGGACTAAATAATGACTTCTACTGTCATGCTAGCAGCTCTATGAGGCTGTAGATACAGAAGTGGTTTGAACTAAACATCAACATGCTAGCAAGCTCACAATGACAGTGCTAATATGCTGATGTTTTTGCTAAAATGCTAACAGAGACGGTTCACTGATGAGTTATTTCCTGTATCTTTGTCCTATCTACCATCTTTGACATTAAGCAGCTACACTGGCGAAGTTTAGTGAGTTAGCATGCTAACATTTGCTACTTATCGCTAAACACAAATTTAAAATGTTACCGGAGAGGCTACATGAAAAGGGACAACATTTTATGGTTGTTTAGCAAAGAACAACAAAGAAGTTTTAATCTTCTCTTTTGTGCCAAAGCTTGTCTATTTCCTAATCTTTGTGGAACTGGATGAGCCCTTTAATCTGAGACGTGACTCAGCATTAATTCAGATGAATACTGTTAAACAAAGTGAAGCACCTGGGTTGTGGTCAATGTTGGCGAGGAGCTCGAGGTGCGGTCTAAGGCTTGTGAGGTTGGCAGGGTCTCCTGTCCTCTGCAGGACGATTGTCAGCTCCTGAACGCTCTTTGCAAACGACTCTGGAGACTGCAACTGTGGCCAAAGATAGAAGAGGAGAGTCTTTAGAAAAAAATAAATAAGAGATACGATGTATATGTCCTGTGCTTGTGTTCTATGAGGCCTGCTACACGCACCGTATGGAATTTCAAAGGTGTGTTTATCAATAATAAATGCTGAAAGTTGAGCATATGAATCAAACTGGTACCTTGTCAATAATGGACTGCATGTGTGACTTGTGGACCAGGTCTCCGTACAGCAGAGAAGACCACTGCTCAGGGGAGATTCGCAGGCCCGCCTCCATGGCGATGTGGACGATCTGGGCGTCGTGTTCTCTCCTCAGAGCCTCGTACGTCCGAAACTCCTCCTTCAGCTGCATCAGGGAGGAGTCCTCATCACGCTTAGTCACCTGATAGGGAGGACAGAGAGAGAACGAGTAAGAAAGAAGGCGAATTGAGAGAAGAAAGATGAGGACGAGAAGAACAGTATGGACAGATTATTATCGTTTGTAAGGTTTATGTCTGGACTGATGTACAGAACAAATGGACTTCATCTTTCACTTCACCTCAAAATGAATTCTATGTACCGTACATGACACTTAAAATGTAGTAAACAACTAATAATTTTACATTTTGGCATCTAAAAGAATTATTTTTTAAATATATGCAAGGAATTATTCTCCTGGGCTAATCTATGTTTCTTCTGTATGGGCTTAAAATCAGAGTTATTTATGGCATTTGAACGCACAATGCATTCATCTGGTTATAATATACTTTTTATTATTATTATTATTTATAATAATAAACTTTATTTATACAGCACTTGAGTGAGTAACTGATGAGATAATGAAATACTCATTTTAGGGTAACTCATTCCCTAAAAACAAGTACAAAGAGCCGTGACCACATGCGGTGTCTTCAGACTAATGAACTCAAATTCAGATCAGACAAAGGGGATTGTCCCCTTCTCAGAATCTGCCCTATGAGTAATCATCACAAGACACCAACACACACACCACCAGCTCACAAATCAGAGCTCAACGGTCAAAACTACAACCAATCAGAGTCAGGTTTCATCATTAGCCGGGCTCTTGCTGCTGTCCAATTGTCTGTCACCTTTTTTTTTGTTGTTGTTGTTGCAGTTTCATCTATCTTTCTCTGCATCTCTGCGCTGTCCGTCCTGCACGGCCGGGGCAACGAGGGCAAATATAGACCGCTGTTACGTCATGAGCAGATTGCTGGCATTTCTGCCCTACCAGCGATGTCTGTCATCGGATAACGGGAGCAAAAATACACACAGAGAAAATATATCCACAGACACCCGTATCCTTATTATAGACGTGACTTTGATGCAATATAAGTCGTATGGGAAACCCGTTTCGGCAGCGAGAAGACTTTCAACGTTAGACCGGGTCTAACGTTAAAGTTGGAAAACAAAAGTTGTTTTTTTTGGAGCTCCCTTGACTAATTTTGTTTTTTTTAAAATCACAGTTTTTGTTTATCTTAATTTAAGTTTATTAGTTTATTTATTTTATATTATTAAAATATTTAACTGATGTGAAAAAACAGTTTTCGATAACACATCCATAATTAATGACATAAAAAAGGCCATTCATTAGAAGCACTATCTCTGCGGTAAAGGAATATGTTGTGGTGAATGAGGATCTATTTAAACACCGTTCATGTAATCAGGTCATTTATTACGGCCTGGGTTCTTAGAACAGCAGCAAACTGAGCTTCTTTTGTTCCGTTTGACGTAGATTACATTCACAGAGCTGTGGATAGCTTCCTTTTCTTTGAATGATCCCATTAATACTGAAGCCTGCTCACATGTTCTTGATCGTGCACATATTCATGGGCTTCATGTGTATACATGTATGCTCATCCATGCTGCCTGTACCTTGAAGCAGGAGGCCCTGTAGAGGAGCTGCACCACGTGGCCTATGCTGGTTTTGGAGGCCTGGGGGAACCGAGCCTCGAGCTTCTGGACTACGAACAAAACCAACACCTTCCTGGACAAAGCTGAGCCATCCTCCAGAGCCAGCAGAACCAGCTTCAGGGCATCTTCTTGCATAGCTGATGGGGAAAGGTTAGAGGTGGGTGTAGAGAATATAGTGGAGAGAATCAAAGGGAAATATTCAGACACAGGTGAGCATTCAAACATACAATTTCTGTTCCGAACAAACAAAACAACAAACGAATCTATTTCTAATACCTGGAGGTTCTTACAACGAGGTGTCCTCAGACATTTTAATGAACTCATTCTGTGATCATGATGGGAAACAGTTTCCCAGTCAGAATCTGCCCTATGAGTAATCATCACAGGACACCGGGTACCAGCACCAGAAGCCGGTTTTATGAGACAATGTGGACTCCCAAACACAGTGAGTCCGCTCAGCTGAAAGGCCCCCAATTCCTTTGAATCCACACACCACACCTGCTAAAAAATCATTTCAGGAGCCTGAATCCAACAGGCGAACAGCAGGAGCTTCACAACAAAGGTGGTGTTGTGTCCAGATGAAGCAAAATTAATATTAACAATGTTGAAATATGTCAATTATAGAGTTTGTATTTAAATGACAGTGATTTTTCTTAAACTTGTGTCACATGGATCGAACTTTTTACAGTTAATCTGCATCAAGTGAACCATTTTAAATGATTCTGCTGATTCTGATTTAAATGATTCTCGAGCTTCTTATGCTTACAAGTGGTGGAAAGTAACTAAGTACATGTACTCAAGTACTTTAAAATTTTAAGGTAATAGTACTTTTTCCATTTTCTGCTATTTTATACTTTCACTCTACTCCAAATATTGTGATTTTTACTCCACTACATTTATTTGACAACTTTAGTTCCTCGTTACTTTACAGATTTGGTTTAATGATACAAAATATAATCGACAATCAAAGTATGATGTAATATTATAGATTCGGATAAAAGTGTGTCGATCCCGGGGGGGAAATTCACAAGCAGTAAACAAGTAGTTAAACCACCGTTACCAGCTTCAACATTAAAATGGTGAACACATTCATACATGAGTAATTATAGTAGAATAATATCATAAACATTTTCCTGAAAAGTATTTTTACTTTCGGTACTTTAAGTTTATTTTGATGCTGACACTTTTGTACTTTTTCTTCAATTAAAATTGAAATGTGTGACTTTTACTAACAGAGTATTTCTACGCGGTGGTATTGCCTATTTTTAATTTTCAAAATGCCAACGCAGGTCCCGGATCCACATCAACAATGGCACATGTGCACTCTGCCTCAGAAATACATCTGTTACAGTCAAATGTTGCATGACGTTTGTATGACTGGTATATGTATGTGTGCGTGCCGTGTGTCATGCACACTCACCAGGTCCCAGGAACTGGCAGCCCCGCGCCCTCACTGCTGCCCACAGGTTGGCAGAGAGCTGCTGGGGGTTCTGGTGCTGCAGGATGAGCTCGGTGACGGTACGTTCCCCCAGCGACCGGCCTGCCCGCACCGCCCGCACGCGGCCCTCCTCCTCCACCAGCTGGCAGTTCACCAAGGTCACCAGCTTCCTCTGCATCGGCCGACTGAGCACGCTCGGACTCAGAGTCGCCACACCTGCAGGAGGTGACAGCGGACAGAGGTGATTTTTCCTCAATTGAGCTCTGTTTAATAAAAAGCAATTAAATGTCTGAAACTAAAAGTAAGTGAAATTAAGGAAAGCCTTAAAGCTCCATCGTGCATCTAATGGTTCAGGCCTCTTAAGGAACCAGACATGACGCAGTGTGAAATGTCCAAATGGTCCAATTTGCCAAAAATGACGAACGCCACCAGAGCACCCTCACCCAGAATAGGCTGAACAAACAACCAGAAACTACGGGTCAGTTTCAGGAGGGTTAATCTTTCTCGTCTGGTTACGCAGAGAGATGAATTTTCCATGAAATTATAGCAGCTTTCAGACGTCATTAGAAGTGTGAGAAGCACGAATGCCAAGCTACACAGGCAGCTCAACCACAACCCCCGCACATTTAGTCCGAACAGCTTCAGTCTCCTTCAGTAATAAACTCTAAAACATTTACCATCAAAAACACGCACACGTACAGTATGTGCAGTCACACACAAACCTTTTGCTCCGCTGATGGGTTTAAGGTAGAGAGCCAGCTCTTCCACACACAACCTGCAGACCTCGTAGTTCTCGACCTCCGCTGCACTGCTCAGGCTCACCGGCTGCACATCTGGGACCTAAGAGACACACACATCATGAGCACACACACACACACACACACAAACTACAAGGCAAAAAAAAGAGGAGAGACATAAACACGCCTTCTTCCCTCCTGACTCACCTGAGCTCCAACCAGCTGCAGCAGGGCACAGTTGACCGGCAGCAGGTCGATATCGGTGCTGATGGGTGTCTGATCGAAGGGGCAGGCCTTGCGGTGCAGTTTGTGGAGGCAGGTCTTACACACCGTGTGGGAGCAGCCCAGGCTGATGGGCTGGTGGCCGCTGCTGTCAAACTCATTGTAGCAGATGGGACAGGACAGGAACTCCGTCCACTGGGCCGCCTGCACTGGCATCCTGCCACCACACCACGGAGGGAGGCGCCGCCGAGCTCAGGGGGAATGCATGTCAGCGAACACCGACAACAGCTCCTGCTCGCCAGTGTCGACGATGGCTGTGAGGGAACAGGATGTGAAGTTATTTCGTGAATTTCATGGCAATGTAGTGGTGCAACGTCCATGTAGACTGAATACTGTAAAAACATACTGAAACTAGAGCTGCAACAAGTGATTTTTGTTATTGATTTGTCTACGGACAAGCATTAACTAGCACAATTAAGTACTTTAGATCATCCAGCAAATGCAATAACTGTACATCATCGTATGCATGTAATTACAATAACATAAGCTCAACTAAAAGTTTTATACTCTGGGATTTGTACTCAAAATGCCATATCAGATCAGAATAATGTAAGAATAATAGTAGAGCGGCCATGATTAGTCGATAAAAAGAAAATTTGTTGCAAACTATTTTGATTATCAATTAATCCTTTCAGTCATTTAAACATTTACTGGTTGCAGCTCCTTGAATGTCATAATTTGCTGCTTTTCTTTGTAGTAAATAAAGAGTCTTTAGGTTTTGGACTGTTTTTTTTCACAATCTTTTTACATTTTATTGACAAAATGATTAATCGATTAATTGGGAAAATAATCGTCAGGTGAAGCGATAACAAGAATAATCGTTGGCAGCCCAAGAAAACAGAAAAATGTAAAAAAATAATGTGTAAACCTTCAAGATTACAACTTACATCATAACAATTTTGTTTATAGCTGCTCGCTATAAAAGATTTGTCACCTGCCACCATAGCTTTAAAAACCAACAATACTTTTTCATCAATTAGACCATCAGGAAATACACACAATGTATACCAATATTACAGTAAGTTGGAGCTAACAAGGACACGGTATGTCCTATGTTTTGACATGCGCGGTGTCCAACACATAAAGAAGCAGCAATGAAATTATTATGCTGAAATTTGAAGTGAAATAAGCATTTAGCTAAGTACACAGACAACCTGAAACTATCCCAGGAATTCTGTGTTGATTCATTCATTACTTTGCACTTCCTTAATTCTAGTCAAATTTACTAAAATATTCCACTTTGTACATTTGTTTAAAACCCTTTAATTCCAAGAAATGTTCCTTTATTTCCATAACAGAAAAGTGCAACAGGACTTTTTTGTGACTCTTTCTACAACCTTCTGTGTGCTTGGTGCCTTTACAATCTCATTAACTAAAAAGCAAAACCTGACAAAAAAAACCAACAACATGCCAACATTAAAAAAAAAAAATGCCCCCAGCATCCTCCTGACTCTATTATGCAAAGTGTTTTGGACACAACATGCAGACAGCCAGCAACTGTTGCTTTTAGAGTCTGTTGCATCTGTTCAAACTGCTCACAAAAGTAACAGCTGGTACTCTTACAGAGCAGGTGCTATAAAAACTGAAAAAAACCCATATATACATATATTCAAATGGGTTTAGAGATACAGTGAAATCAGAGGTGGAAGAAGTCGGTGTAGTAAACAGTGTAGAAATACTCTGTTACAAGTAAAAGCATTTAAAGGTTTAGCCTATAAGTAAAAGTACAAAAGTATTAGCATCAACATATATTTAAAAGGACCAAAAATAAAAGTATTCATCATGCAAAATGCATATTTCAGAATAATGTATATGATAAAATAGTATTGGATTGAAGTATTGATGCATTAATGTGCTCTAAAGATGGTTTAATTACTTTATATAGTTTATCTGCTGGTGTTTTATCTTAATCTAAAATATTAAATCATAATTTATTTGTTTATTTGATTATATTTTGTACTGTTAAACTTCTCAAATCTGAAAAGTAACAAGTAACCAAAGTTGCTAAATAAATGTACTGGATTAAAACGAAATATCTGCCTCTGAATTGTGGAGTAGAAGTACAAGTAACTGAGTAGTACACGAGTAAACGTGCTTAGTTACTTTCCGCCACTGAGTAAAACACACAAGGGAAGTGAAAACAGAGATTAAAGGAGATTAGAGAGGACAAAGCACCTGCTAACTCAACTCACTGTACCGGTTTGGAAAAAATTTCTGCAACCAGTGTGTGAGAATCTCAGAGCCATGCATGTGCAGCAGGTATCGACACGTGCACAAAAACTAAAACCACAGAAATGCATATTTATTTGTCTATAAACACTACAGTTTGAATTTTTTAAAAAAAATCACCATTACATGTCTGGAAGAATAGCGACCTAAAAAAGAAAGACTTAAAGACAAGTTTTATGAATAATAAACCGAATTTCTTTACAATATGAACATGCCAACAGTTTTTATCCACTGGAAAGAGAAAGTGGAACTCTGCGCATAACGCACGCGCTGTACATCACATCCCATAAGCAACAAATATTCCCAGAGCGTTACCACACTACACTTTAATGCATTTCATGAATCGTATAAAATATATGGCGACGTGCCAGTTCTAAGGCCAGTTATACGCACCTCCCAAACTGGCCGCAGCGCGCGGGGCCCGCGTTGCCTCCTTGACCGCGTGGACAGCTCCGCTCTGTCCTCGCGCGTCATATTTCCTTCCGCGAGGAGCCCAAATATAACACTGATTGCGAGTGTTGTAGCCCACGAGCTGCTGAACCAGAGGAAGAGTGCGGCGGCGGCGGCGGCGGCGTCCATGTGGGGCTCGGGGCAAGTTTGGAGACGACGAAATGTGCAAAGTTTTGGCACGTGAGCCTGGATAAAACTCTCTTTCTTTGTGCATCCGCGGATTAGGGAGTGGCGCAAACTGTTAACAGGCTGTAGTCAAGTTGACAGCCACCTGTTCCTCCTCTGAGCAACTGCTACATCCTGTTTTTACAGAGAGACCCTGGTGGAATGCAAGAAGGCTGGCCTTACAGCTCGTGCTCCACTGCTGTCTGTCTCAAACTATTCCTGCAGACATGACTGGATACAAGTCTGTGCACTGTCACACTGTAGAGTCACAATATGCAAAACATACCTTAAGGCATGTGGGGGAGTCACAAAATAAAATCATGATGTGTGCTTGACTTTCATTACTTGCCTGAATGGATCACTCCTCATGTATGCACACAAACAAAAAGCCCCCACAGTCATGAATAAGCCTGGTCTTGTGACAGGGAGAAGAGGTCGTGTTGTATCATTACAGAGACCGCAACTTCCTCACCAGGCTCCTCTCCCTCACAGATTATTTCAAAAAAGAGGAAATCGACCGCTGAGCTCTGCTTCTGTTCTGTCAGACTGTTTGCAGCTCACCTAGAGTGGCTATGTAGCACAGGAAAAGGTTGGAGGGTGTGCCGATTTAAACACACCCAAGCATCAAGGATGATGCAGCACGTCGAGTTTCCTCTTTGAGAGCAAAATATCCCTAAAATTGATTTAAAAAGAAGGCTTTGTAGACACGAGCAGTGATTTGCTGTAGTGGCCTGTCGAGCCACCCACTCTGCTGAGCGGAGGATGAGAAGTACATTGCGTCTTTACAGCCAACAGTTGGCGAGCTATCATCTGGCTCAGGACAGTGAGTCCTCACTTGGACCCCCTGTGTGTGGGGGAGGGCATCTGGAGTTTCCTTTGGCGTGACTCAGAGAGAGAGAGAGAGAGAGAGAGAGAGAGAGAGAGAGAGAGAGAGAGAGAGAGAGAGAGAGAGAGAGAGA
>JBBPCS010000729.1:10577117-10587203 GCA_037974645.1 Hollardia meadi | reverse complement strand
TTATAGAGTTTGGAATCTAGCGGTCAAAATGACCGTCATGGCCGTTCTAGTAGTTATGGAATTCCGGCACTTCTAGTCTTAAAGATCTCCACTCAAAAATGTGTTTTTCTTATGTTTACATCCTCTGAAATGTCTGACCTGGACTATACTGACTTGTATCTGTTCAAAGTTTGTCACTAGAGAAGTGTTTTCATTCCTCTACTGAAGGGGGAGATGTCTGTGCGCTTCCTAAAAATATGAGTTCATACGTTCACCGGGTGAGCTTAATTTGGTACTTCACAAATACGAAAGCCAATCGCTGACATATTTACAAATACTACTGCTCCCAATGAGCCAGTTCCCAGGCAAACCTGGTTGGTGTGATGTTGATGTGAACACACTGTAACATCATAAAAGTTATTAGTCTGTCAGCCACTGCCAGTTACAAGCTGACAAACAACATAAAAGATGCTAATTACACTTAGCATTCTGATACGTCTGCTTGGTTCACAACTAACTCCTCAACTGAGTCCGGGTCTGACTGAGGCTCAAAAATGTAACGTTATGGCTGAATCTCTCCCATGTTTCCTCTAACACTAGCCATCTTGATGCTAGCTGATCTTTCCCCCGGATGACCTGTGTTTGCAGACATTCAGCTAAAAAATGTTTAAATGTTACTTTAAAATGTTATTCCATAAGGCTGCAAAAATAGGAAAATTATAAAAAACCATGTCAGTGAATAACAGAATCTATTGTTGAAGTTAATTTGGAACAATATGAGATTGTGTGAGCTGCGGACCAAAGTGACTAAAGGTATCCTGTATCAAAGGAATCGCCCCCCTTTGTTTAGAGCCCCACAGAATTCTTTCCTTCTCCACTCACCCCGAGAGACCAAGACATAACAGATAGTGTGTTATATAAAAGGCAAAGAACCCTCTGTCCTCCTGGGCAGGCAGGAAAGAAAAACTTAAGATTATAGTACAGGAAAGGAAAGAAAAAAGATGCAAGTATTGTCGTTTTATGTTGGGGTGTTCCATTCTGTTTAGAAATCAGGCATTATTTTGCACGAACAGCATAATGGTTCAGAAAAAGTTCAAATTCTCAGTTCATGTTTTATGGCCAAATGTAGATTTCTCATTGGGCACAATAACTACTGAACTTTACTAAATTGCAAAAGGTGTTGTGTCTCAACAACATCGCTCTGCAGAGTTTTTTTTTTTATTTTTATAGAAGATTCTTATATGAATAATAGTGGCTAATAAATTGATCTTCCTGTCAGACGTGATGGTGCAGGAGTACGGGAAATTTGGTTCGCTCGACACCTACCTGAAAAAGAATAAAAGCTGTGTTAACATCACCTGGAAGCTAGAAGTGGCCAAGCAGCTATCCTGGGCTATGCACTACCTGGTAAGACATCATGCAGTCTGCCTCATACAGATTTATTTTAGTATGTATACACATATTGAAATTCAAGGTAAAGTGAAATATGTAAATAAAGCTTGTGAGTGTTTTAACCTTTTTTTTTTCTTCCTGGTACACATTTTATGTTGTCCCTGCCATATCTGCTCACAGGAGGATAAGAACCTCATTCATGGAAACGTTTGTGCCAAGAATGTTCTCCTGATCAGAGAGGAGGATCGGACGACAGGCAGCCTGCCCTTCATCAAACTCAGTGACCCGGGTATCAGCATCACTGTGCTGCCCAGAGAAGGTGAGATACACGTCTGTGCGTCGTGTCCTGTTGTGAGAAGACTTGTGCTTCACACCTCCGTGGGAATAATGTTCACCAGCTTTGCTCTGGTGTGACCTCCGTCCTCGCTTCTAATCCACTCATGTATCTCCTTCTCTCTGTGCTTCTGTGTCTCTATCAGTTCTGGTGGATCGTATCCCATGGGTGCCCCCCGAGTGCATTGAAAACCCCCAAAACCTGAGTTTAGCTACAGACAAGTGGGGCTTTGGGACCACCCTTTGGGAGATTTGCAGTGGTGGAGACAAACCGCTCGGCTCCCTGGACTGCTCCAAGGTCACAAAAACAAAGGATGCATTGAGAGTGTTGACTTATTCAAAGTGAGAGTGAAATGTTGAATTAAGCATAAAATGGAGTTACTGATGGTTTTCTAGCCTCAGTGACTTTAGGAAGTCGCTGCCCCGGCAAGTTCCAGTGTCCAGTCTACACTTCAGTTTTGGTACAAGTGTACATGTACAAGTGTTAATTTTTCTGATCAGTTTGGTTTTAATTAGTTATTTGATGCTATAAAAACAGGGTGAAACATCATGATTGACAGCTGAACACTGCCCGCGATTGGGCGGACGGGTGTATGGTCGGGAACTTGAGACTGTGGCTCCGCTGCCCGGTGGCTCCAATTGACGTAGCCAGCGCAAGATGGCGCCGCTTGTATCCCGGATATTTCATTTTTGTACAATGGGAGGAAGTGGAGATGCGTCATCCATCTTAATTTATGTCAATGCTTTCATACAAGAAATGCTGCACCAAGTGCTACACATAAATGCAATGAACATAAAAACAGCGAGAGAAAACTTTTGGATAGCGCTCAGCTAGCCATTTCCCCGTTTTCAGTCATTATGCAAAGCTAAGCTAATTGGCTGCTAGCCGAAGCTTCATATTTACTGTATAGACATGGGAATGGTATCAATCTTGTCTAACTCTTGGCAGTTTAGAAGTAAGTTAGAAGGCCTGGAGATCATTTCAAACATATTCTGGTGATTATTTTTAAGAATGTCTGCCGACTTTCTGTCGCCAGTACCTTTACTAGCTCGGGTTCAACACTCAGGTTCTGACTTCTGCTCTTGTGGCTTGCAGAAGAACTTGTTCTATGAGGACAGGCACCAGCTGCCGGCTCCTAAATGGACCGAGCTGGCCAATCTGATCAACAGCTGTATGGACTACGAGCCCTTGCACCGACCCTCCTTCAGAGCAGTTATCAGAGATCTCAACAGCCTCTTCACACCAGGTAGGGAGAAAAAATGAACACAAATGTGCAGCCTTTTGTCGACTATAAAGGGGCAAGATGACCTCTTCACTTGTCGCACACCAGTCTAATGATTATGTGGTGATAATACGCCCTACGTAGACACTTGTAATCTAAATATATATCAGGATACTGTATGAAATGCTTCAGTTGTGTTGCAGACTATGAGCTGTTGGTGGAGAGCGATATGGTGCCCAACAGGACAAGAGGCTCCAGCTTCCCGTGGGCCTCTGAGAGCCAGGAGCCCGCCCAGTTTGAGGAGAGGCACCTCATCTTTCTCAAGCAGCTGGGCAAAGTGAGACTCTCACACAGACACACTATATTTATCAGGACTTTCTCTTTTATCCCCAAAGAATTTATGTTGTTCTTGCTATCTCTCTTAAGCTACGTTTAATTCAAATATTTGTCTTAGCCTTATATAGAATATCACTGGAAAAGCTGCACAAAAGAGCATGGGTGATGGGAATGTATCTGTCGGATAAATTATGACGTATAGTAGCAAACATTCAACCCACATGACTAATGAGCAGTTTCTGCTGTCGGCACAGATCTTCTCATTACACTTTCTGGACGGCATGAAGCATGGCCAGCACTCTCTCCATTCTCTGTGGATGATGTTTGTTATTTTCTGTCATCACTATTTAACTGAAACTTTTTAACATGTGCTCAAATCTCCCTCTGACCGTGCGCTGCAGGGAAACTTTGGTAGCGTGGAGATGTGCAGGTACGACCCCCTGCAGGACAGCACAGGGGAGGTGGTGGCCGTGAAGAAACTACAGCACAGCACGGCCGAGCACCTCAGGGACTTTGAGCGGGAAATCGAGATCCTAAAATCCCTCCAGCACGAAAACATTGTCAAATACAAAGGAGTCTGCTATAGTGCAGGTATGAACACATTGTTTAATATCTATATGTGCAATATCTGACATGTTTTATTAATATGTCACACACTAATAAAAAAAAATGCAGATAATAAAATGTATGTTCAATATTAGCATAGAAGTGTTTTCTCTGTCGTTATAGTTAGATAAAGCTAATTATTTGCCTGATTATCTTGATCCTTAAGTGAGATGGAGGAGGGCTGCTGTGAGTGACGTCGCTATCGTTCCTGACCACCTCATTCACCTCCTCCTTGATTTGATATTAGCACCCAGACAGATTGTGCGATACATAATGTCTTTACAGTTCCTGCATTGGCTGCCTGGGGCATCGATGAACGCGTCATTTTTTCTCGTTACGTACAGCTCTGAACTCATTTCTTTCTGCAGGACGCAGGAACCTACGGCTGATAATGGAGTATCTCCCCTACGGCAGCTTGAGAGATTACCTCATCAAACACAAGGACCGCTTTGATTCCAAGAAACTGCTACACTATGCATCACAGATTTGCAAGGTAACGTAGTGCAGTAGGCGGTGCAGACTCTAAAGACTTTGTGTAACCCCGCCCTCGCCATGCATACATATTGGCGTACTGAACATTTGAAAAGTGGACGGGATCAGATTGGGTTCATCAGTATTACGATAGAGCAGGGGTGGACAACATTTTTTCCCCATATTGACTTCGATAAAGTCAGCGAAGGGCCACAAATTAGGATGTTTATTATAGCATATTATAGCAAATCTTGTCTGGCACAGTATGCTTGCAACGTCTACCATCAGACAGAGTCTTGCTGTGTTTGGCGAGCTTGTACGACAGCATGTAGCTAACTTTGGCTGCTGATATATTCTGCCTGGCAGGTAAGTATGAACACAGTTTCAGGGCTTTTTCTTCTCTTTTCCTTCCACGACAAGTTAGTGGGATAGTTAGCATGTTTGGTGGAAAAAAATGTCTCTTGATGTTGTGTTCCTTGAACACAGCGATACGATCTCTGCGTATCAAACATGTTGCCTTTGAACTGACGCTTGTGTGAAAAATATTTCGATGTTCACTCTCAGTTAAAATGCAACATTCAGAGTTAACGTTTCTCTTTTTTGAAGCATTCATCCTTACTCACGTCTCACAACCGCTAACATAGCTTGTCATTTGAGGTGAGTGAGCAAGAGTCAACTGGAGGCCTTTAGTCCAATTGAAATGTAGACAGCGCCCTCTGTTGGAATCAAGCTAAAAAGCAATACAGATTCAATTTAGTCATTTGCCTTGAGATTCATTAACAATGCTGCCTTTTACTGATTTCTTTTGGGGTATCTTTTTATTTAACTTTGAGGACATTGTGGGCCACATGGAGGGGGTTTGTATTTTGCCCATGAGTGGGGTGGCTGCATGTGAATAGACGTCTTACCAAATGAAAGATAGATTTGAAAAATATACTTTAAAATGGGGGAAATTTGACAAATGTTCGAGGAAAAGAGCTGCTGTTGATATTTGGTATGTATATGTTTGATACATACAGAGGCTCAGGGTAATGATGAGGAGCAGATTATAGTTAGAAACTGATGGATTTGTGTATTTTTCTTTCTCCTCTGTCATTAATGACCTATGAAATGAAACGATATGAGCTATTTAATTATGTATTTTCCCTTCCCAGAGGTTGAGACGTAGATATCATATGATTTGTATGTATGTATATTTCACTTCTTTTGCTTCTTTGAATGCATGTCTTTATTTTTTCTTATTTTTTTTTGCATATATAAAGCATATTCCTCTCTCTGTCTGATTATATTCATACTTCAGGGTATGGACTACCTTGCCACTAAGCGATACATCCACAGAGACTTGGCCACACGAAACATTCTGGTGGAGAGCGAGATGAGGGTGAAAATCGGTGATTTTGGCCTGACCAAGGTGCTGCCGCAGGACAAAGAGTACTACACTGTCAGAGAGCCGGGGGAAAGCCCCATCTTTTGGTGAGGAACACACACACTGCATGTGTTTATTGGCAGCTCAAGAAGTATTTCCATATTTTTGTGGGTTGACTGTTGAATGTTTTGACTAGTTTTTCTGCAGTTGTGGTGAGTATTGTAGCTCTTTGTGACTGATCTTTTAAACACAGGTGTTAAACATAAAGTCATGTCAAATGTCATGATTTTGTTTTTGTACATCCAGACTACGTGTGCCTACTGTTAATGCCTTCATATCTGTCTGCTTGTCATGTAGGCCCAGTGTTGACCATTTAAAGATGTTATGAACTGCGTATATAATGTGTTGTGCTACTTTCCAGGTATGCTCCAGAGTCACTAAGAGAGAGCAAGTTCTCCGTGGCATCAGATGTTTGGAGTTTCGGCGTTGTCCTCTATGAACTCTTCACTTACAGTGACAAGAACTGCAGCCCACCAGCGGTACTGCACTTTTATTTAGTTTGACAATTTGACTTTTCTGTCATGTAATCATTTCCTTATTCGACCCTTAATTGCTTTAATTTAATTACTTGATCGCTCCAAATTGCCGACTAACTTGAGCCATAAAACAATGGCCAGTGTGAGAAGTTTGTAATGTTATTAAAGAAATCAGTAGATTGAGCACTCAAAGACAGGAAACACTTCCCATTCATTTCTTTGGGGGCAGTTTTTGTTTTTACCAAGCTGATTTCACTAAAGCCAAACACAAACTATTTATGTTCTGTTCTAGGTGTTTATGGACAAGATGGGAAATGAAAAGCAAGGCCAGATGATTGTCTACCATCTCATCGACCTGCTGAAACAGGGGTATAGGTTACCTGCTCCTGAAAATTGTCCAAAGGAGGTCAGTAAATGTACAAACTAGAAAAAAATTAAATCAAAATGTCTCTTGTTTCAATGCAATTTTACTACAGTTACACAAACAAGGGTTTCATCTCAGTTCACAGCACTTAGCTTAATATTCTTAGCCACCATGTTACATCACTGAATGGTTTATTCACTAAAAAAAAAAATGATTAGAGAAACTTGTCATTGCAAAAACATAAAAAAAAAAAAAACCCACCATGGCAGTTACCCCACCATCAGTTATTAATGCATTAATTGTACCCATTTTATTTTATTTTTTCCATGTTTATGATCTCGTTCTGATGCTTCCTTCAGATTCACAAGATCATGACAGAGTGCTGGAGCAGTGACCCGAGACTGCGCCCTACTTTCAATTTACTAATCCACAGCGTGGAGACTGTGCGTGACTGCATGGACAGATGAGCAGCGTTGCTCCCTCAACCCTTTCACCTTTAGGTGTCGACTCACAGGTCTTAACAGGACAATGACAATGTTTTGTCTGTGTTTACCGCAGCGGTGCAGCCTGAAGCTTATGTGTGTTCATTTCTATTGGTACGCGTCTGTCAGTGTAGTTAACATGATGACGAAGACCAGTTTACCCATTTCTTTCTCTGGCCACAGGAAGTATACAAATGATGTGATTAGTTAGTACACTACATGTGGGGCTCAGACACAAAGTAAAAGATTATTTCTGATGCCTTTAAGATCATTCCATTATGGGATAAATTATTTCCTTTGCTCTTTGTACAGTGTTGTGTTTTATAAATTGAATTTGACGGCAGTCATGGACTGGAGAAATGACATTTTCTAAGATTCCCAGATTTAAGACTTTAAGTAACATCTGTTGAATGTGTAAGCGCGAAAGTAAAAAAAAGTACCAACTTTAGAAATTTTGTGAATGCTCAGTCACTTGATTTTGTACATTTATTGTTATACAATGAGCAGCAGCTTATTTTGTTTAACCAAAGAGGGCATGGGATTCTTCTTCAGACTGTACACCTGAACCTCACTGCAATGTTCATGTGTGGCTGAACTTCATCAGCGCTGGAACTGAGCGAGGTTCCTCCTGCTGACACTCTTTTCAGTCTTTTGCTTGCTAGTCTTCAAACCAGCTGCACTTCTTTCACCCGAACACCTCTATGTGTGGTTTTGAGAGTGAAATCTGCAGCCACAGTGGACTTGTGTTTTTACAGATATTCATTGCACATCGAGGATGATTCTGTGTTTTTCTGAGCTGATGAAGCAACAGAAGAAGAACCCACATTATTGTATTAGTTTGCTAGGACTTCACACTCATCACCTGTTATTTGTTATTAACCTGTATATATTTTATAAATACAATATGTTTTCAACGTGATAAGGCTATACTGTCTGCCTGTAGATACCTGATGTGAAAAGTTGAGTACTTTTACTGAAGGTGAAGAAAGGAGATGCTTTTATTTTCTGCAGTAGATTGTTGAAAACCATTTTTATTTAAAACTTGTTTCACTTTTGTTCATATCCATGTTTTTCCATTTAAAGTATGTATACAGAATGTATATGCGGAATATGTGCGTTACATTGTCAGCCACAAATGTATTGGTGGTCACAAGGGGATTTTCAACTGAATATAATTTATGTATCAAATGTTGCCAACTAAGGGAGGCGGGGTCAGTCATTATTTGTTATTTGAGTTGAGACTGATGAGAGGAATCTAATTTTCAGCATCTTTCTTTCAAACTTAAAAAAAAAAAAAAAACTTTCCAAGGTTGTTTGATGCTGTAAAAAGCAGGTCGTATAAACGTGCATACGCCAGAGGTCACAGGATTGATGCCCTCTCACATCGCTAAGATGAGTCATCCGGATCGTCTGAATATTTTGTTTGTAAGGTCAAGTCTGTTGTGGATGAGAGATGGTCAGTTTCTTCAGAGGTGCTGCGTAACGATACAACTATTATTGTGATTGTATGTGCATTAGTGTAAAACCCAGTATGATTTTGTGGAATGTATCATTTTTGTAATCCAAATATTAAAAAAACAACCAAACAGAATGTATAAACGTCCTTCTGTCCATTTATTTCAGTTGTTTTTTTTTTAGTTTAGTTTTTTATATTTATGTAGATAGATAGTAAAGATTTTAAGATGGATATGTAGTCCATTCCAGGTGAACATGAAATTATACTTTTAAAAAAAAATCTAAATGTGGCTTCACATCAGCTTCAGTCAAACAGCTTGAAGGTCTTGAACTTCTTTCACACGGTTTAATTATTGCTACATGCACACCAAAAGTGGCGTTGTGGGGTTTTGTGCTGCGTCAGAAAGGGTTAAACCAGAAGCGTCCTCAGGGTGTTGACAGAAAACGTTCAGGCAGGCGTAATGTTGTAAACAGAGGCCAGCAATAAGTTCACAGCAGCCTAACTGACATTAATGTGTGATACTTGTTAGTATGAACCTAGTTTAGTCGGATAATCTGCAGGCGAGAATATACGACGCTGCGCAACATTTCATATGAACACAGTATTTAAAATTTATTCTCAGTGATGCTGAAACGGGGACATACAGTACATTATCATTTTTATAAACAAAATAACAAACACGTGAGGAGAATAATATGAGAGGGAGAAAAAATGACAGAGAGACATGAGTGGGAATAGCTAGCTAAAGCCTATTAAACAGCAGATGTGAACTTGATCTCAATATTTTACCTCCAACGTCTTTCCCCCGCTGTCCATTCCCGCCCCCTCCTCCCTGCCTCAGCACAAACGTCCAATATCATTTTTGGTGCAGCCCTGGCTACAGCACTTCCCCGCCACACCCAGAGAAAAGTTCCTCTTCTTCCTGGTCGGTATGGGCCGGTCAGCTGCGGCTTGCTCGCCCAGAGCCGTGGACGGCCGAGACGCCTCCAGCGGGGGCAGCAGCCACTGCTGCCCGGAAAGAGCCAGGAGGTCTGCCAGGGAGTACGAGGAGCTGGGAGGAGAGGAGTTATCCGTGAGCTCTGCGCCGGGATGCCAGCTGTGCCGGTTGTCCTCCACTGTAACGTCACTGAGGGAACTCCACTGGAAAGGATCTGGAGACAGAAATGGTGAATATTATATTATAGTGTATATCAAGAACAGGTTAATAAAAGGTTCTTTTTGGAGGACTATCAACACAGAAATTATAGTAGTTACTCACTATAAGGTTTTCATATTATATCAAATTACCAGTGAGCATGAGCTGACAATAGTGCTGAAATACGAGGCTCTGTCAATCAGCTGTCTGACTAGGGTTTGGAACTGTCGCCTGATTGAAACCCTGTGGAAACCCCACATTTCCTCATTTGTAACAACTCACAATCTAACATAAGCACTGTGGAAATGTATGAATGAAGAAAGCAATCTGTGCAGCCCTTCCTCTCTTCCATCAGGTGGAAACTACACCTTGGCTACAACACAATATATTTAAAGACAAAACTGTAG
>JBBPCS010000729.1:10559016-10574099 GCA_037974645.1 Hollardia meadi | reverse complement strand
GTGTGTGTGTGTGTGTGTGTGTGTGTGTGTGTGTGTGTGTGTGTGTGTGTGTGTGTGTGTGTGTGTGTGCATGTGGAACTGAAACGGAGAAATAAGAATAAAAAGACACTCAAAATGATTCACTATCTTACGGCTCTTTATATATTATATAACGTATCCAAATGGATGGTAATATAACATTAAGGGAATAAATGGCAGTTATCTAATACAAGTTTAAGAAGTCTCGTACAGAAAAAAACTTATTCTGCTGTCATTATGTGGTGTTTGCTGCCCTCTACTGGGCTTAACATGTAACAGGGTGTGTCTGGCTAAGTTTTGGCTGAGCTGAAGTGCCAGCTCTAATAGTGACGGTTCGCCACTGCTACTATTATATTCTTTTATCATATTTTGAATCTAATTATTTGCCAAAACCCACAATAAACAAAGTTAAAGACTAATTTGACTGATAGCATGATTTGTTTTTGTCAGATTTTCTATAGATACTGCGATAACATCATTATTGTGAGTTCTTTTGGCCATGATAACTGTGAAAGCACTATTAAGTGTATGTACATACAACTTTAGGTACATGTCGATAGACTGGGTGTACATGTATTTCTCCATAGGACTTTTTTTGTATGCTCATTTCTCTTTTTTTTTTTTTTTTTTTTTGGACCTTGTCGACCTTCTGTACATTTTATTAGTCTGCAGCAGAAAAAAGTAAATCATACTTTAAACTTTGCTGGACTTTAAAACACAAACAGATTCCCCTGCATCCACCAATGGTCATGATTCATAGTTTTGGTTGCAGAGGGAATTATTTCCCTTTGCAACTATTTATGAACAACTTTTGCACAACCTTTTTGAGCACTAATACTGCTGTAATCTGTCATCCCAGATGTGATGAGCGTCCGTCTGTTTGTTCATGAACTGGTGGAAATTCAAGAGTTCCAGACAGACACTCAGGGAAGATGAGTCAGTCAGCATTACCCAAATAGGAACAGGAAACTGTCGCAGAAAAGAGTCATCAGTTAAAATAACCTTAAAAATTATGAGACAGTTTACTCCTGGTGTTGCCCGAGAATGTTTTAGAAAAGTTTCCCTCGGCTTAAATTAGCAAAGCAAATTCCATTATTACACACAAACATAACGTTCCATAAGGACAGTCAGCATCATCACATATGCTTAGTTCATTTATGATAAATAATGAGGTCACTGTTACTGTGTAAATTTGTCGATTAATGCAAGAAGTCTGGATCATGGGAAATACCAAATGTGTCGCAATATATTAGAACAGATAACTTTTTGGAATTTACTGATGGATAGAGGAGAGATGGTTTGACAAATATCTACTGTAGGATGTTAAAGTACCTCTTGCGCAACATGGGAACCTGCTCACTGTTGTAACACAAACGGCAGCTGCTTTTCTCTGTCAACGAGAAAACTATGAACTTTTAACAGCCACCTTTTAAGCCTAAATAAAGGAAAAGTTCACACCGGTGATGATGGAAAGATGGGTGGAGCTTCGCAAACCAGCGTTGCGACATCCTCCAAAATAACTAAAAAGCCGGGGACTTATTTTAAATGTAAACAAACAAACTTGTCTGTCCCAATCAATTTGTATACACGTTATTTACATATTTTTTTTAAGCCTACAGTGAGTCTTCACTGTCGGGGTGTACACTAACGCTTCCAGCTTAGCGGCTACGGTGAAGATTTCAGCTTGCTTGTATAAAGGGGTCTAAATAACGTCTTTTCATGTCAGTTTGGGGTCTCAGAATTTCATTTGGATTACGCCAGATGAGCTGTATGGAGCCATTTTATGACATTTTAAAACAATTCTGCAGCTACTTCAGTTGTTTAGGAGAATTGTGCGAAACTGTTTAACCGCGATTCTTCGGGGGCGAGTAGATAATGACTTACTTTTCATTTTTTTTAACTGTTCCTCTGAGTCAGGGGTTCTCAACCTTTTGTAACTTAAGGCCCACTTCTGATTATTAGGGCCACCTTCCCAGATAAAAGACATCTTGGCTAAGCATCACTACCTGCCATTATGAATCCAAACTTATTGTAGTCAGCGTCATATTTCCTCACCACACGTTACGGAACGTTAGCTAGCTGTGGCAGATGTTAGCTCGTAGTGGCAGAACATGTCTGGTGATTTTCAAATGTAACTAGTTATTGAAATTATGTAGTTTAATATCACATTTTATATTTATGTGAATTCTTGAGCACATTATATATAAAAACAACTAGCTTTGGCAGTACTACATGCCTCTGTGGCATCTAGATGATGCCCTGAGGTTTGATTTTAAGGACATTGATTTCGGGTGAAATATTGCCTTAAACCTGTTTTTTCAACTTGACCTTGTGTAAATAACATAGTATTAACAGGCAGGTTATTTAATGCAAGCACTGTATTTTAGCCATTACAACAAGAAAATTGTGTTCCCCCCATGCCTTCACCATAGTTTCACTAGATGGTGCCATCCTCCTTTTTATGCAGGCTCTGTGTGAGCTGTAGAGGCTGTTGGCTGATTATGAATCCATGAAAAATATGTTCACTTACGGGGGCAATTTATTTATTTATTGTTTTATTTGTACAAAAAAAGCAAGTTTTCAGTTGATAAAAGAGAAGTTTCTTATGAGGCAACTCGTTCTCTCTTTTATATCTCTTTTCTATGCAGTGTCTATACTGTGTTATTGTATTTAATGGTCTATAATGTCTGTTGTAATTGTTATCAGATTAGAAATTAATCAAGCTGCAGACGGGGACTATCACAGTTAAGTTGCTATGTGCGTGCATGTTTGCTTGTCTGAATGCTCACATAATGTTATTAAACCTGAAAAGGGCCTCACAGAACCTGAAGCAGCACCACATGTACAAAATAGAATTTAATTACAGTTTTCTTTTCAGAGTTTTTTCTTCTGCTTAAAGATAATTTTCTTTGGAGCTGAGAAAAATGTATTAATTGGTGCCAAAAATATAACAACCATGTCAAGCTGTCTAAATATTCTCATCATCCGTTCAATCTTAGACAAAAACGCTGGAAACTCGGCTCCCCTGATGCTATGCCCCATCACCCCCTCCTGCCTCCCGACAGCTCCACAAACGAGACAAACACACACACACACACACACACACACACACACACACACACACACACACACACACACACACACACACACACACACTCAAAATGAGAGTTAACCCCATCAAAAAGGACGGTTTCCTACATGCTCGCCCCCCCCCCCCCATTTCCTCCCTTAACCTCAATCTCCTCGACCAAAGACGCGGTTTCATCATTTGGTAATTAATATTCCGGGGAAGAGGAGAGCATCAGGAAACAATTATGCAATAATGTATGGATGTAAACGCACAAAAACGCACAAGCACATATCACCGTGATCGACTCTTCCTCTCTTCCAAGATCAGGTTACCCTCATACATGTAACACAACTGCAGAGAATGTAATGAATGTGCTGGATGGAGGGTGAAATATTGCATTTGAAATGTTCTAATTTCTTTTTCTTACAAAACTTTTACTGTTGAGTATGTTTCCAAACTACTAAACTACTGTCGCATTCTCGTATAATGTCTGCTCTCGTGCAGCCATCAAAATCCAACAGGTTTTGAGTTTGCGTACGCTGATGCACCGATGCAAAGGCTGCTAATTGTGCATTCAGTAACAACAAACTGTTGTTTCTGCATTTTCCTTTATCAAACAAAGTAAATACAACCACAAAGATATGTTTTAACAGGGTGTGTACTACACCTGCTTACAGCAATTGTGCTTTTTTTTTTCTATTTTAATGCTTTTTTTTAACAGAACACAACAGTCAATAGAAGTTAAAAGTAGGAGAGGATTATGGATGTTACGTATAAACTGACATGAAAGGACAAGATATAAGAACATTTGGTGCAGCATGATGTGATAAAAGTGCAGAAGACATGATGTGCCAACTGTTTAATTTGACTAGACAAGACTAGACAGACAAAAGGACAGTAGGACACAGGCTCCCACTAACCGTTATTTTCATTACTGATTAATCTGCGGATTATTTTCCTGATTGATTAAACGTTTAGGCTATTAAATGTCAAAAAAATCTGGAGAAAAATCCTCATCACAACTTCCCAGAGCACAAAGCGACGCCTTCAAATTGCTTCTTTTGTCCAACCAACAATCCAAAACCCAAAGACTCTTAACTATCATAAATGACAAAGAAAAGCAGCAAATCCTGACATTTAAGAAGAAGAAAATATTTGACATTTTTGCTTGAAAAACGACTGAAATGATTAAACGATTACCAAAATTTTTGTCGCCTTTCGGTCAACTCTAAGACGACAGCACATGCTGATGAGCAGGATGATTTAAAAATGTGCAGTACATCACTTTGAGAAGCATAATTGCTGAAAATTCCCTACAAATACATAAACTTGCCTTGCCCAGATTGTATGACTTACTGACGGACCTATTTTTGAGATACAATAAGTGCATAGATGTATTTCTTATATGGAAAAGCTGTCATACTTTTACGCTCCAACTTGGCAGTCAGATAGTGGTTAGATTCCTATTGCAGGTAAGTCGCAGGTTATATACAAGACAAAACAATGCAAAACAAAAACACAGTCCATGTGGCCATAAATGTACCCATAATGTCTGACTGATGAAGCAAAAAAAGAAAGAAAATGTCCTCAATCCATTAATGCATACTCACTCACACTAAGCCACTTAAGGGCATGAGCTAAAACAAAGTGTAAAAAAAAACAACAACCCCCCCGACGTGTGTGTATGGCTTGTATTAAACTCCAGATGATTTTTCTTAACGACACAGTATGTACTGCACAGTGACCGGGAGGATGGGGAATGCTGGGGTGCTGATGTGTTGATTTAAGCCAAGAGGATGGCACTCTTGGGTTGTCGCTGGGTTCTAACACACAGCTCCAGTCTGTATCCATACAGTCTCCGCTGGCTCTGACCCAGTCTGTCTGGTAATTGAGATCAGATGAGTGGCAGCATAAGCGAGGCGACCTGGGTTTCTCCGGGACCCACGCTAACCTGGAAGCATTTATTTTATGGAAAAGATGTTTAGTTAAAGTGCAGCGCTGCAGCCTGCAGCCCAGCCCCTCTAATGACTCTCCAGTTCTCTTGCCCAGGCCTGGAGACAGAGCCCTGTGATGGATATGACTGGTGAAACAGGGACACACACACACACACACATGCTTCCATCACCGTGCACTGTGATGGATATGACTGGTGAAAGCTCTGAACACTGTTTCCTGAGTCCTTCACTTCCTTCCTCCCAGGCCTCGGTCAGCCAAGCTGAGCAGGGTTTCACTAGACTCGGGCCGGATTGGATTGCAGATTAACTGGCTTCCTGTCCAATCCGTTGGCTGCGTTCATCTGCTTTCCTAACGGTCACTTTTATTTATGAGCATGCGGTGACGTTATTGAGGATGAATGAGTCTTCAGGATGGATGAGATCCCGGAGGCTTGTAGGGGGATTTACTGAGGGACAATTGTTTGTAGCAGTGTATTGTGGAAGGAATTTAGGAACAAAATTTTCTGAACAATGACGCAATAAACTAATGCAAAAGAATGATATGTCTATGTATGTGCACATGCATGCTTTTCCTTACATTCAGCAGCTTCCTCCCCTTGTTATTTGTGCAGTTTTCTCTTGCTGAACTGCAGCACATGGGAGGTTTTTTTTAAAGCGGTTACTGCACTGCGAAAATCGGTGCCCTAAAAGTCTTATTTTTCTTCCATTTTCGTCTATTTATCCTATCAAATCTCTATTTTTCAACACCAAACAAAACCGGCCATGGAGATTAGAGCCAGCAGTTTCGACAGACACTACTTCTCTATGTGATTTCTATTTTTATGCTGCGTCATCTTGAAACAGTCGCGATCATGCTGGTACGATCAGGGACTCCCTAAAGGTTAACGCAAGTGGAAAAAAAAAAAAAAAAAAATCTGCCAGTGCAAATCAAGTTGAATTTTTATTCATTCTAGCACAGCCATCTGTCACTTGGATTTTTATTGGAAACAAGTTGCAGTTTTTTAAAGTTAGTTTTACTGTAAGAAAACGTGACTCTTGGCCTCAACAGAAGAGGAAAAATACTTTTGTTAGTGCTGAAAACAATTCTATTTCTTGTATCCTAATCAATTTTCCAAAATTTTCACCTGTTTTCCTACAAAACAAAATGTTTTCCTAACAGTATTTTGGTCTTTTATTCATTTGAACATGTAAAAAAAATTTTCTTTAAATTTCTTTCCTGAAAATTCTGACAAAATTCTATGTAGACATGTTTAATATTTCAAAAACCAGCAGGTCATCCAGACAGATGTTATTCTTCCTTTAAGTATTCCTTCGGGATTTAGCTGTGAGAGATGTATTCGTAAATTGGGTCTATTGTCATTCCCCCCACCATCCCATCACTACAGGTCTCCAACACCACCCAGCCCTCACCTCTCATCCTCCCTCCCTCCCTCCTGCTGGCAGCCCTTGATTACACTTGTCTCCTGGGGTAAGGTTTAAACTCCTCAGAGATAGTAATATCGAGGGCACTACTGGCTAGTCACTTCAGATCAGGGCGGGGGGAGGAAATGGTGACGGACAAAGCTAAATATATAATTCCTCCCATGCCGGTAATCACGATGTCCAGACGATTTGAAATGACAGGTTAACCACTTTAGACTGAGGAACGCTTTGTTCAGATTTGAGAAGCAGGAGGTGTGTGCGTTGGAGCGTCTGGTTGGTCCCTGCGATGGTTGGAGGAGCCTCCTCGTGGGTGTAGAAGCTATCCAAAAGGGGCCCCGTGTGGTCCTCTCTAAATATACGTGGGGGGGGGGAAGCGCACGTTCCATTGAGTAAAATGACTTGCAGACCAGACAGGAGCAATTCTGTGAATGACTGACATGCCAAGAGCTCCGGAAGGAAACACTCTCACCGCCCAGTATTAGTTTACCTGATTATTAGGATATCCAGCTTCCTCCTAAAATGGCCGGCCATTTCCCTGTTAGAGGCAGTGAGAGCACCCACCTGGATTAGGCCTGAACGTGGTCTGCATTACACCAGGCACAACAAGGCCTCATGCCGCACAGCTCCACCAATTACATCTATAAATATTAATGGGCTAATCTGCACATATTCTTTCCCTGCGAGCCTGTTGCTGCATCCCTGAAAGGGTCAGAGATACTCTTATGAACATCCAAGTCCATTAAAATCTTTAGCTCAATTTGCATATTGCAGAGATTTTTCCGCTCCAGACAGGGCTCTTTTCCGATGTCTTTTCCTCCCCATCATCACATCGCGGAGAGGAAAGCGCATTTCGTATTCACGCGCTGATTGGATCCTTGATGAGATCTTCAGGGTGGCTTCTCACACTCTGATGCTCTCAACACTCCAGAGGTGATGAGAAGAGAGACAGAGAGAGAGAAGGAGGGAATGAGGTGTGTGTGTGTCGATTCCATTCTGTCTAAGTGGTCGGCTCTGTCCTCGCCGCGGCTCCGCGGCCTCCTCAGCTGCTGCAGAAGCGCAACGGCTTGATGGTCAGAGTGTAATCACAGGAAGACAGAAGGCAGAGGGGAATCATATCTACATCCCTTTGTCTTCTTTCTCACACACACACACACACACACACACACACACACACACACACACACACACACACACACACACACACACACACAGTGGGTTTACAGTATTATGTTGGTCTTTTGTAGCAAACTGGTGAAAGCCAAGGTGGCGAGCTTCTCTCGAAAGACATGAATAATGCAACGCCGTAATCTACATGAAAAGCAGAGATATTGAGAAGTAGAACAGTGCTAAGAGGGGTAAGAGAGCAGCACTCAAGGGATTTTGATTCTTTTTTCAGTTTAAAATTGTACTTTTGTGCTATCTGAATACAGTAAAGCGATGAAATTGGATTCAGTAACCACAGTATGAGACTATGCAAGGTTTGAAAGAAGAAATAACACGTTCTTCTTATTACAAAGGAAACTTGACTTCATGAGAACTAAAGCACACTCGTGCGCCCACCAACGCGTCGCATATGGAAGCCTGGTCAGTGGCCCTTCGCTTCTAAGTATCACGCAGCTGTTACCCCTCTAGTGGTATTTCTGGAGGCGCTTGTCTAATGTAGGAACCTAAATAGTGACGAAAGTCCACGTCAGGAGGTGGATGGATGGGTCAAACACAGGATTTTGTAACGGGAGACCAGGGTTCAAATTCCATGTGTGACCAAATGTTAATGTTGCTTTGGTCTGAGGCGTTTCTTTGTGTATAGAAATATCATTATGTAAACTATATGAACTGGTTGTAAGATTTAAATTAGAAGACTCGTTGTGTGTTCATTTAGAGTATATTGGTATAGATATCAAGTAGAATTTAGTGTAAAATAGTGTTCATGAATTTAGTGTAGATATGCAAGTGTCTCTAGAAATAAATGTGTATATATTGGTATGTTATGTAGAATTAGTGTATATATGGTGCATATTAATACATACGCAAGTGCCTATGATGAAGAATATATATAGTAATGTTTGCAAGATTATGGTCAGTTATGCTCCTTCTGATTTTCGTCTCATGTCATTGCATCATGTGGTTGTTATGTCTTTATGTTCTGCGTTGACCCCGGGAAGAGTAGTTGATGTTCTGCATCAGCTAATGGGGATTCTAATAAAATAAAACAATAAAAAAAAAACATATGATACTTCAAATAAGGTCCTTATTTGAACCCGAAGCACAATCTTTTCCTTTTTTACTTAATCAAGTAGTTTTTGTGCCTAAAAGTAACCAAAGTGAGACGTTTTCACATGTCAATAAGAGCCCAAAAGTCATAATATGTGAAATGTTTTTAAGCAAGTTTTAGCAGTTTGAAGCTTAGAGCCACTGACTCAGCTGCCATGTTTGACGAGTTAGGAGTGAGAACGTGTTGACTCTTCCTCAGTCTAATACACTCAGGAGTTTAGGAAGATATTGAGTCAGTTTGCTGATTTATCTACTTGTTACGTTACTATTATCACATAAATGTCACCTTTGCAGCTGATTAGCAAAAGTTAAATTGCCCGCAAAAGTCTTGCTTTTGCCACACAAGAATCAGATACTGATGCTTTTTTTTAAAACACGGCTTTATAAAGAGCTTGTTATGAGTTAAAGCTGTAATTTCAAAATGTGCAGCTGGTTATTTTTCCTCAAATGCACCAGCAGTGAATGAAAGGCGAGACTATCATATCACAAGTTTACTGAACTAATTAAGACGTGTATAATTTGTGAGGAATCGCCAAAGGACACAACAGAACTTGCTCTCTCGCTCGCACACACACATGCATGCACACACACTGGTACGTACGTCAAAAGGCGGTGCTAGTAGTCGTAAACATTTGAAAGGAACGGGGGTAATTCACTTGATAAATGTCAACCGAAATGAAGCTATCAGCTGAAAGCAATTTCCTTGTGCTTGCCTGTGTTCTGCGCCAGGGACACGAGAGATTTTCACCCCTCCATCGATCATGAAGCCTCTGTTTTAGGCCAAGGTACACAATGCCCTCAAATTGCTGACATATGGACCCCGAATCACCACGAAAACCTGCCATTTCCACCCCACCCCTCCTCTGTCCCGACCCAGCCACTCCTCTGCTAAACTCTTGTTTATCCAATGATTCTGGTCTGTTTAGGCCATTAAAGCAAAGGGAGACAGAGGGGCCAAGGCAAATGTAATAAAGCCACAATCTGTAGCGTGCAACATAGCGTCGCTACCAGCTAACACCAAAGATGACAAAAAAAACACCATGGAAGCTGCATTGTCACTGACCCTCAATTGACTTTCTCCATTTAAAATAAGTGAGACAACATTTTTGACAAATTTTAATTAGTAGTTTGCGATGTTGCAGAGCTGTAGCCATCAAATAACTGAGTGACTGGAAGACCAAGTGTGTCTATTGTGGGCTGCCTGCGACCAGTAGCAAGAGGAAGCAAAACAAATCATGATAAAGATGAAGACAGCGACCACATAATAGTACGGAAACGCCTCTTGCTGGTGTAAACAGCGGACAGATGACAGCAGATTTCCCATTCGAACATTTCTCGTCACTGATCCACTACTCGTACAACAATTCCTGACCTGCAGCTATTTAAAGACAAAGGGGTTAAAGTGCAAAACATTAAAAAAAAAGGCCTCTTTTCCTAATGGAGAACTGTGGTGCCAGCAGCCAGGGCCTGGACATCTGTACACAGGAAAAGTCCATTATCACTCCGACTAATGGAGGAGGTGGGGGGGGGGGGGGCGACTTCAAAACAAAAGTGGAGAAAAAGAAAAGAAAACAAGAGCAAGAAAGATGACGCACATGGTACAAAGCAGTGTTTCTTTAATGGAGTCCATCAATAATGTTACTTTCCTGACTTTATTGTTGAGGGAGTCGTATTATCAATCCTACACATGGCCCGTTTTTTTTTTTTCAGTGCATGTTTTAACAGACTTTGAATCAATGCGAAACAAATGTTTGGCAACACGCTAATGATATCCTGTGTCTCTGGAACAAACTCCCTCTCCCTTACTCTCTCGCTCTTGCCACCAAGACAAACCCGCAGCCAGTTTACATTCAGACGGGTGCGCTTGTTTTATGTAAACAGACGGCCCTTGTGGCAAGGGGTTTGATTAGGAGGAGGTCCGCAAATCCCATTAAAAGTCCATTCGTCGCTCGCTCGGTGTTTGTTTGAAGACAGGAAGAGTAACAAGGAAGGAGGTGACTGGAGATCTGTTGTTGTTGTTCTTTCCGTGCCAAATTCTGTTTATGCGCCGACGGTTAAACACAGATATCACCCAGCAGCGACGAGCAGACCTTTGCCAGTGACGTGGGCAGGAACCAAAACTTTGTTTCTGCCAGGAGTACCAAAACATGTGCAACACGACAGAGACTTCCCTCGACGTGATTGAGTCACTGTCTGTTACGAACACGATATAAATGACATGTTGCTTCTGTTACGTGTGTCCAACTCTAACTAAACGATGACAGCATCAAAAAAAAAAAAGAAAAAAAAAGGGACTTGTGCGTTTCTTTTAACTGTCACAGTCAGCCTAACAGCTCCTTGGTCTTGGCTGCAAACTGTTTGTCGATGTCCGCTGCAATGTTGTCCGACAACTGCTGAATCTGTGAAGGGGAAAGATGGAAAAAAGATACATTTTGGGCTCACTTTAGTTAGTGTATGTCTAGAAAAGGATGACATGATGCAGCTGCAATGTTACAGAACATAGATCATCATCAACATCATAGAACGCCTCCGTCTCTTTTCTTCTCCCCCTGTCTCCTACCTGTTTTTCTACAAGCCGTATGGTGTCCTCCGAGTGTCCTTCCTTCGCCTTTTTGACCTGTGCGACGGCGTTAGATCGCACTCTCCTCAGCGAGTCTTTGGCCTTGTTGCTGAGCTGTTTGGCCAGCTTGGCGAGGTTCTCTCGGTGTTCCCGTGTCACTCTGCGAGGGAGAGAGGAGACGACGGCAAAGGGAGAAGACCAGAGAGGGAAGCGGAACAAAAAACAAAACTGAGCAGGTAAGAATCCACGGGAGACAGCACTTCCCGTTTTTACAGTTCTGACTGGAGTTTTTTCAGCCTCCATTTTCACAACACAGGTAACAATATGGTGGGCGTTTCCTGCTCACAAACTGTATCAGTTGAAGGTAAACGGTCCACTAAAGTATGTTTCTGAAAACATTTTAGACGAGGCAGTGCAGTAACAGACACGGCTCTGGATGCAAGCGAAATGGAGAGAAGTTTCGTATTGTTCATTTGCCTACACCGCCCACAATGTAATGATACAAAGTTTCCCTTTAAGTTCTCGGTGTTGAAGAAAGTGAACAGACATATAGGAAGATATTATAAACTTTAAACATACCGTCAAACTGCACACAGAGACTGAACAAGAAAGGGTTCATACAGGCTCTGTCGTGACACAACTGTGCAGAGATAAAAAATGATAGTGATAATCCTCACGTGTGCAAATGAGAACGTTAAGTGCTTGTAGGCATCAAGTCTAATCATTTTAGTTCTGACTCGCAGCAAACATCAAACAACAATCACTTGCCGAGGTCTCAGACCAGAGCTGAAACATCCGTCATCTCGACAACTTTGTATTCACTTTGCATTTGTTAATCACTCAGAAAATCATACTTCCCATTTCACTCTCCCCTCTTTGTCCTTAATTGGCTTTTTTTTCTTTTTTTTTTTCGTTGTTTTTGCCGCGGGGACTATTTGCAAACAATCCAAGTGCAGCGTCTATTTACCGCAAACAATACGGCCTAATTACTGATTCCAGGGCCAATCAAGGAGCGCCTTCTCTTTGGAAATGCAAATGGAGGCTCGGAGCGTGCCGAGACTGATTGCAGGGGGAAAGCAGTCTGACTCTTGTCTCCTTCCTCTGCCAGACTAACACCTGCTGCTCCAGTACGCACACACAAACACACACACATGCATGAACATAAATGCACATAAACACAAGCCGGCATTTATGCATCTATACTTACATGCAGATGTGTGTATATGTTAAAAAAAAACAACATACTGTATATACACACAGAGTGCTTTAGTGAGTGAGTGACGGATAGTTCTGTGTGAGGTTGTTTGACTTGGCAGAGAGACAGAGAGAGAGAGGGTGAGCGAGAGAGGTCTGGCCAGAATAGAGAGAGAGAGTGACCCGGCCCTCACATCAACACACTGGAGGTCTCTATACATCTACAGACAAAAGTCAATAAATCTGTCACTTACAGCTCAGACGAGGGGATTTATTAATTGGGAGGGATCCAAAACCATGATTGAGGCCTACTGCAAGTTTTAGCTATGATCATTTTCATAATGTATTGATGATTTTAATGATTTAGTGGTTAATTAGTGAATGAAATCACAAAAATAATGTCAAATGTCTGTCACAGGTAACAAAGCATAAAATAGATGCATCACTGATTTTGTCTAAATGACAATAAGAAAACGTCATTCACAAAAAATTAGGGATGCATGATAAATATCAAACCCATAAATTATCCGATAATGAGAAATTTATAATGAAATTATAGCCGCATGCATAAACTACAGGTTATGAACTTAAAATACAAAAATGTGAAATTATCCGTTATTATATCGATATCGGCTATGAGAAGCAGGTAATTATCGGTTATCGGTATCAACTGAGAAAAATACATATCGTGCATCCCTACTAAAAATGAGCATTTTGTCAACTGAGTAATGGATTGATCAGCTGATAATCACCAAATCGTTTCAGGGTTTGTAGAAGTTAAACTACGTGTTTACATTAAAGTGTAGAAGTGTGAAAACAAAGGAACGACAGAAGAAAAGTAAGAGTGGCAGAAAAAGATTGAAAAGAAGGAAAGCACTAAAAGCCAAAGTGTTTCTGCCCCGGGGCTGTGTGTGTGTGTGTGTGTGTGTGTGTGTGTGTGTGTGTGTGTGTGCGTGCGTCAGAAAGAGACTCACTTGGGAACGGGCACCTTGATGATCGTCCCATCCACCTCTGGGTTAAGGTTCATGCTACTCTCTCTCAGGGCACGGGTGGCAGCCACTGTAGCCTGGGGGAACACACACATGCACACACACAATAACAGAAACACACACACACACAGAGATATATATGAGTGTGTGCTTGCTTCGAGCACTGGTGCGAATGGGAAAGCAGTGCTACAACTGCAGGTAGTGGCCCAGCTCCAGCTGGCAATCATTAAGGTGTTATGGTGTGGTGTGTGTGTGTTTGGGTGTGGTTTGTATGTGTGTGTGTGTGTGTGTGTGTCAGGGGAAGCCCAGGCTGTGTGGAAGTGCCTTGGGCCACTGTCAGCGCTCGGCCCTGTGGGACGGGACTGAGAGGTTGCAGGGCAGGGCGTTGACCCATGGTGACCTCGGAGGAGAGTCTGCTTATGCTTGTGTATGATACATGGATACACACACATGTTTTTGAATTTGTACGTATTCATTCAAATGTTTAATATGTTTTCAAATATCAAAGCAGCTTATTACTTGTCTGAAGATGGAGAATGGTAATGGTGATGGGTTTAATGACAACTTTTGAGCACTTTTCTTTGTGTTGTGGTCAGATTTTTCATGTGGCCAGCTCATTACCTTGGGTGGGGATTAAAGACGTCTAAACTCTTCTGGGCTTAATCAACATGGTGGAAGGCAGGAGTCAACACATTTCAAGGTTAGAAGAATTTAGGTTACACGTGTTGAAAGACATTAATATCTTATGGTCTTCAGACTCGTGCCATGATTGAGACATTTTGACACGGTTGAGGAGCAACTTTTCTTTCTTTCTGTTTATTTCTATCCACTGAAAAGGAACGACGACTGCATGTTGCAGAAATGTAAATAAAAGCTAATGATGTGAGGAAAAAACTCACGATTCCTCATTTTATTATTATTTTTAGGTAATAAAACAACCAAATGCTTGAGTTTTATTTGGATAAACAATACATGCATTCAGCTGCTTACAGTACTTTGACTTTTGAAAGCAGATGAATGGATGCTGTTCATTCATGTTATTACTACAGAACCTTTTTCACAGAAGACATTTTGTCTCAGCAGCAAAAGCACAGGTGTAAAAAAAATACCATGAATGAAGGCTGAATTCCATTTAGCTGCTTCAGTTTCAGGCTCCTGGTATTGTGCATGCTGCTTCACTGCCACACTGTCCTGACTTACTGGGACACTTGAATAAAACTTTATTAATTTTATTAGTCAAAAAGCGTCTTGTTGTGTACAACCGTTTCACTGCGCTGTGAAAATGGACAATGGATTCCCTTCAAATCTGACATCATCATGCATGCGACTGTATGTGGTGTAACTAATAGAATAAAAAAGAAATTAGAGACATATTGGTCAACATTAAACTGTTTTTGCTTTACCTTTATGAAGTAAATATATATTGCACAGTGTAATGGCTAAAAAAGTGACACCATCTGCGTTTAGATTGGTTCCCTGTAAGTCTCGCTCACACTACGCTACTCATGATTTACGGCACAAAGGAAACGCGTCAGCCATTGTGGAACCAAAACAGGAAGAGGCATTGTTCTCCCCGGTCACTATCCCCAGGTAACAGTGGAACA
>JBBPCS010000729.1:10536943-10558916 GCA_037974645.1 Hollardia meadi | reverse complement strand
ACTTCGGAAACTGTGATAGAGTGATAGAAACGTGATGGAAAGCGCACCAGTGTTGTGTTGAAATCTGTTCCCCCGTTGATATGTGTTTCCTCTTACCACCGGGACTTGAGAGGGTTCAAAACTGACATTCTGTAAGTAACAAGACCTGCCTACTTATTAATACAACCTTGTGTTTACTCTGCCTTTATCACAGCACTGAGACCAGAGACAGTAGCCAGGCTGCTAGCAGTAGCCATGTGGCTAAACGCTGTCTTTGCGACTGTGGGGCCAACAATAATACCACTTGGAAAAGTTAGGAGGAGGAAAGTTGTCTTATTCCACTTTGAGAATTAAAGCGAAAATGTATGTTTTTGATCTGCACTGAGCAACTGCATCAACAGAAATAAATACATAGTGAGGATAGTCATGGATTTGGGACACATTTGAAAACATCTGCAGACAAGGTCCTTCTTCTAAGCTGTTGTCTAAAATGCCTTAAGCTGGAGGGGGGAAAAAGCAACTAATATTTCCTAAACACCATCTGTAATCTTTTTAAAGGATGGAGATAATCAGAGGGAAATGAAAAGAAGAGCATTGTGTGGTTTTTTTGGTTCCAGCGTCAATGTGGACACAATGTGGCTGGAGAGGCAGCTGTGCTTATAAATGCTAAGAGACGTTGTTGAGAGATCCTGAAGAGTGTTGGTCTGCAGTTGCACAATTGATTGATAATGTCAGTTAAGTGATGCAGCAGCTTCTTTGGGATTTGTAAGTGTATTTCTATTTGTTTAGCAGGCAGAAGAAGCAGCTTGCACTTTGACTCATTCTGTAAAACATAAAAACTTGATCCATCGCATACAACACAATCCTGCAGTCCAACACGTACAGCTGCAGCTAAACAGACAAAAGGAGAGGAAGCCAAATCCTTTATATTACTCAAAACAATGTCACAGTCCAATTCTGTAACTACATGACAATTCCCTCAGCTGAGCTTTAAAAAGTGTGCAAATGTGAAAAAAAAAAGGAGCATAACATTTCCTTTCCTTTCCAACTCCTTTCTTCCCTACTCCTCTTTCCCAACAGCTCCTTCTGGCCTTTTCCGCTGGGGAAAAGAAATGGCAGCGAGATTAAAGGAATTTATTTGTGCACATTAAATGAATTCGTGAGGTTTCTTTTGTTAAATTCATCCGGCGCACGGGCCCTCTGAGTGTGGGGTGATAGATTCAGCCCATACCTATGTTTGATTGTTCTCGGCATCAAATTCATCAGCGTTTCCCCTCTCCAACGACCGCTCCGGAGGTTACCGGAAAACAAAAAAAAAAAAACTGAGCAGAGTTTCTCTGGAGAGGCCGGGCAGGTTCTGGTTAATATGTTGGAGAGGAAGAGAAATTACACTGAAGTTTGACATCAAACGCTTGACGGCCCGGTTCAAAGCAAAGAGGCGGGTGGAGAGGAATGTGGCCGAGTGTGTGCGTGTTTAAAAAGTCCTGAAGAAAACACTTTATGAACAAAAGTGGTGGGATGCTTTAACATGCACACACACACACAAAATTACCTCCTGAATGAGCATGTTGGTGGTTGTTGTTAGTTCCACTGTGCCCTGCCCAGGCTACTCTTAATGGATGAATGGAAAACAATGGTAGGGCCTCTAGAGTGCCCGGTAATGGATAGGCATCATTATAAGCCTATTAGCTCTGGGTACTGAGGACTCACCTCTGTGTGGGACATGGGTAACGCAGGGTACCACAGGGTAGCGTGTGTGTCTGCGTGTGTGGTCTGTGGTCGAAGTTTGTGGGAAGGAAACAGACTCACCAAAAGACCATTCAGCCTGACTCAGGTTGATGACTGGATTTCCAGATTTGAGATTCTGATAGATTTGCATGTTGCTTTGTGATATCGGTACAAAGGAGAGAAAGAAGGTGAAACCTCTCACAAGAGGTGACCGGTGGTGGAGGAAGACAGTTGCGTAAACAGGTTTTTGTGCAACAGACAGGTGGCCCTCCAAAATAAAATTAAAAAACAGCTTTTGAATGTCATCCATGCTCATAAAAACAGGTTAATATAATTCTTCAAAAACTCAAACTGTTCCAGGTCTCTACACTCCAGTTATGTTTGCTGATTTTTAAAAGAACTCACTTGTAGTGTTTGGCCGATATCCACCTTTTTAATTGCTAATAATCGATAATCGATTAACTGTTTCAGCCATTTTTCTAGCAAAAGTGTGAAACATTTGCAGGTTCCAGCTTCTTAAATGTAAGGATTTGCTGATTTTCTTTGTCCTTTATGGTAGTGAATGAACAGTTTTTGAGTTTTGGACTGTTGGTTGGACGAAAGAAGCGATTTGAAGACGTCACTTTGGGCTCTGGGAAATTGTGATGAGCATTTTTCACAAATTTTTTGGGGGGCATTTTACAGACTAAACAACTGATTGATTAATTATGAAAATTAATCAATAGTGAAAATAATCATTAGTGGCATCCTCAATATTTTTATTGATGTTTTTAGCCGTGCTGACTTTTGTGACTCCAGAACGTTTCATTTAGTGCCATCACCGGGTAAATATTTTAATTGTCCGGTACTTTATGGCCAAATACCTGCAAAGCTACTGACATTCTCATCAGCCTCAGCTGCATGTTGTTTAAGCTAACATGCTAAACTAAGATGGTGAACATGATACAAACATCATACCTGCTTAACGTCGTCACGTTAGCATTGTGAGCATGGTAGCATATGTAGATTAGCATTTAGCTTAAAATACATCAGGAAAGTGCTGCTAGCATGGCTGTAGACCTTCAGCCTTTAAACTGTGTTTTATTATTGTTCTGTATTTGAATTCTTTCACTGAACTATATTTGTTTTTGCACTTTGTAAACAACCTTTAAAAATTTTGAATTATTATTGTAAGCATTATCATTAGCAGGTGTCTGAGTGGCATATTGCATATGCAAGCATCATTTGTAAGGTGGTATTGTTTATTATTCCTATTGAACTGAGCTGTCTTCAGTTCTCAGGGGATACATACTAAACTTATGCGTGTGTGTGTGTGTGTGTGTCACACTTTCACCTGGACTCTTAAACATTTTACCTTGAACTGATAGTTGCAACTCATGAGAAGAGGAGCAGATATGCAAAAGCTGTTCAAAGAGAACTAAATCCTCAGCCATGACCGTCTGTGGATAATTTTATAATGTTGCGTTAAAAATGCTAAAATAAAAGCACATTTAGATTTTCCGGACTATCAGAAAGTCTGGCAGGTAAAAATCGCTCCAATGAACAAAATGTCTTTCTGCAGCTCTGATTAGTACAGTGTTGTATCATCTAAGAAGGAAAAGAGGGAGAGAAAGAAAAAGAAAAAGAATCCATTCCTTCCTAACCTGGGGGTAAAATGAGGTCATTTCCTATTCTGTGACAACTCACACGTAGACTTAAGCACATCTCGGCGCACGCACACACAGGGTTTAGGCTCTTGTTGCTATCTTTCACCCCAGAACAAAGGGCCCCGCGAGTGATCAATCAATTAGCATCTGAGACGCAGTTGGGGAGAGAGAGAGACGCAGGTCAGGTTTCATTTATTCAGAGACGTGGGCTCAGAGTTCTGGTCAGGCTCACTTTTCCGTCTGCGAGGACCGCCTATCTGTCTGAGCTTTGGATTATTTTTTTAAGCTTTTAGTTACTTGTCCACTTGAGACAAACAGATACCGCTAGGAAGAATCTGTACGTGCGCGTTCTTGTGTGTGTGTGTGTGTGTGTGTGTGTGTGTGATCGTCTTACCTCTGGGAAGCTGCTCATGTTGACCATAATGAGCTGAGGTGATTTCATGGAGATCTGACCCAGCTGGTTGAGGGGAAACTTCCCATCTTGAGTCGTCACCACAATGTGATCCAGAGCTCCTAAACAAATACACAGGAATCTAATTGTTTATTTACTTAATTTATTCACCTTTATTCACATTAAAGGCATCATTTTACTGTTGCCATGTGCAATGCGGTCACGTAGATTTTGTGCATCTCTACATTTGCAGGCGATCGAATTTATCAGCAATAAATGTTTCACAGGCTGCATTTTGTGTGTATTTGACTTTATTTTTCCTATGTTAAATATAGCTTTGTAGTTCTATGTATAGTTATTATTAAAATAATCTAAATTTAAATGACGTCGACCGTTTGAAATTTACTGTTATTTTACATCTACTGTCAATTTTGGAAAGAAAATCTATTGTTCGTTGGAAAAATATCTTTACTCAGACATATCTTTATCAAAAAATTTATATATTGTTATCAGATTTGTTCTATTCTCAAAGATCAATATTATTATCAGCCCCAAATATTCAGTATAGTTTGGTAAAAAATGTTTTTTCTGGTTTGATGACAGTTTCCATGCAGACCTAATATAAAGGAAAATATACAGTTAATTATTCATACAAACAGGTTAACAAATGAACCGACAGACAGATGAATCAGCAGCGGAAGCCACAAACTGCAGGGGTAAGTAAGTTTCCATGATCTATTGTTTCTCCTCACTGTCAACACTCAGTGTAGCAAAGGTAAGTTTGCCCACATGAGTTGACTTCTGTCCCCTCCCTCCCTTCTCTTCCCCCTCACCCTTTACTCCCTCACTCCATCCAGCCGCCCCTCTGCCTCTCCTCCATCTGGCTAACCTCAGACGCGGTTGTTTCCTTCTTCTCCACCTCTGCCTTACATCACCCGCTCCCCGCTTGCCCACTGGGGGCTGTGCTGGTGGTGTGTGCGGAAAAGGAGGGTGAAGGGGAGGTGAGCCAGTGGTGTAATTTTCTCTAAGCGACCAATTTATCATACGCGTTCGAGGGCCCAAAAAACATTGATGCACCAGTGAGAGATTAGATGCAGAAGAAATTAAAAGTAAAAGATGGGTATGATGTGATGAAATGGATACCTTTTATTGAAATGCTGCAGCTCAACTCAATTAACGTCCATGTGCCTGCCAATTATTGTCTCCCTATACAGCTCAAAACCAGCCTGTCACCGCTGTCCATCTCAAATGCAGACCGTTCACGTCCATATCAGTGGCCTTATGCCTGTCCGTCTTTGTTACCTGTGCCTTGACAATGAGCACCTACACATGTGCTAGTGCTTTAGGAGGCCAGACAGACATTTCTTTAACTACAAAGATGGAGGGTGAGGAGGGGCTTGAGAGAGAAGAGGTAGAGCAGAGGAGGATGGTTGAGAAAGCATCTGACAAATTGTTCTTTATGAAAACATTATATATGCTGATAATACTGTATAATACCTATGATGTTCACGATACTTTTAAATGTAAACTACAATTTTTTTTTGCTTTTCATCTAAAAAAAGAGTAAATTACTAACATTAGAAACATTTGTAAGCTTAATTAATATTTATTACACTCACCAGACGATATACAATTAGTAGTCTTACAAATCTGACACTGTCTCATTAAAACAAACCAGTGGCTGTAAACATGAAGTCAGATTAGTTTTAAGTTCAGCTCACCAGAGCTACAGGGGCTGAAATTACAATAAAATCTATTCTCGTTGACTCTGACAGCAGGTATTGCTGCACGTCACTGCATTAGCAGGTTTTACACTCTGGTGGTCACAAAGAGCCGCAAGGAAAGAGCTGGTAAGAAGAACTAGCTGGACTTTTTCTGTTGTCAACGTCAGACAGCCAGTGAAAGGTAAAGGAAACAACGCATCCCGCAACACCTTGAGAAACAGTTGCCCTGTTCAGCAGAAATGTGGGTAAATATGTTCAGTTTAGCTTTACGACTCATAAATGTGTCATCATGATGGGGCTGGTCCTCATCCGACTTTAGCTAGAAATTTTACAGAGACCAAAGAGGTCTCCGTGCAGTTGTTTGGTCTGCACCAGAGCTTGACTGATAGTGTAACAAGCTGTGAACCCAGCACTGACCTTTTCAGTTGATACGGTGAACTTGTTGAGCATACAGTTGTTTATTTACAACCTCTAGCAGTTATGGAACAACATTAGCATTCATTTGGAGTTGCGTACGCATTATTTCGGCTCTGTTTGTGGTCTCCATCAACTCCTAAGGGAAATATCTGGCTCTTTAGCTGCTAAATGCTCATCTACATTCACTATCCTCACTAACTTTGTCTGTCTGTTGTTTGGTGCTGTTTTGGTGTAGGCAGCATACAGACGACTCATCCACCCCCGATGTGTAGCACCCACCTGGGTGATGCACGGCAGCCAGTTTGCGCCAGCCAAATAGTTCGAGCAACTTGTCATATTTACGTTTCATTTCTGTAGGCTACTAATTAAAACCATACACTTATAATAGAACTGGACACTGGAAACATGGTAATACCGCGAGTAACCACTGGGCAAGAGCAGTGCTGTCATATACAGGTCTAAATCAGCTGGTGGCTCTCATCTAGTGGGACGTGGGGGCAGCGGTAATGCAAATGGTATTTTTTATTTGTTTGTTTTGGGGGGTGTTTGGGTAATTTTTAAAGCTAGTTATTTTCATATCTAAATGTGCTCAAAAGTGCACAGAAATGAACTAACATCAAATTAAAACGCATAATTTCGGTGACCAGTTACGTTTGAATATCACCAGACAAATGTGTTCTGCCACAGCTAGCTAACATTCTCTGGGATGCAGTAGCACAAAATCGTTTTTGAAATGTCAAAGCGACCTCCAAAAGCGTGTGGTGAGGAAATCTGACTTTGACTGCAATAAATTGGAATTCATATTCAGATGCATGGATTTTGGTTTCTAGATGTTTCCCCCTGCTTCCATGCGTTACGTCAGGATAAGCTAACTGGCTGCTTAAACTCCAATAGCTCTTATCTTCAACTTGCTATACCTTTTGCCACACACCAACAAACACATGCACAGATACAGTATGCATTCATGGCAACACACATTAGTACATACAGACATAAGCGCACACACACACACACACACACACGTACTCATAAGCTTAATGAGAGCCAGATGAGAGGTTAGTGGAACAAATACATGCACACATTCGGACAACTGACGTCATTCCATTCCACCATCTCATCTCTCCTGTCAGCTCTAAGTCCTGCTGCCTCCCTGGATTACTGTGCAGCTGGACAGAAGAGAGGAGGATGGAGGGACTGGAGGAGAGCGGCGAGGGATAGAGAGATGGAGGGAGGAGACAGAGAGGATGACAGGATGGAGGGAAGGAGACAACACTGACAAGAGAGACAGGAGGAGGACTGAAGAGTTGGAGGAAGTGAAGCAGAGGGAGCTGTCGAACATTCTTGACCTGTGAACAAATATTTCCATGTGGGTCAATAAGAAATTTGAATTCACAAGTAAGAGACAGGAACTGAAAAGGAGGTGTGAGCGGAGGCCAACATCTAAAGCTGGGAATAGTTGGAACAACAAAAGAAAAGAGTAAGTAATGGAAGGATGAAGGGAGGGACTGAAGATAGAAAATGACTCCGAGCGAGAGATTGCTGAATGATGAGTGGGGGTCGGAAAAAGATGAAGGGAACCAGATGAAGAGTGTACAGATTAATGAATAAAGAATAATGAAACAGTTGAACAAGACATTGAGGGAGTTAACCTCAAAAATCAAGGCTGCGTATGTTATGTGTGTGTGACAGTAAAAAAAAAAAAGACTGCACACGCTGCAGATCAAATGTCAGAGAAACCGCACTTTCATCTGAGGAGGAAAAGGAGTAAAAAAAAAAAAAAAAAAATGTTTTTAAAGTTCAGCAGACACTTTAAGTTTGAAGTCTGCCTCCTCCCTCGGGAGCCTCCATTATGCACCCCCACCTCTGCCTCCCCCGAGCCCAGCTCCCATTTGTTAGAACCCAGAGGCAAAGGGTCAAGACCTGGATGTAGTTGGGGAAACAGAGGTCAAACTGGAGTCAAGGTAAGGTCACGCTGCGGGCTCACTCTCAGCCCTTCGGCGCTTTGTCAGGTAGATACAAACAAAGAGGAAGACTTATTGGCTTTTATCACACAGTAATAATATGCCTGTGATGTGCTGTTAAGAAGGAAAGGCCTCATGTGTTGATGTGTAGAAATCAACAAATAAGGAAGCCCCACATGTGACCTCTGTATGTTCACTCTGTGATTCATGCATATGATGCTGTTTTGAAGTCTCTCATGGATATCTGCAGTCCAGTCAGATGCTTAATGTCAGAATTTGAACCCTGGACAGAGAGAGTGGAGAGCCATCTTGGCAGAGATGTTACAGAAAAACACAAACAGACATCCATGAGATCACAGAGATACCTTTACAGGTCAAACCTCCTGTTGGAAAACAGATAAATACTAGCGATACAGTTAAGAAGAAGAAATTAAATTAGAGGAAGTATGTGGAGCGACATTCCATTGTTTCTCTTCTTTAACCCAATTAACAATAAAAGGAAATAACAAACTAAGTAAATAAATTAAATTTATTTTCAATCTGTGTTGAAATTTCAAATTTTAGTTGATTTAAAAAAAACATGAGTGCAAAGCTGGAAACGGACTAAAAGTAAGTTGCTTTTATATTAAGTTTAAATGACGACGAGAGATGGATTCCACATCAAAACAGATGTGTACTTCAGGAAATGGAGGAAAACTGTGGAATTCTCTGGACAATGACTTCAAATGATTATCGCAATATTTTATTTCTGATACTGTATTGATTCTCAAAAACACAGTATTGATTTTTGAATTATAGTTCACATGCAATGTCAGCTAGACAGCAGTGTTGTAAATCTCTATATTTAAACTGAGAGAAAAAAGATAATAGGACAGTATGAACTTACTGAGTAATATTCATGTGTAAGATGACTCATTGGCTATATTTGAGGGTGCATTGTTGAATTTTTATGCGATCTGTGAAAAGGAGAAAGAAAGAGGGATGGTAATCTATATTTATGTCATGTTATTAATAAGAAAGTGTCAGGTAATGTAAGATTTTTTCTTCTTCCCGCTCCTTTGTCAGTCAAGGAATAAATAGTTATAGTATATTATTTGCTTTTGTAAAATTGGGTTTGGAAATTACAGACTGAAATTAGTAACCTAACAAAAACATCTAATGAATACCTATTGGACAGCTATTGATGTTGGGTGTAAACTGAAAAAACGGAGAGTGATGTAAGGAGACACAGGCGGACGACAAACAAGAGAGTCCAAGAACAAAAAAAAAGCTGAATACCTGGCGAGGTTCGGATGCTGAGGTTGCGTGTCAAGTCATCTTTGAGTGCATTGAGTACAGCCGTCATGTCCGCCTTCACTTCATCCAGACTGATGATGTCTTCCACCAGAGTCGAATTAATGTTCACCTTAGCCGACTGGCCCTTTGCCTTGGCTTGGAAGATGAAGAGAGGGAAAGAAGAAAAAGCAGTGAGGGAAGAGTGGAGACAAATAATACCTAATCAAACAGCCCACATTCATGCCAACAGAAGCTGCACTCCGGTTCCCCCCCTGCTCACCTTTTGCCTTCTTGGTGGCGTAGAGCCTGGTGCATGCAGCGGGGTAGCAGGTGGCGTTGGGGTACGAAAGCGGCGCGCGGACCCTGGAGGCGGCCACGAGGGGAGACCTGACCTGTCGCGCCAGCAGCGGTCGCAGCAGGTTCAGGTGATTCAGAGCCATAACTGTCAAAAGAGGGGAGTAAGAGAGTAAATTAAAATGCTGTTAGAGGACGTAGAAAAACACAATGCGGTTGAGTTTGGAGGGACATTTGATTTTGTTCACAGATCAGTGGAACAAAGTATAACAAGGTAATGGCTCATATCAGCCAGTAGGAGGTAGGCCTACATCTTGTTCTGACATATTATGGCACCATAGACTTTTCTCTTGACAACTATATGATGATCATTTGTGACAAAAATGATGAAGAAATAGATAGAAACAATGTTGCAACAATATCTCTTTGCAGCGAAACACTCAGTTGCCAGTTTATTAGGAAAAACGGGTTAAAACTAATGCATTCTGATACAACAGTCCTGCAATCAATCAACAGATTTAGACTGTTTTAGAGAGGTGTTGATTCAACTTTATGATCATTTTGGGGGTTTGTAGTTTGTGGTGCCGTTGAAACCTATCCTCGCTGATGCAAATGGGTGTGGACAAAATAATAGAGACACCTCTCTGTAGAATGCAATGCAGCTCAACAGCACCATAAACTGTAAATATACTAAATAAACTTTCTTTATGAAGGGAGGCTTTATGACAGGACTGTATTACACTGCATTAAGTTTCAGCTAGGTGGGCCTAATAAACTGAGCAACTGAGTGTAAAAGTTGAGTGAAGGAAGCTTTTGACCATAAAAATAACCAGTATATATATGTAAAACTCAAAACACTGACTTTAAGATGAAAAGATACAATTTGGTTGTGTATTTTTCTGGTAAATCAATTGGGAAACTGTTAATGGATAAATGATCCAGACAGGAATGCCTATGTTTGGCTAATTCAGAAAGAAAGGAATGCCTGATAAATCAAGATACATCATCACGTTGACGCAAAAATCCTATAAAAATCCAATATAGCCTCAAAGCTGCCCTGCACACATGCCACATTAATCAAAGAATGGTTGCACTGATTGGCCAAATGACAGAAATGGTCCTCTTTTTTTTAGATGTGGACACAAAAAGTAATTGAATGCGGGAATTGTTGACTGGATAAGTTTCTTTGGTACTGGGTTGTTTTGGTCAATACACCAATAAAAGGTGTCGAGTACTGATACCCAGTCGACCACAATATTCAAGTTTCCACAGCACACTTAAGTTGAATATTGGACCAGCTGTTGAATATTCCCAAATATTTGTGATGTCACAAATCATGCTTGTAGGCCCAACCTCTTTAAAATCGGATTTTCAGTGCAGAGAGAAGATTTACACTTTAAGCAGATTAATGTGAAATCATTTTTCTAGTGTCCAACTCTGCACAGTGAAGCTCGAACATTCAACTGTAGGATCAAGAAGAAAAAACATTTTTGAGTGGAGGGGACTTTAATAAAGAGTGCATTCGAAATTCAGTGAGCTGGTTCCAGGGTCACTCATGGAAATGAGCCATTTGCTTTTCCCACTGTGACAAGCAAAAATGTCCACCATGAAAAAGGTCTGTTAATCGATTGGTGTTCGAAAATGGTCAAAACTGCCAGCCACAACTCCTTAAAGCCAAAGGGGATGTGTTCAGATGTCTTGTTTTGTCCGACCACTTAAAATGATCACTTTTCCATCGCATGAAAGAAACAAAAAACACAAATTCTCACAATTGACAAGCTGAAACTTGGAAATGTTTGGCATTTTAGCTCAATAGGTATTCCAAGATAGTTGCATACTAAATTAATTAATTGACGAATGCTTTCACCGTTTGTATCACAGACTGCGTCTTTAATCAGAATTTCTCTTCACAATACAAAGAACAGAGGAAAAGAGGCTCTAATAAATCATATAACACAGCGTTGCTGTTGTAGAGCTTCCTGCACTCAACTCTACATTACATGCAATTACACTCAGTCACACACATGCTCTTTCTCTTCCTCTTACGGACTAAAAGCTATAGACCATAACAAAGTCTACGCTCAGCCCATGCACTGCACAGTTGTTTGGGCATTCCTGCAGAGGAACCATTCAAATCACACAACAATATGAGACGAACCACTCCTTTTCTATAGACTAACCACCTCCCACCTCGCAGACTGGCTCCCGAGTGTGGACTGTGTCAGTGAACCTCGGGGAACACACAGGCACAGACAAACTCTGGGATATCAAAACCTGTCTTTCACAGTCAGTGGTTGTGAACAGCTCGCAGTGCACCGCAGGCTGACTGACATCCTCTATTGTCTGGTGTGTATTTATAACCGGAAACTGTGAGGAGAAACAAATCATACAGCTACATTAAAGACAGTTTGGTTACAAAATGCTTTTTATTTTATCGTTTGAAGCAAAATGTAAAACAAGTGAGTGACTGAAAAGCTAAAGATAGTTTCCCGCTCATCCAAGAGGATTTTAATTAAATGTCCTGTAATGTAATGTGCTAGAATTTTTTTTTAAACAACTGGATCAGTGACTTGATGATAGAAAGTCTAATTTTTTGGCCATTTAAAGTTAGCTAAAGTTGTTCTGATTTTTCAGAAAGCTTGGCAGAATAGTACGTTTTTGTTGAGATTAAATTTTTGCTTGTAACTTGAAGGAAATAAGAAAATATTGTCTAGATTTAGGCTTACCCTAAAGTATGTGAAATGTTGTCATTATTTTAAATATTTTCCCCATTTAATTATTTCTTTACCTGTTCAATTAGATCCTGTCAATTTCATCTCTTTACATTATGCTCTACATGCTCTTTAAAAGATTTCTCCACACTGTGAGTAATATAATACTAAATTAGTTTTTATCTTAATAACATTTCAATGTATGGTACTTAGCCAGAAAAAGATATATCTGGAGTTTTTGTTTAAAAAAATTTGCCATTGTGTGTCGTTTTGTGTACATTGTAAACCGTAAACGCATGTAATGCCCAAAAATCTAAGATAATCCCAATACTGATCTCAATGGATGCTCAGGCCAAGCCAAACAAACAGACTCCAGATACTAACCAAAACACAAACATATTCCATTGAAAATATTTAGGCTAGACTGTGGACCAACACCTACAATAAAAGCCCATGACAGGCATCCATGGCTGGAAGGTTTCCTGACAAGCTGATATGATACGGCGCACTGTAGCAGAGCAGATAGGCTCAGATGTGGGACGCTGATGGATCTCCTTAGAGTTGAAGCCAAGCAGAAAAAGTGAAGCACAGGTGTTCCGTGGGATACTGTAGCCTCATATCCTGTAGATTTAGATTTGGAAACACGCAGCAGCTGCAGACACACCTCTCCGTCTTCCAGTGGCAGGAGCCAGCTGGTGAGCCCGCATGATCTCTCCTCTGCACACTTTACAGTTTGAGCAGACAATACTGCAGACTGAGTATCTGATGATGCTCTGCCTCGACAAACAAACTGTTCAGGCTGCACCTAATCATTATTTTAAATATTAATTAACCTCTAAATGTATTTTTGTGTTTAATTTATTGACTGTTTAGTTTATAAAATGTCAGAAGACAGTAACAAATTGTGGTTTCAAGTTCTTATCGCCCCTCGCCCTCGCCAGGTATTCAGCTTTTTTTTTGTTCTTGGACTCTCTTGTTTGTCGTCCGCCTGTGTCTCCTTACGCCAATTGCATTTTTGGCCATCCCTGGATCCCTCTAGGATCATTTTGACCCCATAGACACTCAACAGTTGAGCCAAGATATTCTAATGTTGCAGTTTGACATAACTTACATATCAAATACATAAGAAAAAGGTCTGTCCTGAGGCATCTCTCTTTAACCAAATCATACACATTTAGGCTATTTAATGTGATCTCCTTTTCAAAACTAATGTAATATTATGAGCCTCCCCTGAAACTGTTTGGAGGCCATTGCGAGGCACACCATCTTGGCAGCTTCACGTGTGATAGTCTATACTGACACAAATATTGATGTATGTGGACATCAGAAGGTCTTTTAGTTGTAACGTTAATCACTGTTATGTTTACGCCATTTAGTCCTGCCCCCGGTCGAGGCAGATAATATATTATTAACTAAAGGACGTATAAATATAGCGTTACATTTAAGTTACTTGTCGTAACACTTTATATAAGTAAAGCTGTGTGAAGGTCGGTGTGATGGGGGCGTGCATGCAGCGCTTCTTCGCCCTCTTCTGCGCATAATTAGCGACCACGAGCAACAACATACACCGTAAGCCAACATAAACCGCACAACCACGTAATAACTGTTATTTTCAGCTACGACTCGATGAAACACAACCTTCCGCGGTAAATTACCCCAAACAGAGCACTTACTTTCAAGTTACAGTCTTCACAGAAGCATGTTAGCTAGAAAAATGCCACATTTGACATCTATGTCGTCATTATCACGCGCCGACATATGGCGAAGTCCGTTTTGTGTTCGATACTGTATACAGCGTATGCCGAATGAGCGGGGCTCCTGTCTGAAGCGGCGAAGGAAGGTGACTTGAAGTCGCGAGTGGGGATATGCGGGAGATGCTAAACATCAAAACGAGTGCCTCCTCTCGATTCCACCGACAGTCAAACACACACGCCATCATCCTGCGCCTTTGTTGTCAGACGGCAGGCGACTGTTTATCATTCGAGCTAGCTAATCTGTCCAGGTTTATGGGAAGAAAATATAAAAAATAGCTTGAAATGATTAGTATGACGTTTTGACGTCGCCGAATCTTCCCGAAAGTGGGATCCGTAGCAAATTAAGTCGAAGAAGTCAGTCGCTATCAAAGAGGAGGTTTGACGGATCGAGGAGGTAAAGTGATACAATCTAACGTAGCTAACTGCTAGCAATCCAGTGCTCGTATAAAACGAACTATTAACCGTTTAGTGGATAGATTTGGATCTTAACTGAACATCCCACCACATGGATTACCAAGATGGGTTTAACTTTACAAAATCGATCTTAACCAGCAAAAGCTAACTATGCACGGATAGTCAATCGATCGACCCGCTGTTAGCTAAGCTAACGCTAGCTGGTAGCAAGTCAACGTTTCAACCTAGAGTTCTTATTTTTGAACCAAGTGTTTTCCTGACTGTGAAAAAAAGTAACTCATCCTCCACAATTTCCTGATTTTGTTAAAATGATTACATGAGAAGCTATAACGTTAGATATCTAAACTGTAACAAACAAAATTTATATCGACAGTGTGCTTATATTGTGTAAGCGTTATTTTTTACTACTATCTTGTCACTGCTTTATACAGCTATATAAATATAACTCATACTTGAATGAACACACTGTTTGACCTACAATATGGCATATTAACTATTTGGTTGAACCTTAACAATGTGTTCATTGTAAATACAAAAAAAGGAGAACAAAAATCTGTTAAAGTGAACTGATTATTGTGACTCTTTGATTTATGACCTAAATCACATTAGAAATCACTGAACTATTTTCACTGTATAGTTGGGCACTGACTGCACTTTTGTCTTACAGTTGATTTTAGTACTACATGTGTATGTAGGCTTAACTGTTTGACCTATCCAGGGAACGAGTTGAATCTCCCTTTATGTTTGAACATTCATTAGGTCACATGGGTGGTCAGATACTTTCTGATCAGTTCTCTTCATTTTCCATATGCCTTCTGATCAATAAGAGTGCTCAGAGAGGTATAGAGAGGCCTGACACAAATGCAAAAATGTTAACATATATTTGCCTTTTTGTTGTAAATCTAATTTTTCCATCTTCTATGTCTGCCTCCCACAGAGTACACATGTCGTCTGCAGCAGGGACAGTGGAAAATGCCTCCATCATTTCAGAGAGTGTGGCCCATGAAGGAAACCGCTTGTGGATAGGCAACATCGATCCCAAAATCACAGAGTGAGTAAATCCACCACTTGTTTCTCCCCATATTGTGGGGAAGGTGTTCACCATGACAATATCTTTTATTGTCTAACTTTCACTCATAATAAGTGTGTAACTGTTGGTTTAAAGGCGATCCCAGTCAGCTTGTTGCATCTTTAAACATTTAAACCAGCAACCTGCCAGCTGAGTGAAAACAAGGTCAGCGTTTCATTCTAGAATTCATAAAAGAAGTCCGAGGCTGCTGTAAGGCTGTCCACGTTATGAACCTGGCGCATTGCTTTTTAACTTGCCTGGCTCTGCCTCATAGAGAGGCAATGCATTGTGTGTGGATATATGATTGATTAACTGTGTGTGTGTGTATGTGTCGCAGGCTGAGACTGAGCAGACAGGGCTGGGTGTGTGAAAGAGAGGCAGCGAGGCGTGGAGACCTGCTCAGCTAAGGAGCAGCCATCATTCCTCACTCACCTGCCCTGTTTACTCTCTCTGTGTCAACCTGGAGCTGTGCGTGTGCGTGTGTGTGTGTGTGTGTGTGTGTGTTTTGGGATGTTAAATACACAGTTGGTGTTTGGGTGGCAGCTGGTAGTGGTGCAGGCTTCAAGACACAGAGGTGTCTGTGTACTTTATAAGCGTGTCTCACCTTACACAACATGATACGTACATGCAAACATCCTCCCGTTGTTGCATTTATGTCTAGGGATGTGTCTGCAGTCGAGTGTCTGAATGTGCTAAACTCCAATTGTGACCTCCTGCATACATTGCGACGGAGAGAAGGTAGTTTTTCAGGTTGAGGGGTGTGTTCGTGTGCCTGTGGGGGCTGCTGGAGAATGTATGGGCTGCAGCTCTGGTGGGCGTCTAGACAGGCGTTTCCTTCCCCCTTTCCCTGCTCTGCTCTACTTCTCCTTACAAAGCCCTCTGCTTCACAGCATGGAGGGAAAACAAGAGAAATGCCCGTGGCTCCCGGTGCTGATTGGGAAGATTAATTAGCTCCTGGGTAGCTTACGCAGTAGTACTCCCTCTGTTTGTCCCGATAAGCCAAACCAAAACTCAGAGCAGAGGTGGAATGCAGACCTGAAATTAGGGCTGCGACTAACGATTATTTTCGTTATCGATTGATCTGCAGATTGTTTTCACGATTATTCGTGCCCAAAGTGACGTCTTCAAATGGGTTCTTTTGTCTAATCAACAGTCCAAAACCCAAAGACTCTTCATTTACTAACCCAAATGACAAAGAAAGGCAGCAGATGCTTTCATTTAAGAAGCTGGAACCAGCACATATTTGACATTGTTGCTTGAAAAATGACTGAAACAATTAATCATTTATCAAAATAGTTGGCAACTAATTTTCTTTAGACCGTCTAATTGATCAATCAACTAATCATTGCTGTGCTTCCTGAAATGCAGGTGCTGATTATGAGTATTTGGGGCAAAATCACTATATGAAATGAAACTTTATTTATTCTGCAAGAGCTTTTTTAACCTTTTAAAAAATCCAATGGCCAGCCCGTGGGCTGTTGAAGTTTTACTAAATGACGTCATGTACTGTTGTTACATTAAGTGTTATCTTTCAAAAGGGACCAAAACCGTGCCTGACTCCAAATGGTTTAAGAGCAGCTTTTAATTTACTTTGGGTATGCCCTGGATAGGCGTTTAGGCTAATTTTCCAGGAGTGGAAAGGGGTTTTGAGCTAATTATCAGATTGCAAGTTGGTTGCATAGTCATTAAATATATAAAATCAAAATCTAATTGTCCTTTAAGACAATTTCTTTCTATATAGCAGTATTAAATGATAGCAGAGTTTAGAGTAATAACAATGTGGTATTTGGCCTCAGTTGCTGATCAGATTATTTTGGAGGCATCTATACTTAGAACAAAATATTAGATCGATTAGGATGTGATGAAATAAGAAGGCTGCTGTTTGTAGTTATGGTTATGACTGATCTCAAGTTTTCTAAGAAAGTTAAAAGATTCCTGCTCATAGTTCACAAACCTGGACAAAAATTGACTCCAAAAGCAAACTGAGATTTCTTCTTCCATTTCTGCGCTGCAAACTCTCTTTTTTGGCCCCCTTTAAATGCTCAGTAAAGATGAAGACCTCCCTGTCAAAGGACCAATAAATACTCCCACTCTTTTAACTCTTCACTATTGAAATGATCTTCGCAGATGTTAGATGAGCATTCCACCTAATTTCCAGTCAGATTTTTGTTGTCTGTCCATGCGCTGCACACAGAGCAGAGACATGCAGCAGGTGTGACTGGAGCTTTCACCACATATTCATGTTCTCGTGCTTTTGGCTGCTCAGAGAGGGAATTTCTCATTCGTGGTAATCCATCACCGTCTTCCCCTTTGTTGTCTCTCTGGCCCTCTTGTTGCATTTTAAGTCGAGTACCTGGAAGTTGTCATGTTGGTTTTTTTTTTTAAAGAACTTATAACCATCATGTTACTCATACTGCAGGCCTCATTTTTCTAAGAAAAAGATATAGAGTCAAAATGTACTCCCTCCTCTTCTCTAAAGTTTTCCCCCTCTGACCTGCACTTTTCTGGAACCAAACCTTTTGTCTTATCTTTTTCTGGACCAGACTCGCATCCTCCTCTTCCTTCCTTCCTCGTTGCTTCCTAGCTTGTGTGTCTTTCCTACCTAGCTTCTCACCTCCTCTCTTCTTTTTGGCTTCTCCTCCTCTTCCTCCACCTTTCACCTTGCCGTCAACATCCCCTCTCTGAACTTTACCCTCCCTCTCCCCACCTTTCCCTCCCGTTCCTACACCCCCCCCCCCTCTCTCCTCCTCTTCCTCCGGCGGTTTTTACAGCCCCCAGGAGGAGCGGTCCATTGTGGTTCAGCTCGCTACCATCCAAAAATGTTCTTAAGAGTGTCAGCCATTTAATCTCTCCCACATTTACACATCTGCACAAACATATTGTTTACATTTATTTGAGCATATAGCAGTATGACAAACTAATATGTAGTGCATTATATTACATTTTAGACTTAAATGACCACCTTTCTCATTTTCAGATCAGTGTTTCAGAGGTTTAGTGGTGCATGAAGTGCAAAGGAAAACTATTTGAGTATCAAAGTGCAGAAAAGTGTTATAAGTAATATGATAAACTTTTTTTTTTTAACAGAAGATTTGGATTGTAAATGAGCCTGGTGCTGGAGGAGCCACTTTCACATGGGAGCCTTGTAGGGTGTTGTCTGGGAAAAGCAGAAATACTGTGTGGTCTAAAGCCCCCCAGGGAGTCATAGAAGGGTGGAAGACATCAGTACAACCTGTATCTAAAACACGCAACTTGCCCTCTGCATCCCACATTCACATTATAGTCATCTTTGTGGTGTGAGTCCTGATTTCTGGGTTTAAAAAAGTAAAAAGCAATTAAGCAATAAAAGGCTGAAGCATTAATTCCTCCTGAACTGTTATGCGAGACACATGAGGCACCGAAACAAAAACACAGGCAGGTGTTTGTTGATTTCTTTTGTTTTTGCATTTTCGGTTTTGTTGTCGCTCTTTATGGTTTATTAGACTAGGTTTAAACGATAAAATTAATGATGGCGGAATTGCATTTAGCTACTTTGGTTTTTGGGTCATTGCTGCCACCCTGCTGTCACCCTGCCATGGCTTACTGGGACACGGAGTCTGTGTTAATTAATTTTCCTACTGTGACAAGTCAAAAACGTCAAACAACTTATGTCCTCCAGTTAATATGAATGAATTAAGGAACATTCATAAAGTGATATTTTTGCAAATTGTTTACCAAATTCTGTCAAAGAACGAGAACTTTTTTTTTCCCTCCAGTAATCAATACATTTGTGTGTAGTTATCTTTAAATATATCTCGTAATTTTTTTACTTAAATGAGATGTGTTGTGTAAATTAGTGAGTTAATTGGTTTGCAAACAGCTGGTGGAATCTTTAAGCGGAGACCTTTTTTTTGTTTTTTAGTAAGGAGCCTTGTCTCATTACCTTTCATTCAAGAATATTGAAGGTGGTTTCAATGACTAATCAATCAGGAAGATGCTGGTAGAGGAACACCAGACTTACATGACACTGGACCTGAACCAATGACTTAAATAATCAATTAATCAAAAGACAAAAATGTATCAATAATTGATTAATTGTTTCACTCTTCTTTTTTTTTTGAGCAAAACTGCCAAACTGGTTGCAGCTTTTTAAATGTTAATGTTTGCTCTGTTTCTTAGTAACACAATAATTGCAATTTGGGGAAAGTATGACGGGCATTTTTCATTATTTTTTGACAGATTGTAAAAGCAAACAATTGATGAAAATGAATCATTAGTTACAGCCCAACAGATGGAAGAACAGGCCTCAGAATAGAAAAAAAAAAATATTGCACATATAAATCATTTCTTACTCAAGAGCTTTGACAGGTAATGAAATTGTAAAGCACCTGCTGCTCAGCATGCGTTGGAAACAATCAGCACCTGGGCATTTATACTAATATAGCAGTTAATGTAGGATACAGTAGCCCACAGGTGACCCTGACCTCTTTTCCACACTGTCAGAAGACGTATTTTTTCCCCATGGCTGCTTGTGATCAATTAAACACAAATGAACAAATGCTCCGAACACTGCATAGCTCTTCAATGACCACACCTCTATGTTCATTTGTAGTCCAACAGTCCCAGACAGCTCCGCACAGCGAGTGGATGTTGTTTGTGACGAACCCGGTGGTCAGGGGGGATTTGAGGTTTCCTCTTTTTTATTCCCTCATTGTCCTGCTACTGTATCCTCAGCATTGTCTCAATGAGAGATTTACTGTCACTTGGCTGCCACACCAGCTGGCCTGCTGCTAAAAAGGTGTCAGGGAGAGAAAGCTGTCATTCTCATTAGCCCCACTAGACAGATTAACAGACTGCAGCAAATACAATATGGAGCAGATTGTGGCTGCTTATAAGGCTGACCTATAATATACTGTGTAGTGCATTTTGTTGACCACCATAAAAATATAAGATAAGAGCAGGTATCTCTGTTGTTATTTAACAATCCTTTTTGTAGATCAAATACCATATTTATTTATCAGACCAATAAATTATCGGCTGGATAATAGGAAATAAGTAGCCTTTCTTATCTGCAGTGCACATAAACTACAAGTCGCGAACTTCTTTTTAAAATACAAAAAGCTACCGGTGCATAGCGTGGGTCCCTAACTATATTCCTCTTCATTTGACCCTCTTATACGTTCTGTTTTTTCCGTTTTTCTTGAGCCTTTTTTTGCTCTTTCTCTCTCGGCAGGTATCACCTGGTGAAGTTGTTGGAGAAGTTTGGCAATGTGAAACAGTTTGACTTCCTGTTTCATAAGTCGGGGCCTTTGGAGGGACAGCCACGGGGCTACTGCTTTGTCAACTTCAACACCAGAGAGGTATGTGCAAGATGAAGTCTTTATCTTTATTTTGCCACAGTATGTATTTTTTGTAAACTGATAGTACAAACTCAGATTAGTAAAAAAAAGTTTTTCTAGTCATGCTTATCTCATGTTTTTCTATCTCATCTTTTTTTTAATGCAAAAACGACATGGTGCATATTTCTGGCTGAAGATGTAAAGAAAAGTCGATAAAAATTTGCACGTCGACTCTTACAGTCAAATAAGTTTTTATCAAAAGAAGTTCCTTTATTGAGTGTAACAATGCTCCCCATACTCAAGTGGTCTACGAAAGCTTTATTTGACATCTTTAAGCAGTTGGGACCTGATTGTGTGTCTTGCTGAAGTGGACCACGTTTCTAAAATAAAAAGGACTTAAAAGGAGCCCGCTGAGCTTCACGGGTTCGGCAGGCACTATTTATTTTGGAGTGAGCCTGGGGGATCATGATAACCATCTACTTTCACAGCTATTGTCTATCAGTGGGATATGAAGCCCTCCCAAAAGGATTATAGAGAGGAAGTGTGTGTTTATCTTACACACTCACACTCACTTAGACACACATACACAAAAAGTACTTTATTAATATAATGTAACATCAAAGCCACTTACTCATTTGATTAGAAACTGTATTTTCTCACTGCCTCTCAAACACACAACAGACACACACATGATCACTAATGATCTGTCTGGAGGCAGAGTGGCTCATCATTATCTATTATTGTTTCTGCCATCTCTCTATTGTGAAGGCTAATTATTTAATGACTCGATTGCAATCACCAAGGCTGATTTTTTAATCAATCTTTTCCTCTTCCTCTTTTTCGCTGTGTGCATGTGTGTGCGTGTCTGCAGGAGGCAGAGAGGGCGATCCAGTGTTTAAATGGGAAGCTAGCTTTGTCCAAGAAGCTGGTTGTGCGCTGGGCGCACGCACAGGTGAGGGTAAGTGTCAAACTTCGCTCCGTTTTGTTTATGAAACTAAAAATCTTACACATCCCCGTGGCTCGATGGATTAAGGCACATCAGATTTCTGTAGGACACGGCGATTGTTGCAGCAGTTTGTTTTTCCTGCTTCGTTTTTTTTTGGCGCCCCCATAGAGGTTTTAGTGACCTCCCCAAAGGACCGAAATGATTAATGATAATTGAAAATAAAGACCGCAGTTCAAATCCTCTCCGAATTTCTTTTATAAAAATGTATTAAACATCGGATGCAAGCAGAAAAAGAAACCTTCGTGATACATTTTTCACCAGCCCTAAATGTTTCAGATCGATCCTG
>JBBPCS010000729.1:10524086-10536843 GCA_037974645.1 Hollardia meadi | reverse complement strand
ATTTTTTACCCCCCCCCCCCCCCCCCCCAAGGCCCGTTTTGAGCCAGGAAAAAAACATGTTTGTGGTCTTCTGTAAACGTTGACAGACTACATACACGTAAGTGCATTAGAAAAATGATAGCATTAACTTTCAAAGTTAAAAAAAAACAAAAACAGTCCTGGAACCAGAGTCCCTGTTGTTATAGACAGAAACAAGCCCGAAAAGCTTATCAATAATCAATAATTCTTAAAATAAAGGGCATTCTCTGATGATTTTCAATTGTTTAATTTTCCTATTACTACTGCAGCAGTCAGTTTACGGAGAGCAGTGGGATCCCAGCACAACCTGTGCCTGTCTCTTAACAATAGACAGCCTACTGGCAATGGGTGAAGGGATATCCTGTATAGAGACGAATCACGCCCTACACACACACACACACACACACACGCACACGCACACACAGCCACACACAAATGCATAGTGGAGGGAGGTCAAGGTCAATGCTGCCGCCTCTAAGAGAACACGTTGTGGGATAAATCTGATCACAGGTTCATTGTAACCGGGCTCTATCCACCATTCCAACTAAAAATAGCTTTTGTTATTGGTACCACTGTAAAACTAAGAATGGAGCTGTTCAGTTACTACCAGTCAGTCATTGGGCAAATCCGTTTAAACTACTTAACTCACAGTGTCTGTCTGCATGCCCTGCCCTTACACTGGCACCAGTTCATTTTAACTATGAATGGACTTTTATCAAATTCAACACTGTACTAACATACACTGTAGTTTGGTCTGGTGTTCACCATCATCTGTAGTTTAAAACACTTTTATTAGGAAGTCATCAACCAAGAAAAACAAGTTTTGCTGCATCACTGAGCTGCAACATGTTTGATATATCTCATGTTCGATCTACAGGTTCAGGTGTGTTATAAAGTATTTTAATGCCTTCTTATCTCTGCAAGTACTTGATGTACTGCAAGGAGGCTTCCATACATGAAGTTTTAAGCAGCCGATCAAAACAAACTGTCCGTGAGAAAGTGTTTCGCTTGGTGTTGATGTGTTTTCTAAGGAAGCAAAGTGAGTGTCAGGAAACATTGGATTGGATCTTTAATCTTGTAGTGCCCCACTACGTGTAGCTCAAGCCAGGTTGGGTGTGATAGCCACTGCTACAGTTTGGGTTTAGCTTAACTTTAAAGCTCAGACTCAGCGCATGGTTAGTATGATGCTGCAACCACATCAGCAAGGTACGAGCAGAGCTGCACCACGGGAATGAGTTTCCTCCACCCATCCTGCTGCTAAGCTGCTCACTGTGGACCAACCGCTGTGGTCAGTGTCTCAGCCGAAAAAGATGAATTGTGGGATGCATAATTTCATCCCGTGACGCGCCTTAACAAGCTTGAGATCTGTCACATAATTGAACCAGATTCAAAGGCATAGTTGCAATCTCTGGGAATTTCCAGAAATCATGACCCGGTTACTCAAGATAATCCGCAGACCTTGTTGTGAGCAGTTTCATGTAGGAACTATTTTCTTTCCGTATCACTTCAGAGATGGAAGCGAGCACCTACTCATGGACGAGAGGCTCGTGACAGGGCGGGATGTAAACATCCTCGGCTGAGCTGTAACTTCAGCTAGCTTAGTTAGCTTATTTAGCTAGCTTCCCATCCATGAGTAGATGCACGCTTCCTTATGCGCTGTGATACAGGAAGAAAATCTCCAACACTCGGCAACTCACACCAAAACAATCTAGATGGATAAATGGTGCTAGCGGTAAGAGCGGGTGAACTGTCCCTTTAACAATTGTTCCTTGATAGATTCCAATGCTTCTTTTCGACCAATGAGACGTGTGCTCGATTGATAAAACACCCCCCGACCTACTGAAGCTGGTACTGTAACCGTGATACTGTCACCGATTTTTACAGCGTAATCCTCATTACACAAGTCCGATTTGAACAATTTTCCACTGACGGGGCCGGCTCGGGTCCTGTTGAGTGTGATGGGGTTTTTTTTTTTTTTTAGCGAGCCTATCATCACTGATTCCAGCCCAGAAGTGACGTGTTGGGATAAGTGAGTCGGGAACAGTTGGTGTCGAAGTTGTTGTCTTGTTTCCAGGCTTTCATCTTGAATTTATTACACAGCATTTGAATGGGAGGAAATCACTTTGATGAACGTTTATGGAACGGTTCACCTCAAAACCCTTCACCAACATCTGAGGCTTTCCAAATCGACTTTTACAACACAATTGTGTCCTAATCCGTTACTGTATTATTCTGTATTTATCAATACACAGTTGGCCAAGTTGTACAGTATGTTACACATATGTGAAACTCTCATCGTCGCTAATCAAAAAATGCTCTAAACCTTCCTGTGACTGGATCATTAGTTTAGCCTCAAACACACATTGAACTATTCTTTTAATTCTTAATGAAGGTCCTAAGTAACTGTTTAGCTATTGAAAATTAAAAGTGTAACTATTGGAACACACAGATAATGTCTTTTTGTAGTGCGTATAACGTAGAGGTTTAACCAAACAACTAGACACATTTAAACGTATCATACCTTATGTTTTGGATTGTGTACAGATTCTGTATGGCCTGATTGGCTCCATGTAGACCTCTACGCATTCCAGCTACATGCCTTTAGGAATAGGTGGAAGGGAAGGGTCCTGGCTGGTGGAATGGTCATTGTTTTAAACCTATTCTTGGCTTTACATGTTATTTAGTATGTAAGAATGTGTGTGTGTGTTGCTTTTGTGCATTTTTTATTAAACTTCACTTGACTCCGTGCCGCTCACACCAACTGATTTCTAAGCCTTATACTCCTGCAAACGGCTGCAGCTGCACCAAGCGCTGGGTTTTTTTGTTTTTTTTCTCGTGCCCATCAATTATGTGACTGTTGTTTTGTTTTTTGTCTTTTTTTTCTTCTTCTTCGCAGGTTTCAAGAGTTCTGTGTTGGGCTGGTGGAGATGTGTGGAAGGTGGTTTTGAAAAGAATGAGTGCGCACTCATTGGGTTGGTTGTTGCTCTCCAGCTGCTCCCTCTTTATCCTCCCTCGTGCCTTAGGGGGTGATTATGAGCTGGATACACGCAGTCCTGCTTGGTTACTGTCTGTTTGACCAGACACAAACAAAATCAATACTTCAGTTTAATAATGTTGATGCTTGTGGGAGGAAGCTGGGGTTGGCTCTCCAGGCAACCGCTGTCAGTGTTTATCAGCAGGTCTGATGGTTTCTAAATGTCTGCTCGTCTTCTCTTCCTCTGCTTGTTATGTGTTCAAACTTTACTAAAATGTCTTTAAATGCAGGTGGGATTGTACTAAAAATGCACAGAGAACCTGTTAATAACAGATCCTTTTGACAATATTGTCTTGACTTTTACACAAGCCCTGGTTTAGAGAAACTCAACTGATGCACTAAGCTCATTTGTGTGTTCAGCAGGAAAGGAAATTCCAATCTTATTGGTCACTGGACACATTTTAGATGCAATTTGATTCTGGCTGTGTGCTGTAATCTCTATATTGGGCATCTTTATACATATTTGGACATGAGGTACTCGATCTGAACAAGTCAGACATGCATCTTTATCCCACTGATGTCTGCTTTCTGTTTATCTTGTGATTATCCGCATGTCTCTTCCCTGTTCAAGGGTCTTTTCTTGCCTCTACCTGTTATTTTACCCCACTGTCTCTCTCCCATCTGTCTGTCCATCCATGTTTCCATCACTATTTGTGTCGGTCATTTTGTTTTGGCCACGTGTCTCGTCTACAGAGGTTTGAAGGTTTCCGTAACGAGAAGACGATGCCTCAGAGCCTCGAACCGTCCTGCAGCGGCGCGACAGAGGAAGGACCCGTAACTACCAACCACCTCAGGTTGGTACCAAGCACACCCAGCGCATGTGGCAGTATGGTCCGCTAAATCAAAATGTTATCATCCGTCCACACTAAGCAAGTAAGCAAGCAAGTACAGCTGTAGAGTAGTCCATGGACTTCAACTGTACTGCTTGTCAGATGTTCAAACTGAGTTTTTTAAAACAAAAACAATCTCAGTTTTAGCACCGTTTCAGATCTAATCTCAGTCCATACCAACAGGCCTGAAAACACGTCACCTGACCAATCACGTGCACTGGGCATGTGCATGCCAGTGGAAACTGGAAGTAAATTGTCTACTTTGCAGAAAATACTACGAACAATATTTTACTTTTACTTCTCTTTACTTAGCCTACTTACTCTTATTTACTTTCATTTTTACATTCTGTTATATGTTAACTGCACAACAGCTGTGAGCTTTGAGAAGCTTCTTCCAGAAGTGTAATGTGTTAGGGGTGTGACGATTCACAGAACGACACATAGTGGTCTGATAAGACCCAATCAGGAAGCGAACATGGGTGCATCGTTTCCAAAAGTCTCCGTTTCTCTCCATCCAGACTAAAACGCAGTCCCGGGGTTTTTGATCTGAAACGAGGCCAGCAGCATTTCCAAATGCCTCCGTTTTAGGCGCTCTAAAACACCGGAGTAGAGTGCACACAGGGTGTAAACATAGCAAAAATGATGCATTTTAAAACTAAAACATAATAGTGTGGATGTGGCCTAAAACCCCTTTCACAACACCTTACATCCTTTCTTTCATCCTCTGCCATTGCTCATGTGTGCAGAGGTTTTAGCGGGGTCTCAACTTCTTTTTATTCCTTCGTTTTTCACACCTTTTTGTCACTTGTAATGTGTGAATGCCTTCAAGGAAAGAATGTACAAAAGTCTGTTACGTCTCGCCCCCATTTTTCAAACACTGTTACCTGCAGACGTGGTTGGAAGACAAACTTACAAATCCACCATTTAACTCAAGCTCGGTCCTGAAGGTGTTTTAGGAGAGTTTATGGGCCTGATCCTTTCACCACAAGCTGCAGCTCAAGTTGAGTTGAGTACAACCGGACACTTTGTGGAAGTGTTGTTCCATTATTGTGGCACTGTAAGTACCCATGGAGCACTGTTATGTTGCTAAAAGGCCTCTTGTACTCACAGTATCGACTCTTACTGAGACAATCCAGTGCATGTAGCAAGTTACTGGCCATCGTGATTCTTCTTAGGAAAGACTCCACTCCTCGATTCTGTAAACTTCAAAACTGTGCTCTTCACACAGCAGAAGAGAGGAAATATAAACACCCCGTCTCCCCTTTTTCCTCGGATGCCCCCTCTAGACTGTATCTCTCCTGCTTTTTAGATACTTCTCACACACTCCCCTCCGTCGCTCTTCTTCCCACCTGAACTGTAACATTTCCATTTTTTCACAATTTAAAGTTTTCCTCTATTTTTCGTAGAACTGGTAATCGCTTGTACTCAGTTTTTTTTTTCTCCTCCATCTGTCCCTCCTGTTACTAAGAGTGCTAATACCTCCTCTTCTTTTCCCCTCAGCCAGAACCTAGACCTGTCCATCACGTCACCCTCTGCACCAACACTGCCTCTCTGCTAACATCTCCTCTTTCTTTCCCCGCTCCCCGCTAGCACGAGTGCTAAGATCCGCGCCATCGAGGCCAAGCTCCAGATGATGGAGGAGAATCCAGATGACTTCTCGGGTCCGTCGGCCTACGTTTACAACAAACCGCCGGAGAGGAAACGCTGGGAGCCCTACTCCAAATCGCACCACAAAAACCAGAGCAGGCCCTTCCGCAAGTTTAGGAGATGACCCATCCTCCCTCTCCTTCTGGATACCCCCCCTCTTCCTCATCCACCTACACACCTCAGCCCCCACCCGCACACAAACAGACTCTACACTAGTAACTATAAAGACTATACACATCCTATCTGGGAATGAAAGGTTCAGAAGTTGCTCATAATACTTTGAGAATCCGAACTCTTTGGGAGCAATCACAGCAATCATGGACAAAGTGGTTTTTAGTTATTTTGGGGTTGCAGCATCCGTTGTTTTTCAGTCTTAAAGGCACAGTCACCCAAAAATGAGACGGTCAGTCATCGTCTACTCACCCCCATACCGATGTAAAGTCGGGTGAAGTTTCTTAGTCCACAAAACATTTCCGGAGCTTCACAGCAAAACAGCGTTGCAGCATTCTCCTGTAATCCACAAGCCCCCGAGATCCCAAATTGATTTGAAAATCCGTTTTTTTTTTTGTGAGCAGAAATCTTCACCTAGCTTTTATCTTAGAGGCTACAGTGAAGATTTCACCTTTTTGTTATTAATTTATGTATTTATTTACATTTTAAAACAAGCTTCTTCAGTTGTGTTTGAGAATGCTGTCTTGCTGTGAAGCTCCAGAATTGTTTAGTGGGCTTCACCCGACTTTCCAATCGGCATGCAGTGGAGTAGATAATGACTCGAATTTTCATTTTTGGGGTGAACTGTTCCTTTAACATAGGCACCCCCCATATGTGACTGCTGTGCAGGCTGGATCCCTCATCAGTCTGCTTTCTCACTTTTGCAGAGATTTAATGCAGGTGAATCGTACAGCTGAGAGTCACGTGACACACAGTTGTGAGGAATGAGAAATGCTATTAAGGAGTCTAAATGCCGATTCTGTTGCTTTTGGAACGTGTTTTTGCTTTCAGGTTACATTATTTAAAGGTGAAATACAATTTTTTTTTTTTTGTCTTTACGAAAGACTTCAGTGAAGAGGAAGAAATACACACACACACACACACAAACACACACATTTGTAACAGGTTTGTATTAATGGAGTTCAAATGACAACACACTCAGTGACACGAACTGTAAGTTGCAGTATTCTTCGGGTGATGTTCCTCTTTTGCTATTTTTTTTTTTGTTTTTTTGTTTCCTTAGATAAAATTTTTTATAAGACTTCAAGTCAAACTCTTTTTACTGACTCTTGTGGTGTGCAGAGTTTTGGTCTCTTTATTTTTATTTTTCAATTAAAGGCAATTTAATATCACATCTGCCGTGCGTCGTAGATTCTCTCTTGCTTCATAATGGTGCTAGCTTTGTAAGAAATGTGGTAAACCATCTGCATCTCATTAATGGGAGATTCAAAGGACTCCATTATTATCTAAATTAAATAAAATGCAGACCTGAAATATCTCAGATTTTTTAAGAAAACAGTGTTTTCTGTAATATGATCCTGCTTATGAGAGCATCCATTATGTTTTAAGACCCTGCTTTCTTTTTTTTCTTCCCCCAGACAGTTTTATTCATTTTTGTGCAGCCAAACGTTTCTATCAATAATATTTTGAGGCCATTTTGCAACTGGGTTTAATGTGGAAACTATTTAAAAAATGTAAAGTTTATGTATTTCTCTGTGTTGTCAGTGGAGCACAATAGTTTTGATGTGATCCGAGTTGTCTGCACATGCAGTGTGAGGTTATAAAAACCCTTTTCCAAACAAAAAAAAAGACACTATGTTGGTGAAATTGTAGTCTAGAATTTGTTTGCGTGAAGGATGAAGTTGCCAACCAAAGGTCCTTTGCAGAGCCAATGTTTTTAAGAGTTTACGAAGAGGATTTAACTCGCATATAACATTTCAGCAGGGATGGAGATCTGTAGACTTAAACTGTAGCTACAAGATGAAATGAAAGAGCATAATTTCGTGCGCGCCCGAGAAATCAAAACCTACCTCTTGACATCACGCAGCCATTTTTTTTAAAAAATGTCTGTTGTTGTGTAATCGCTCACCGGACTGAATATTTCTGAGTTTCATTACATCAAAGTAATGACTTCTTTGAAATGTGTGTGTTTGTCTGTTTTCAATAAAATACCTTTCCGTTAAAATATATTTTCAAATGATTAAATATTTAAAATTAATTTCTACTCTTGGAATGATGACGATGTTTCCTACTTTTTTTTTTTCCCTTTTTTTAAGATCGGGTTTATTTTTGATGGGATCATTTCTGAACTAGACCTTTTACATTTACAGATAATTGTGCGTTCCTCGTCTGATTGACACGTCGATTTAAACCTGTGTGTGGGCTCGTACATATCCTGTAATTATCAGGCTGATCGGAGCATCTTCCTTCATCTGCATCAGCTCCTCTGTTTGCATAAATAAATTTTAAAAAATAGCTGTTGCTCTCCCTTTTTTAATTTAATAATTATTTTATTTTGGGTGTAAAGCCTAAAAGTATTCTGTCAAAATAAAAGACTAAACCATATGGATTACAATACAACCTTAACTTTATTTTTTATTCGCAAATAATATGTGTAGTTATTATTATTTTTGTTTCCTGCACATCCCGAATTTGTTAACCATACATCTATTATGTGTTTTACCTTAATTTTACTCAATACACGTAGCCTAATTCAAGTTTTTATTTTAAATTATTGTAATAACGAAAACAAAAAACACTTTTTAAAGTAAAAAAACGAATCTTTAAATAACGAAATGGGCATTAAAATACGCAGCATTGAAATTAATTAATTCAAATGAGCTACTTTACATTATGGCATTTGAACAAAAGCATTATGATGATTTGATGGTATTAAAATTGTTTTGTTTTAATGTAGTGTACCTTTAATACACAGCATAAACCAACATACAGTATGTATAATAACGCTGTGCATAAAAAGGTATATTTATATGCCCGAGTATGTAGGTTAATTGTTGCGTTGCAGCCCGCATGTCAGCTGTAGTTGTATATGGTAGCACATAAATGGCAATTATATAAATAACTATAATTTACATTGGGTATTTTTTCTCTGGCACCCGATACAAATGCCTGACATATCAAACACACACCACCAGAGTTTGAGTAAGTTTCTGTCATAACTTTTGCAAAGTGTTTCCACCCTTCTCACGCATAAGAAACTTTCTTCACCCTCCCCCTTCTTTAACTATAAGGCAGGCCAGAGAGGCGCGCAAACTTTCACTACAGCTCTTGCAGGGACACTGCTTCTGCTTGTCGACTTTGCAGCCCAGCAGTCTCCCTCCACCTATATGAAGCCTCGGAGTAAAAGCTGCCAACCCCTCAATTTGATTCGCTTCCTGTAGTCATAGCCTACTCCTTCCCAAAAGTGGAGAGGGGGGAAACGGGGAAAGGAAGAAAAATCTTTCTGCCCTAAATACGGCTTCTCAGCGGAGCAGCAAGCAGCTCCTCGCCTCTGCGTAGCTTCGTCACTTTCTGTGTCACGTCGTCGCGCACAGAGCGTTAAAAAACAACAACTGTGCGCCGGTTACACCTGAATCCACGCATGGTACGGATGATACAAGTTCTGACGCCCATCGCCGAGTCTTCTCCTGATTCCACGCACCGAGTTTGGAGACACTGTACGCTGTGAGGAGTTCATGTACTGGAAAAATGAAGTTTTGTCCCCTCTTTCAGAGGGAAATAAGATTCTGTCCGAAGGAATTCCCACGAAACAGGTACTAACACTTGGGAAACGGCTGAGCTTCAACTCTGTGCGCAAAAGGTTCAATTTGGAAAGGTACCCCGACTCATGCACTGCTTGGGCCTTCACTATTTGATTTAGACCGAATTGGCTTTTTATGCGATGACGTGCAACGCATTAGATGTGGTTTAACGACGCAATAAGTCGCCTCAAGTCGAAATTATTTAGATTTACCAAATTGTTTATCTTCTTCCCCGAGCGCTCTGTGGATCTGTCTATGTGCTGGATGCAAAAGCGCGCAGTTTATTTGCAGCCCGCGGCGTCGTGCGCGAGTTTTGTTTTGTCTCCCTGTGATGTCATAAGAATCACTGCTTGTGTACTGAGATCAGCTGCATGCGCCAGCCGCTGTGAAGAGGCACGCGCCTCTCTGTTATGAATAGCGTGATTTGCGGTCCGCGAGCCTCTCGAGCGCTGCCAATTCGCCCGAGAAGAATTGGATTTTAATTACAGCCATTAAAAATCAAATTTGCAATTCTTTGGGTGACCCGTTGCCTTTTTCTGATTGACAGTTGAAATTGACACTCCGGGTCCCTCTTATCCACAGCGTTTCAAGCTAGGCTATTTGTAATTACAGGTAGTTTTTTATCCCCCCCCCCCCCCCCCTCCACTCTTGTGTCCTGGATTGCGAAGAAAATACTATTATTCTGAGAGGCACGGGTTAAGGGGAAGGGAAAAATCAATCCAAATTGAAATAGCTTCATTAAAATGTGCCTTTTGTTGCGGGGGCCCCTTTTAACAGTTTTAACCGGGGGTTTATTGTCAGGACTACTTTAAATAGGAGTAGCCTTGAAGAGCTGTCTGCAAATGCCTCCCGAGGATTTCTCAGCTGAAGATGAGGCAGGGAAAGTGATGAAGACTTGCCGTTTACTGCACGTTGTCTTGTAGGTGATCTCCACCGAGCATCAGAGCACACCGGGAGCCTCGCGCTGCAGTGTGGACTCTAAACACACGCCAATGGTGAGAGCTTTATTGCCCATTTATTGCTTTGAAAATGTCTGGATCATTCAGTGCGCGCAGTTTAGGTGACTCGCTTGTCCCCGCGGATATATATCTAGGATTCACCCAGACAGGCGCGCATATTTTACAAGCGCGATTATTACACGCGCATTAGTGAAAATGGCGACATCTGCTAACTGTGGGTATGAGGAGCATTCTGTGTGTTACTGAGCTGTACTGATGCCCTCTTGCAGTCTCACTCGGACGGAGAATCCCAGCGGTCCAACATGGAGCGGGAGGACACTCGCTCGTCGCCCAGCAGTCCGTCCACCCCCTCCGTGTGCTCGCCGACCTCCACCACCAGCTCGGTGCCGTCCACCGGGAAGAACGTGTGCGCCAGCTGCGGTCAGGAGATCCTGGACAGATACTTACTGAAGGTGAGAGGCCGAGCATTTACCCCTGACTAAAACTGAGCTGAAAAAACGGAAATTATTTTTCTTCTTGGGGGGGGGGCGTCTTGTTTATTTGTTTAGGGTAGTTTTCACTCCAGCATTAAGATTGTCTGCAGAGAGAGAAGGAGGGTGCCATGTTTGACCCTGGTCCTGTTTTGGTTCGGACTGATGGTCTGTGTTTGTGTGCTGGATTGAACAGAAGGCCTGGACGGAACTTCAGGCGTCTATTACTGTATCTATAGCTATGATATCAAGCCTACAGATTTATACAATTTTAATTATGACCCTACAAAATACAGAAGCCTGTGGTAACTGTTTCTAAATTTAACCCATTTTATCTGCACCGTCATAATTTAGGCAACAAACCTAAAGCGCAAACACGACAGGGATGTTTTGGTTTTTCACTGTTTTACAGCCTCGCTGTCAATGCGTCTTGTCGCGTGCGCTCGCGTGCCTCCAACCAAATCAGTCCTTAGTCGCGCGCAAATGGGTGTGTTTGTCAGGAAGCGTGAGGATCAATAGTCTGCAGAACAGATAACGTAATGGGATACATTGTTATGGGGAAAGGAATGCTCCTACTGTAACAATTGTTTTTATTCAAATATTTAATTTGAGGCGAAATAAATATTTAGGCTGTGAAAACACTTTTTCATTTTCAAGATGAAATTGAGAAATAAACTATTTTAATTTTAGTTGTTTCGAATCATTTAAAAAAAATATTTTAAGCAATTGGTAAATTATAAATACATTTTAAAATGTAAAAAAACATAACAAAAAATGATAATATATACTCTTAGGCGACATAATACTTTAAAATCTAATAATATTATTTTATCGTCATTAATGGTCGTCTTGTCCCTTTAAAAAGAATAATTATTCCTGTTTTTCTTGTGTAAAATGTTGTGTTTTATATTTCACACTGGCCGATGCTGTAAATAAAGGCCCAACCTAAATCAACATCCAGCCTACTGATTCCTAAAATACGCTACTTACAATAAATTACTCTTTGGTAGCCTTGATGTAATTTTATTTTAACAAAATTATAAATGCTTTCAAGCAGTTCATTGTGGTCAAAAGCTCCAGTTTGAACAAAATCATGAACAATCTAATATTAACTAATTACTTGGCTAATAAAATGAACAGAGCACATACGTATATAACCTGATTTTGTTTACATCATCTTTTCTAACTGTTTATTTTAGAAGACAGCCGTCATGACCTCTCGCCATAAATAATGAGGCCAATTTTAATCATCATGGAAAATATTCTGAAAATGGGGACCAGAGATGACTTCGCTATCTGTAACCCTTCAAACTGATTTAAATCATTTTATGAGTCATTATTAGAGATTGATCACTCGCTTTTCCACGCCTAACAATTAGCCTGTGGGTTTTTTTCTCGTTTTGCTTAATGGTAAATCATAATTGCTGTTGAACAAAAAATATTAAAGTGAAAGTGTGAAAGACGCTTTAGGGTTCTATGTATGTCCTATATGTAGGCCCATTTTTCAGCAGTAATATTAGTCTACAAAATTAACAAAATTATACCATCATAGATAAATTATGATACGCCTAAATTAATATAAGCTCAGCATAATGCATTGCTGTTTGATATGGAAATTGTGTAGAAATATTTTGTGTTTGCATTTTGTAATAAGAGGCTACTTTTTAATATCATTACGTCAATATATGCTCATAATCGATCATACAATAACTCGTCCCTGCTGTAGTGATTTATCATCAGTGTGTGTGTGTGTGTGTGTGTGTTGTCTCTGTGCAGGTGAACAACCTGATCTGGCACGTGCGCTGTCTGGAGTGTTCCGTCTGCAGGACGTCGCTACGTCAGCACAGCAGCTGCTACATCAAAAACAAAGAGATCTTCTGTAAAATGGATTATTTCAGGTAGGGTAAGTCTATGACCGTGTTTTCAAAATACCACGTCTACTCTGCCAACACAGGCCTGCCTCCCCCTCGTCTCTCTCTCTCTCTCTCTCTCTCTCTCTGTGTCTCTCTCTCTCTCTCTCTCTCTCTCTCTCTCTCTCTCTCTCTCT
>JBBPCS010000729.1:10513187-10523986 GCA_037974645.1 Hollardia meadi | reverse complement strand
GTGTGTGTGTGTGTGTGTGTGTGTGTGTGTGTGTGTGTGTGTGTGTGTGTGTGTGTGTGTGTGTGTGTGTGCAGAGTTGACAAAACAATAGAAAGACTGTATGATACATTCAAACAACAGCAAAGAAAAAAAATTAATTTTGATTTTGATTGCTTCTGATTGGTTAATTTAAAAACTTTAAACGTTATGGCTTGTGGTGATGTGCTGAATTGCCTTGTGATGTGTATGTCAGCAGTGGAAAGTTCAAATGGTTTTGAAGCACTTTATTTATTTTTCATGTTTACTTCCAGTATTTCCGTTTTGTGCTTACTGCAGTATATACGTCTCCTCCTTTATAATGATTTAACAATGATAGGTCCAATTCAGCCTAAGGAGTACTTTTACTGTTGATACATTTGTCTGATAATACTTCTTTTTTTATTTAAGTAAACAGCATTTTTACTTGGAATTTAGTATTTCAATAGTGTGGTACTGATGCGTTTACTTGATAATGAAAAAATAATAAATGTTAAAGTATAACACAATAATATAATGCATATGTTATTATGAGCAGGAGCCATTGATCTTGATGTGTAGTCTTACTTTCAATAACACATCATATTATTTATGTACTTACAATTATGAATGCAGGACTTTTGTGTAATTGCAACTTTTACTTAAAAACAAAGAATATGAATACATCTGTGTATATGATTTGAGATTTGTGATATGTGTTGTCGTGCATGATATGTATGTAATTTCGATGCTTTTTAAATACTATGGATCCATTAATGTTATTAAACTAAATTTGACATTGATTGACAAATGCCTGCAAAACATTTTAGAGACTTTTCTACTTTTCAACATTGCATAATTTCTAAGAATTTGACTAACAAACCAGAACTTCAGGCGGCTGTATTGAAACAAAATCTTAAATTAAAGCTGACGCGCACACACACACACACACACACACACACACACACACACACACACACACACACACACACACACACACACTGCTAATTGTGCTAACAGCTGTACGGCTCAGCTTGTTTCCTTTTAAATTGTGATGTCCAGTAGTCGCTTTAATTGCTTGTGACAGTCTTGACAAAAAACAAACACTGTCAGCTGTTTTATTATAAAGTTTTGTCCATTCCTCTTCATGCATTTGTGCATTTCTGAGCGAGTGCTCATGCACATATTGCTCATGCTAATGCAGCAACCTTCTGGCCAATCAACAGGCCCCGCCTTCTCCACTTCAGGTTCGAATGACCTATTAGCCAAATGTGTTTATTCAGTGTTTAGTCACTATTACCCTCAGTATGATCCCTGCAGTAAAGGGCTAATGGCTGAAAATCCACCCCCACAAGACCGACTTCACCGTCAAATAATTGATCGCATGTGAGAGCAACTGGCACGCGTTTCCTCTTGTTTTCCTAAAGAGGTGATATCATGCGGTCAGGCTGCTTGTAGATAGCGTGATTGCTTCCGGTCCAGAAGAAAGAATAAGAAGGAGAGGAAAAAGGAGAGCGGTGTGGTTCTCGCTGAGGCGCTGTGGCATTAAATCGCACATCAAATCATTTGGTGTTATCGCTCAAAGGCCGGAACGAAGCCAGAGACGGAACACCAGTTGTTTTACAAGCTGTGTTTCAAAAAATGCTCCGTCATTACGTCGGCAGGAAATTGTCCCGTTATCAAAAACGAAACAAAGCAGCTTAAGCTCTAAAACATGTCTTCTGGAGAGAAAAATCTCAGCTGCAGGCATTTATTTACTTTTTTCCCTGAAAGGTAAAATTAGATGAAGAGATAGCTGAGGAGATCTTTGTTGAGGTTCTTTTTTAAACTAAAATAAGTATATCTTCCTTTTTTTTCTGTTGTTAAGTCTTTGAAGTCTTTGTGTGTGTGTGTGTGTGTGTGTGTGTGTGTGTTCGTGTGTGTTCAGTAGGCCTAGTGTATTTCGCTCTCTTTTTGATGCTGTGTGTATTTCTAATGACGCATTGTGTGCATCTCATGTAACACTGCCCTAAGCTTGGTGTTTGTGTGTGCGTGTGTGTTCAGTACCTGAAGGGACATGCGTATAAGTGTGCCCGTGTGTGTGTGTGTGTGTGTGTGTGTGTCCCCTATATGTTACATTTACCTAAACTGCTGCTCTCTCTTTTTCCTGCTTCATTTTGACAAATTTGCGTTTCCAGGAAGCCTCTGAGGTCAGCGCGGCATCTGTTGCTACTTAGGGCCAAGATGCAGTCATGAGCACACACACACACACACACACACACACACACACACACACACACACACACACACACACACATGGATGGCGCAGGAGCTGCTTTGTATAAGTTGACTGAACAACTGAGACTCGATCAGACATGAAGTCGTGTTTAAAGTTTCCAGAGTGACTTTAAAGAGGAGTCCAGGTCTAGACCTTCAGGTATAATAGGGAAGTGGGTCTATGTGAAGGAAATGGATCATTTTTTAATGGGTCTAAATAAGATTTATAAAATAATTTTATCATTATAGCCTGAAGAACAATGGAGCAGCTAAATGCAGTAAAAACAAAGCAATAAGAAGTCAGACTTTTTAAATAAAAGCTCTATGACTTCATGCTGTCTTACCGTCTCCTTCGTAGCAGGTGTGCATGAACAGTATGTGTGTGTTAAAATATCAGATACTGACATGCAGACAGTCGCTCATTCCTCAGAGCTGCGGCCAAAAGCGAACAGTCCATCTGGATCGTTACGTTTGGTCTGGTCAAAGCCGTCCACTGCATCGACCTCTTCACCCTCAAGCGTTTTACTCTGTCAGCTTTCATTCCCCTTCATTCACGTCTCTCTGCCCCCAAAAACCACATTCATGACCAAACATGGCGTGATCCCATCAAATCAATGCCTCAGAATTCCTCAGCGATGCCAGCGAGCAGAGAAGGAGAAGAAGCCCTTTTTCGCTCTTGACGGTCTCTGGATGGAGGAGACACCTAGCAGACGGATGAGACAAGCCAGACGTCATCACAGATCTGTGAGGAAAGAGCTGTCTGCTCTTGGTTTGGTCTGAAGCCACAGGACCTGGACTTCACAGCCAAGTCCCTGTGCAGAATTGACGTGACCTCAGTGGGTTAAATAAAACCCAGAACCACAGATTGCAGACCTGTATGAAGAGGGGGTCTGGATTCCAGTTAAACCTCATGTTTGTTTGTTTGTTTTTCACTTTTAAGCAAAGATTGAAACATGTTTAAAGTGATTTTACTTGATAATTCAAACACAAAACAGGATGCAAATGCACAATTGATCCCCTGTGGATACATTTGGTCTAGTTGGTTTGGTCCACTTTCACATGTTCTCCTCTCTTTGTGTCTCTTTTCATGTCTCCTGTCAGGATCGATCCATTGAAGGATAAGACAAATGACGGGGAGCCGACACAATGGGAAGCTGCTTTGGTTCTCCTCAACTATTAATTAGATAATACAGTGACAGTTGATGTCACTGACATATTAACCACCGCCATGTCTGAATGGAACATATGAAGCTGGAGCCAGCAGGATGTTCGCTTAGCTTAGCATTGTTCTGACCACAGGTAACAAAAGCCACCAACCAGCACCTCTAAAGCTCCCTAATTAAAACATGTAATGGAGTATTTCCGGACTATTTCTTTGAAGTATTCAGACTGTTGCTTTTGCACTTCTGTTTCTGTGTGGATTAAACAAATCAAATCGTTGCTAGTCGTTTCCTTTCTGGCAGAAAGTCCCTTCTGTCAAAAAGCATGTATGAGGCCTATAAAAAGCCACAAATTAATAGTTTTTTGGGTCGCAGTTTGGTTAGGTTTAGCTAACAAAACTACTTGTTTAGGTTTAGTCAACAAAAATACATGGTGACATTTAGGAAAACATCATGGTTTGCGTTAAAAATAGACCCTTAATAACATGCTTTCCAATCGTTATGCTAAGCTAAGCTAACATGCTGCTTATTAATGGACAGGCATGAGAGAGGTATCGCTTTTCTTATCTCCCAGTCAGAAAGCAAATAATTAAGTCCCTCAAAATGTTGAACTTTAAATCATGACCTTGGTTTTCCTTATTTTTGAGGGGGAAAAACGGGGAGATTGGCACCTTTCCGCCAGCCACCATATTAGAATTCAACCTTTTTAGCTGTCTGCACTGAGCGCAGAGTGGAGATGTTAAGATGTTAAGATGTTGCCTGGCAGGGTGCATTAACAGGACAGACCTGTTAGAGGAGCGAAGACCACCCCAACACAGCTTCCCTCAACAAAACTCAACCAGATGTGTAATGAAGGCCAGTGTGTGCGTGAGGATGGTGTGAGTGTAATCACTCTCACCTGTGTGGCTGCACATGGGTTGCTGCTTAACGGATGCAACCCAACGATAACCTGTTTACCACCAAGCAGTTGCTGCCCCCTCCCCGTTTTGTCCCCCTCCTGCAGATCTCACATCGCCTCACCCTCTGTCCGTTTTTCTTTGTGCGGAGTCCAACATTTTTTTAGTATTTTAGGCTCTCTTCTCCCCTCAGGGCTTTCATGGGGAATTAATTTTAATATTCCCTTTCCATAATTCCCCTCTCTCCCAAAATCCTCCCTTAATTGACAGCCCCTTCCCCACCTCCTGTACCTCCCCTCCACCTCCTCTTCATCCCCTCATCCCTACCTTACAGCTGTTGTTTTGGATTAGTCAAATAGCTCCTGTCAGATGCAGCGTTCCCTCTCTTTTGCCACCCACGGAGCAGCACGGCAACTCCCTCTCTGTCTCCCCCTCGGTTTCCCTCTCGGGCACGTGCTCACAAAACCATACGGACGTCGTCGACAGGTGCGTGTCAAGGTGCCTCTGTGGGCAGGGCTGTGAGGTTTCAGAGGGCTGCGCTGGCTTTCTTTCTTTTCAGGTCCAGGAAGGCGCGACGGTGCTGGTGTACTCTCCACCTCCCAGCAGCAACAACAACAAAAAAAAGGGTTGTTGTTCTAAACCGGACAAGGAGCGTCCTAAATTCCTCCTACTTCCCTGGAATTCACCTTCCCTTTCAACCGCTCCTCTCGTCTCCTTCATGTGTCACGAGGACACTTTATTATTTTTCTTTTTTGTGTGCGTGTGTAGAATTTTGACAGCTGCAGGTCTGGTCATCCATGCCGAGCGAGACAGACTGACACTGAAAAGGGTTTTGACATGCTGATGGCAAGAGTAATAGTGTTATTTCAGTCATTTGCAGAGAGGGAGTTACTGTGTGCACGTGCGTGGTAGAAAGAGAGCGAGAGGGTCCAGTTGCAATAGCACAGCGAAGATATGCATGGAAGCAGAGTGTGAGAGGACATGCCGCGTAATTATTTGACAGAGACATGTCAAATCAATGATGTTGTTTCAGTGGTTACAGCTTTTGGTTTCAGTCACACAGCACAAGGGTGCGGTGCAAAGATAACAAATGAGTATAGCTGTTTTGTTATCTGTCTCCTGATGACCATATTTAAAGGTCTGGGTCGAAGTCAAGCATGCAGGAGGAGTCAAAAATTAAATCTGCAGTCCTACTTCACAATCACAGGTTTCATCTCGGGTGTTATGCAGGCATATGGGGTGCTTTGAGGATTCATTAGAGACAGATTTGTGTTGTAAACACGCGAGTAAAGATGTGTTTACTGCGTTTTAAAAAAGAATAATCAAAACTAAAACCGAAAATGTGGTAGTTATCATCCTCCACGGTGTGCTGGACCGTGTAAAATAAATGTTAATTGTTCATGTTCAAAGGAAAAGTTCACCCAAAAATGAAAATTCAGTCATTAGTACCCCCATGCTGATGGACAGTCGGTGGAAAGTGATTTGACTTTATTTACACCCTTTTTTAAGTGGAAATCTTCTCTGTAGCCGCTAGCTAAAAGCTGAAGTGGATTTTGGATCCTATTTTTTTCCCACATTTTAGTCCCCAGCTTCTTCAGCATTTTAGAAGAATGCTGCAACGCTGTTTTGCTGTGAAGCTCCAGAAATGTTTTGTGGACTACGCGTCTCGACCCCAAGCTAGCTCTTAGCACTATTCATTCATTTTCTCTGTTTTCAGGCCATACACTAACTCTCCTGTCGTTTCAGATCCTGCCACACCTGCAATCACCTCATTCCTTTCACCTGGTATTCCCAGCCCATCTCCTCACCTGCAGCCCATTTCCTCATTTACTCTTAGTATTTATTCAGGCCAGTTGCACTCATTGTCTGCCAGATTGCCTAGTGTATTCACCTATAGCTCTCCAGTGTTTCTTTATTCTGTTTTCCTGACTACCTGTTATGAACTTTGGACCCTGATTCCTTGCCTGCTCCTTGTCGGTTAACTTTGCTATTGGACAGATTTTCGGGTTTTTGACTCCTACCTAATTCCAAGTAAACTGAACTTCCTTGCAACTGTCTGTTCCTCCGTCGTGCTCTTGGGTTCAGATTTGCTGCAGGTTTAGTTGCAGGTTTCTAGCGCTGTTTGTTATCTTACACTCACCCAATGTAAATAAACCCCCCATAAAATTCATATTTTGATCCATAAAGTCCGGATCTTAATGGAGATCTGCACCAAATTACATATATTGTTGAAACATCTCATAATGCACATACCTGATTTTTTTCCCCCCCAAAAGGCATCAAAACCTTCAACAAAACTGTGATATTCTTTTAATTAGACTACTGTCTGCTTTCATTTCAGCCTATCAAGCCTGGTAGCTGTCAGCTATTTATGACCATATAAATGATGCATCAATCACACATGTACACACATAGATTGATGTGGCGGCTTTAATCAGTTAAGTAGCTCTGTGCCAATGAAAAGTGTTTATCTCCAGTTAGCAGACACTATTATAAAGCCATCAGCCTCCGACACACTTGATGAGTGTGTGCGTGAGAGACTTTACTGCGAAATAAAGATTGACATTCAAGGGGTTTTTTTTTTCCAATTATTGTCTTTTAAATGATCTTCAAAGAAATGCATATTAGACCACAACAAAGGATTGCTTCGCTTGATACATATTAGACCTCTCCTGGGTTCTTGAACCCGGTCAGCTCCTCATCTCAGGTTCAAACTGATTCAATCAAAGCTGCTAAAACTCAGTAGAGATCTGAGTTTTTGGAAATAACATCTTTTCCCTCTTCCTCCTTCGCCTCCTCTCGGCCTCCTCCTTTCCATCCCGGTGTTTTCTATCCATCTGCCCCGTCAGCCTCGGACGAGATCCGACCTCCTCCTCCTCCACTCACAGGCTTCCTCTGTAAGACAATGGCAGGGCAAAGGAGCTGCGTGTGCAGACACATGTTTGTGTGCCTGTTTATTTGCAACTGTGTATTATTAATGAGGAACATCTGTATTATTGTTATTCCTATTTCTACTATTATTCCTGTATTTTTGTGTCTGTGCACATTTGTAAGTTTTTGTTTATAAATGCTGTATATTATTGTGTGTGCACATGTAGATTTATGATGCAGGAAACAGCGACTATGTCACTGTAAAACAATAGAAGATTCACGGTGCTACTGCAAACACACACACACACACACGTGCACTCTTCTGGCACTCACTTCTCCTGAGACCCCTCCGCTTCTACCACAAGGAACTCCCTTCCTGCTGCAATGCTGGCACACACACACACACACACACACACATACACACACACACACACACACTAACACACACTGAGTGACACATCCCCTGGGCTCACAAGTCACCAGGATAAAGCTTCCAACAGCAGCGCATCCTCTTTTTAAATGTAAGGGGTAAAAAAGAAAAGAAATAAAGCACATGGGAAGCAGCAGAGACAGGATACAGGAAGTAAAAGTGAGAAGTCTTGTATGTCCATGTACGAGCTGTCAGATTTATTTATGAGATTATAGAAAAGTGTTGCCCTCATATATCAGCCTTCCTGCTTTGATTAACTGTCTCACATTCGCTGGTATCAGACTGGGAATTCATGACTTTATTGTTGCACAGAAAATGATAGCTTCCCAGTGTTAGCCTATAGCCTGCCCACTGTGTGTAATCTCCATGAGACAATAGCCCTGAGTGCCACTGTTCACTTATAGAGGTATAATAAGCTTTCTTCCATGTAACCCAACCCTCCCCCCACCCCCGCGGCTTCTGTCTTGATGGAAGCGCTGAAGGCCCACTTCAGACAGGCGAAGACGTCGTCCTCTCCCCCTGTGAATGCACCCAGAGATAAAGGTGATATAAAATACGCTTATGCTTGTTTCGTTGAGCTTTTCCCCCAATTCTCTTTCACAATGCGGTAACAGTCAATCACCTGCATAAAGCAGCCTAAATATAGGGTTTAAGACTTGTTACACCACTACTCGCAGGCTTGTAATTGAAACTTTTTTCATTCTGTTTTTTTTGTTTTTTTTTTAAATGCTTTGGCTGCCGAGGGGAGATTGGCAGCTCTGAGTGGCCAGCAGATGAAGCGGCTGGCGCGCTAATGAATAGAACGCTGATTGCAGGATCCCCAAGATGCAAATTACCGTGCCTGCCACCCCTGACGACCGGCAATTACCGGGCCGCCACGGCGGACGCCTCGTGCATATTCATCGCACCCGCTGGGCATATTGATCAACAACTTGCTTCAAGCAAGAAGATCTGAAATGTATAATGTCGCTCAGACAGTGCTATAAAAAAAATACTCTACTACTTTTCCTGTTTTTGACACAGTAGCACATGTAGTAAGAGAAGCCCTTTAACTATGCAAGGAGTACTTATTTTAAGCAGGCTCAGGTATAGGCTAATTGCTAATATGTCGCATTCAAGTGACAAAACATGTTATTCATTTCACTTCAATTGCACTTAAACTTCACTGCCCTTATTAGTGACATACACCTTTAAGTCTTTGTCTTTATCTTGACCAAAAAAACAGATGAAATGTTTATTTCTTATTTGATTTATATTGGAGAAAATCAGGAATATTAGGAGTGTTAACTGCAAATTTAAATGACCACATAAGCACATTAAAGATCAGCTCAGTTTCATTTAGTTTTAACATGAATCACTAGTCTTTGTAAGTCAGAATTATGTCATTACACTAATAGCTGTTCATTAGGGACAAGCATTTTTCCTGTTTTCATGCTGCTAATAAGCACCTACACTTACCCGATCAGTATTTAACCCTGAGCACTGATTTAGTTCATGTTTGGTGCGTTTAACTCATATTTTGGAGAGCATACTTTTTATGGAATCCTCCCTGAAAACACACACACACACACACACACACACACACACACACGCACACACACACACACACACAGGCTTCAGAACATGGGATATGAATATGAAAGGGCTTCTTTCCACAACAACGGAAAAACAAGAATGCTGCCAGCAGTTAATGGGACCAACTGAAGGAAAGCTGAGCAGCAACATCAGAATTTTGAGCACTCTCCCTCAAAACAAACATCCAATGAACGCATTAGCGATGGATCACAGAGCTGTGTCATTATTGTCTTGTGTGTCTTGTCCGGTTGTGATCCTCAGTCATTTTCACATTTAAAAAAAAAGAGGTAAAATGACAAAAAAGGTCCCTTCTGGAGTGTCAAATTTTCAAAAGTGATTTCTGTTTTTACTCCCAGCCTCATTTTGTGGGTAGCAGCACACTAATGCCAGAAGTACCTTTTATGATATTTGGTATTGTTTACACTAAAAAACACACTTATTTTGGTGTTTTTCTATTTCATTTATGCACACAAATATCACATGCCAAACATACAGTGAGCAGCTGTGACCCCAGTTACAGCGCACACTACAGGCAACACATGGCAGCTTTATTACCAGACCGACAGTAGAGACCAATTAGTATTATGAACATAGCTTGATGCTAAATCTGGTACACTGCCTCATCTTTATTTAGAAATGTATAAGCACATTATAAAATAAAATAATTGACACCTTAAAGCCCCTGAAAACTTGGTGTCATATTTTTTGTATTTCTCTCTATAAAGTTAAAGCTTGGGGGGAAAAAAGTATTAGTTGATTATTATGGGTTTAATGGTCAAAAACGGTTTTGTGTTGGTGTGGACCATTGACATAAATAAAGATGGAGGACACGTCTCCACTTCCTCCCATTGTACAAAAATGAAGCTAAAATATCCGGGATACGAGCGCTGCCATCTTGAGCCGCGGTGTCGAGTTCCCGCCCATACACCCGCCCGCCCAATCGTGCGCAGGGCTCAGCTGTCAATCATGACGTTTCACTCCGGTTTTCTATCATCAAATAACTAATTAAAACCAAGCTGATCAGAAAAATGAACACTTGCACAACTGCCATTAGATTTTCAAATATTGCTAAACGCCGAATGATGCAAAGAGATATGTGACATCACACTTTTCTAAATTCCTGCTCTTTAGTAAACTAAACCATATGTAAAGTTTTATGTTTATGTTTGAGAAAATATGTTTTCAAGGCCTTTAAAATTAGATTTTGAAACATGGCCCCAAAATGCCCCAAAATTGCTTAATAATAGTGGGATAATAAATAAATCAAATTGGTGGTTTGACGGCTCCTGGTAGGTCCCAGCCCTCTGCAGCAGTTGCCGGCCTTAGTAGATGAGCTTGACGCGGTAGTTTAAACCCTCACAGTGGGAAGTTTGCATGAAACCGTCCTCTACAAATGCTGCCGAGCTGCCGCTGAGCAAGACACCAAACTCACACAACTGCTACAGTGGCTCAGCTGTAAGCAGGACTGGAGTTGAACTACCAAGCAGTTCCCAGGAGTGCTGCCCCCCCCACCCCCGAGTGCAGGTTGCTTTTGTGTGACGGACACACATCAGACCGCTCAGGATGTGTGTGGAGATTATTCTCGGAAGGGTTGGTAATATTTAACATATGGATCTA
>JBBPCS010000729.1:10487196-10513087 GCA_037974645.1 Hollardia meadi | reverse complement strand
GGTGGGGGGTTGGGGGGGGTTGGGGGGGGGGGGCATACAGAGTGTGTGTGTGTGTGTGTGGGGGGGGGGGGTAGTTAAAGGAAAAGAAAAGAGCGAGCAAGTGCAGGTGCTGACCTCCAGAGTTGCTCACATATGTCGTTATCTGTGTAATAACTCCGCTGCAGATTCTTATCTTCTTATCAGAGAGTGGCTGGTGCACTAAAATCCACCTATCAAACTATGACTCACGGCCCAAATTGCACCAATCAGGGTCTGGAGTTTAGCGGCGCTTTGAGTTCCTTAAATTGGTGGAATAACAAATCTACTTCCATTCGTTACCTTAGATTTAAACTTTTGATGGGAAACTGTGAGAAAGGAAGCAGAGGAGGTAGAAAAAGATATTGAAAAGAAATGCAGCCTGCAGTTGAGACCAGAGCTTGTTTGACATGTGCAACTTGTTGCTACGTCAGAGAATTTACAGGAAGATTTTCTCAGTCATATGAAGATATGAAGTGACTTTTGCTAGCTTTTTGTAGCGCTCTGCAGGCTCACAGTAACAACATTCACCTGTTTTCATCCCAAACCTTCCTGATCACGTAAAGCCGCTGATGAAGACTAAACACCAGTGGGGGAAAGTAACCGAGTACATTTACTACAGTACTGTACTGAGGTACAATATTGAGGTACTTGTAGTTTACTTGAGTATTTCTATTTTCTATTTCTTTGTACTTCAACTTCACTACAATTCAGAGACAAATATTTCACTCTACTATGTTTATTTGACAACTTTAGTTCCTTTGCAGATAGTTTAGTTTAGTTTAATAATACAAATATAATCAATAAATAAATTATGATGTAATATTATAGATTAAGATAAAAAACTTTATTGATCTCAGAGGGGAAATTCACAAGCTACAACTAAAAGTAGTTAAAATACCTTTACTTTTATTCTGAAATACTGTATGTCATTCTGCATTATGAGTACTTTTACTTTTGTTACTTTAAGTCATTAACATAAATAAAGATGGACGACGCGCCATATATCCACCCACCCAATCGCGAGCAGGACTCAGCTGTCAATCATAACATTTCATCCCGTTTTTATAGCATCAAGTAACTAATTAAAACCAATCTGCTAAAAAAAAAAGAACACTTGAACAAACATCAGCGTGATAAGAACTACCTTAAAGGACAGGAACCATCTTTTGGAAAAATTTATTTGAGGTGTACTTTGAGTTTTTAGTTTGGCCCATGTCCTACCTGATATCATTGTGGGGGAGGAATTTATCACCTATACTGCAGCCAGCCACCAGAGGGCGATCAAGATGTTTTGGCCTCACTTTTGAGGAGCTCTCATGTCGTCCATCTTTATATACAGTCAATACTTCAAGTATATTTTGATGCCAATGTTTTTGCACTTTTTCTTAAGTAAAAATGTAAATGCATGACTTGCAATAGAGTATTTCTACACTGGTATTGCTACTTTAACTTACGTACAAGTATAGAGCACTTCGTCCGCCTTGCTTGCTCATCCTTTGCTCAGTCTGTCTGTTTGTCTGTGTGTGTGTTTGTCTTTGTGTCAGACAGCCAACATGAATGCATGTGGATTTATAAAATAAAAATGCATTTTGTGTTTGCGCTAAACTGTCACGATCTCACATTCACACTCGTTTTTCATCCTCCAAATAAACCATGAAATCTTCTGTCCTTGCGGCGGAATATCTTCTGATGTCATGAGAGTGATGACCTGCATGTTGTCAGTACAGCAGTGTTTGCACTCGTCCGTGCTGGTGTGTGCATTTTGCTGGTGATGGTCACATGATCACTTGTGACAGGGGTCATGAGGGGTCAAGTGGGGTCATGAGTAGCATCCCGACATCCTGCCAGTCTAATCACCTGTTTATTTTTTTAACAGCCAAACTCCGACTGAAGGAGAGAGAGCGAGAAAGTGAAAGTGAGAGGAAAGGTTGATTAAGGTACAGCTTGATCATGATTGGTCTGTGCATCTCATATTTGGCTGTATTTTTGCTACAAAGTGCGTTTGATTTTAAGTTTACATGTTTTTTTTTAACTTTAACAAATTTGCAGAACCTATTTTAAAAGTCTGATGAAGATCCTAAAGTTTCAAGAGAAAACAAAATATGTTGGGAATTGAATACGAATTTGGGGAAAATGTTTATAAAATGATGCACAACACATCTTGTTGCAGCCATTCAGAAACATCTTGGGTTTGAATATTTCACTCTGTGTAAACATAATGTAGCTTAAATGAAGAGCTGAAACAAGCAAACACATAACATACTGTATATATTATATTGCCAGACAGTGAGGATTAAGATGATTTCCAACATTAAAGATATTTAAAGTGGAAATTAAAAGAAGATACCATATGTTTAGGGGATAAAAGAACATGTTTGGTTTTATTTTAATTCTTACTCAAACCTAAACCCATTTGAAATATCATTTTTAATTTGCCAAGCACTTAAAAAAACATGGAAAAGTCATTTAAGACAGAGCACTGTATTAGTATAGCTTGTTGCTGCCCCCATTTGGTAAGTCCTGGTACTTCCTTTGTTGTGTGCTTCACTTGTGTTTACCAGCCGTCACCACATAGTGGAGGTAGATTACAGCTGTAACACTGGAGATCATTGACAGGTGGATGATGGGTGGGCTGATGGGAATTTTTAACCCATGAAGATTAGATGAATTTGCAATAATCGAATACAAATGTTGATGTTTTTTCCTTCGCTTTCTGTCTGTCATTTAACCCACTTTAACTTTGCTCTGCTGTCCATTTCCATCTTCCAATAAAATAATTATACTTGCATCACTTCTCAAAACTAATATCTATGCTAAATATGGGGCCCATTGTTTATTTTATTCCTGTATCTTTGTTTTCATCGTTTGTAATATTGGTTTTGATTAGTTCTATATGCCTACAAACAAATTATTATTATTTATTATGAGATGCAAGAGCGAAATAGCAGCAAGGACGGGGATGAAATTATGCTCAACTGAGACCAGAGCATTGAGAGCATTTTTAGCTAATTAGTTACGAATGCTGCAGCATGTAAAATGTGCGTACACGGATATGTTGCAGACAACAGCAGTGATCAGTATAAAGTCCTAAACTAATATAATAATGATACATCTCTTCACGTTTTGCTCAAATACGACTAGCAGGAACTAAACGCAAATAGAGGCGTTTGCAACACTGACAGACAAAATGAAATATTTCCATATGTCTTGAATTTGATTACGATTTTATGTGTTGAAACAGATGCTTCACCCACACCTTTTTAATATCACACGTCCCTCTATGTTTCTATAAGACTTTGCATGGATTAAGTCCAGAGGAGTTACAGGGCAAATTAGTGGAAGTATCAGTCGTACTGTATGCTGGCTGTGTAAGCAAGAGAGTGTGTGCATGTGTACTCAGTGAATGGAAGTAAATATTGACCACTGTAACGTCTGTTAGTTACAGACACACATACATATATTTAAGTGTGTGTGCAGAGTAAATAGAAGACAATAAAGTTGAGGGAGATCTTTAGACTGAGTGTTTGTCAGTCCCTGTAGCTCAATACAGTCACAACTGTATTAACAATGACACAATTTAACACAAATTTTTATATATTTTGTGTCTGCATGTAAACTATTATGCGTAGGTAGTGATATTGTGGTCTACCCGACTTCCGCACCATGTTTGTTTCAAAGCAGGTTTTCTTTCTCCGAGTGACTTGTTGAATATTTTATCTCCGACAGGTAGAAGCAAGGTCAGGTTACAGCAGGACAGGAGGGTTCCAGAGAGGCAGGGCTGCACAGATACAAACAGCACAGGGATGGTAATGATAATGAGATATTTAATAGCACGGATACGTGAGAGTGCATGCTTCATTGTGATCAGAGATGCTGCTAGGTGGAAGCTGAGGACTGTCATAATCACTGACAGAATATCTGTTAAGCTGCACTCATTTTTTTATTTTTATATTAACAATGGAAAACTTTGTGTGAGGTGAAGGGGGTCTCTCGTGGCGACGAGGCTGCACAGAATTATCACAGAGCATTTTAGCATCTTTGATTTTAGAGCCCACAAAAAGCTTAAAACCAATTTTCTCCATCTGCTCAGTAGCTGGTGAACATAGTGAAGCATTTAGCAGCTAAAGAGGAAGATATTTCCTCCAGATGGGGACCAAAAACAGAGCTAAAAGGAGAGTGAATATTGGCAGAAACAAAATGCCAAATTAATGATAATGTCGCTCTGTGTCTGCTGGAGGTGTAAATATGAAGTTTGTTGCTAACGTGTTCACCAAATAAACTTTATAAGGTTGTAATATGTCGTTGTTCTGTTTAGAGCTTGCTTAGGGAGATGTGTGTGTGATATGGAAATTTAAAACTTCAAGTGTACAGACTGGAATTTTCAGTCAAGTCAGACAATCAGTCAATCTTGTGTCAGACAGGTAAACATTTGTATGTTTACAGATTCAGAATTTTCCCATAAATTTAACCTCACAATTGAGCTTTCGTTGTGAAAACCATATCAGACATGAATTTCTGTTCCATGCAGAGTCTTGAAAATATGTCTGGAAATGATCTTTGAGTATTTTAAGGTTGGAGAAAGAAATAAAGATGGTTAAATACACGTTCAATTCAAGCTCTATACAGTATTTAGCAAACTTTTCAAACTGTTAATTATACCCATGAAAACTAGGTCACAAAGAGGTGTGCAAGACTCTTCTCATCGATCTAATCTAAGAAACAGAATAATGACAAAACCAAAACACTTGGTTCTCAATAAATTGAGATTAAGGTTTTATAATTTTCTATCTGGACAGTCTGAAACTATTCTAGTGTTCACAAAGGTTACAGGGACCCCTTTGAGTCATTCAACAGGAAATACACTCGATATTCTACCACATCTACCCTCCTCAAGAGCTTCAGGTGCAGTGAGCACGCCTTATGTTCAGAGCTAGCTCCTCCCACTTCCTGCACACCTGTATATAAGCACACCTGTAGCATCAGCAGCACACAGGCTGCTGTATCCCTCTGGATCCCACGGCCCTTCCATCTGAACAAAACCCTGGTGAGTAGGATGGTTTTTTTTAGCAATGAAATTGATTAAATGTGGCAATTTCAAATCACTCTTAACGATTCAACTTTGTTGTTTTATTAAGTTTAATAATTGAGATTATGACAAAATAAATAAATGAATAAATTATCATTATAATTGGATGAAAAGGCTTCGACCGTTTTCCTCAAACAACGTACATCTTATTTTCTTATTCACTTTCATTTAAACTCGTCACCACAACTATTTGTCGGCTAATGGCTAAGATGACTACAAAAGAAAATGAAATGAAAGTCCATTTCCTGGTGAACAAAGTGTCTCCTTGTGTCACTGGAATTCACTCGGAATATTTCCCCCAATCATTTTCCCAAGCTCTATCTTTCATCTGAACAAGGACCGTCTGTTTCCTGCCGGGTCCTTTGTAGTGTTATGGGAACGGTGTTGCAAGGATCAAGTGACAGGGGGACAGAGAGGTTCCCTTAGCCGCTAATCTGCGGAAAACCGAGCACACACTCACACTCACAGACAAAGATACACTGTACACCTGTACGTTTGACATCCATAGTCATGCTTGAAGTCCAGGAAGTAATGTATACACCTGTTAAACTTCAGGTAATGAGGTTAGAAATTTCATAATTTCAATTATTTACTAACATTTAACCGCGTCTTCAGCAGTCTAAACCTTTAAACTTCTATTTTTTGGATCCACTTTTCATCTCTTCTGGTTCTTCCTCTCTTGCTTTCTCCTTGAATACAAAAATGCATCTTATTATCATAGTAATAGACTACATGAGAGAGTCCTCAGTCCTGCTGAGAGGCTCTTCTTGGACCCAGAGTCGAGCTGCACTCATTTACATTTTGATTTCGACAACCGACTCGAGCTGAAGTCGCATTTGAGCGAAGCCGAGATGGACAGACTGAAGTGCCTCTCACCATAAAGTCAGTCATCCCTTCGATGCAAATGGTTAGTTTGAAAAGCCACTAGCAAGCCATGAGTACACTCATTGAAAGACTCATTTTCAGTGGGCATCCAGTGGTCTTGAATATAAGGCCCTACTTGTGTTGAAGTCTGGCCGAATGCTAGAATAAAACACATTTGCTTGAGGGCCCCTAAAGAGCTTTTTCACAGCCAGATCTCATGTAACACTAGCTTTAAATGGCTGCAAGAGGTCAAACAGACTGGCATTCTACATTATGTATTTTCCTTATGACATCCAGTTTCTCTTTAGACGCCATGGAGCTGTGATGGATGTAACACCTGTGATTGTTCTGCTTCTCTCTTCACGTCTTGCCTCCACAGTCGTTTCCACTTTTGTCGCTCTTTGTGTCCCTTACAGCCACCCATCATGGCCTCCAGCATGTCGATGAGGAGTTACTCCGTGAGCCGTCAGCCCTCCTTTTCCAGCCGTTCTCTGATGGACACCGGCCGCGCTCGCTCCCGCGCTTCGGTCTCTTTCGCCGCCGCCAGCCCGCTGAGCCGTTCGGCCTCTATCAGCCAGGATCTCAACGGGCCAATGAGCCTGCAGCTGAACGGAGTGCACGGCAACAGCACCAACGACAAGGAAGCCATGCAGAGCCTCAACAACCGTCTGGCCAACTACCTGGACAAGGTCTGGTGCATAAAACAGCATCGCATTGTGAAGCTGTTGGTCAGCAGCCAGAAGGGTTTATCTCCAGTAGCGAGCTGAAACACTTTGATCTTCTTTTCTTCCTCCAGGTGCGTTCACTGGAGCGCTCCAACGCAGACCTGGAGACGAGGATCAAGCAGCTGATGCTCGAACGCATTCCCAAAGGTCACGACCTTGACTCCATGATGGCCCAAGCTCATGCTGTTGAGCAAGAGGTAGACACGACGGCAAAGTCACACCAGGCTTACATTAGATAGCCAGATCCACTTGAACCGAATGTTTTAATCAACAAAGCTCAAGGTTATGAGGACTTTGGTTAGTTTACATAGACAAAACATTCATGCAAATGTCGACCTTTTCACGTCTTGTAGCAGGAGCTGCATCAGTAGATTCATCAGAGGCAGAATTCGACTCACACTTGATCTTTGAGTTACCAAACGGAGTCTCAGTGGAGTTAATGATTATTTTGTCTGTTTTAACTCAACAGAAAAAGTTACAGTTTAATGAAGTTGGAATGTGTTGCCTTAATGGACGAATTCTCATGTGTTTTTTCTAACCATTAATGATTCCATTATGAAATACAAACACCGAGTATAAACATGGACTTCAATAAAGGACGTTAATGTCTATTATAACATTGTTACCCCGCGTTAATCTTTGTCAGGTGAGGAAGAAGACCTTGGAGAATGCTCGTCTCATGTTGGAGATCGATAATGCTAAACTGGCTGCTGATGACTTCAGAATCAAGTGAGTGATTAATGAGTGAAGATGAAAAACTAAAACTGCTGTTTGTTTTCTCTCTTTTTTGATACGACTTATTGAGCCAGTTAGACTTTAGTCCAAGTCTTTGATGGCTTCATGCAGAGGCCACTTTGCACATTTGTAATAATTCTAGCATGGTAGCATTTAATTAATATTTAAGTGTTAAATATTAGTGAATGTCTGCCCATTCGCTCTTGTTTTACCTCGGTTTCTATCACTCCCCTTCTTCGCCTTCTCCATCACTGGGGCTGTTTTCCAGTAGAATTTCCACAGTTGTTCCACTGTTTTCTGGGGATAGTGACCGGGGAGAACAATGCCTCTTCCTGTTTTGGTTCCGCAACGGCTGACGCGCTTCCTTTGTGCCGTATATCATTCTAATCATAAGTTAATGCAATTAAGATGTTTACTCTTTAACTTCTTTAATATATAAATGTCTTCCCATCTGCAGACATATCTGAGCTTTAAAATGTGTACGTACCTTTACGAGGCACTTCTCATAGCAGTCAAAAAGAAAGTAAATGAGCATCAAATATTCTGTTTTTCTGCTTTTCTCTGCTACGTTTCTGGACTTCACCAGGTGGGAGACTGAGCTGGTGATGTGTCAGTCTGTGGAGCGAGACTGCGTTGCTCTGAAAAAGGCCAAGACCGACCATGAGCAGATCATCGCCTCTCTGAGGGGAGATCTGGACAGCCTGAAAGAAGAACTTTACTTCCTCAGGAAGAACCATGAAGAGGTAACTCTGTTAACTCTGTTTGCACTTGTTTTTCATCCCTTCTGTTCTCCTCTTTCATATGCAGATCTTTTAGAACTCAGTTTTATTTACTTTGCCTTCTCTGTTACTTGACATTTGCTCCGTCTCGTTTTCATTTTGGCCCTCTCTCTTATTCTCCAACCTGCCCTCACAAACAACACGTTGTTTCATATCCGACTGACCCAATTTGGTGGGTTCAAGAGGTCTTTTTTGGAAGCTAAGCTAATAGAAGCACGTGGGAGGGTGGAAGGGAGATAGAGGTGGTCCTCTGGTTACTAGAGACAAAAGGAGCAAGTAGATCCGGTTTCCCAAACCTGCTCTTTCTGTCCAGTCAGCTGATCCCAGGCGTCCAGGCTACTTTCCCCTGGGGGTGGTGGTGAGAAACTCAGATAAACTGAGATAAACTCACCCCCTCTCACATTGATCTCCTACTTACAAGCTGTGAATATTGTAATTTTACAAACATGCTGCAGGTATTGAGAATTAATTTGACCAAATGAGACTTGATTTTTGTGAATTTTGTGTTACATTTGCCTAATTGCCTTATTTGACTCCATGTGAGGGTTTTGCTCCTGTCGGGTGTGAGAAAAGTAGTCCGGGTTTGTCTTGTTGAAAATATAGACTTTCCCCCAAATTAAATAGAAAAGATGCATCTCTGGTGGTTAGATGGGAAACTAGGGAGCACTGTTTTCTCTCATGCTTCCACTTCCCAAGCAAATAACCACTGTGCATTAAAAAATTACATAACTGAACTTTATTCTCCCAATTTGAAAACAAATCGCACAATGTCACAGAGAAACGAGAGTGAAAGAGTCGTAACGAGCACGCCTAAATAGAGATCAGGAGTATAATGGGTGTGTGTGTGTGTGTGTGTGTATGTGTGAATTGAAACGCCAGGGGTAAGTTGAGCTCCATCCCATCAACTATTGATGGAGAACTTCTAAATTATGAAGATGCCCTCACATCCTCTCTGCCACCCTGCGGTGTAGGATTCACAACACTGTGGTTGGGTCAATATGTTGCACGTACACACAAGTATATTCACACAAATTATACAACTTTTAAGTCAAGATTATTTGGAGACGACAAATAACACTTCTGCCTCCTGCAGGAACTGGAGCAGATGAAGTCTCGTATTGCCAGAGACGAGGTGAATGTGGAGGTGGACTCTGGTCCCAGCGGGCCGGAGCTGGGCACCGTTCTGTCTGACCTGCGTTCCCAGTATGAGGGGATTGTCAAGAAGAACAAGGACCAAGCTGAGCAGTGGTACCGCAAGAAGGTAATGGGGGAGAAAGTGCCATTTCTTTCTCATGACCGGAGAATTTTCTTCAATTAAAACTTATTCTGATGATAATTTTATGTCCAAAAATAAGGGACAAAAGCTCATTACAACGTCTAGGAGGCCAAACTGATGTCTTGAAATGCCCAAAGCCCAAAGAAATTCAAGAAAAACTGGAATTATTAATCTATTATCAAAATGGTTGCAGATTTTCAACTAATAATCGACAAACTAAACAATCTAATCCCACTGTATCAAAGTTTCATCAAATCGCCCAAACAAAGTTTAAAAATAAATACTCTATTCAGCAGATAAATAGCTGATAAAAGAGGGGAAACGCAATTCAATAAATTCATCTTATATCACATTGCATGTTTGTCATACGGGTGTGCATTGACTCTGATTTTATTGTGTCCTGTCTTCCAGCTGGAGACGATGCAGAGCGAGGTGAAGGAGAGCAACGAGGCTCTGAGGGGGGCTCAGAGCGAGCTGATCGAGAGGCAGCGCTTCCTGCAGACCCTGGAGGTGGAGCTGGAGAGTCTGCACAAACAGGTGAGCTGCTGCTACACCTGAGGAGCGAGGTCATCACATGAAACATTAGAGGAGATTAAACTTGGCGAAAGAGGTGTCTCACATGTCCGCACATAAAGCAAATGTGTGAGTTTTCTTACGGTTTGGCTCCGTAAAGAGATTGATGTTGAGAAAAAGGAAACTGAACAATGAGCTCGTGGTGCCAGGAGGGACTTGATTAACTGCTTGACATGGTTGTGTTTTGGTTTAAAAATAACCATGCAAGTGGGATTTCTGCATTTGGAGCTGTGCAAACGCAAAATACTGCACATAAAGCTGTGCTAACACCACAAAATATGGTTATGAGTATTACATTTTCTCAAAGCCAAGATGATATATGGTGTTAAAGTTATATTGGTTTTATAAGGGATTTGTCAACAGGAAATCGTTACAGAGGTTCAGATTAAGTCTTCCAGTTTTTTTATTTGAGCACATCCATGCTTCTGTATTATACGTCTGGGAAAAGATCTGGGAAAAATCATTTTGTTTCTCTCTCTCTCTCTAATCCTGTGTTGACAGTAAACATGCAAGGACATAATGGATTCAGTTGCTAAACTGTAGTAGGGGGGGTGAGTTTCGGTGGTTAGATGAGTAATCCTGTCTGAGCAGCGAATGTTTGTTTTGAATGCCGACGCCTTGTCAGATCACAGGTAATTGTTGATAATGGTTTGGGAAGGAATTTCAGAATCAGGGGACGTTTTGGAGGTTTGATTTCTTCTGACAAACGCCTTGTGAGGAAGCGTAAAGAGACAACCTGAAGCATCACATTACTGCACAATAAACTCTGTACACATGAGTAAATGTTTCCCAAAAATGAATAGCATACAATGGTAATATTACACCGGGGTGTGGGGGTAAGGCAGGTCATCTCTCTTATTATTCTCCCTTTCTCTCCTCAGATAGCAGCGCTGGAAGGTAACCTGGGTGAGACGGGTCAGAAATACTCTGCTGAGATGGAGCGGCTGCAGACCACCCTGAGCCAGCTCGAGGACGACCTCTCCCAGCTCAGGCTGGACATGCAGCGCACCAAGACCGACTACGAGCAGCTCCTCCGCATCAAGCAGAACCTGGAAATGGAGATCGCCACCTACAGGCGCCTGCTGGAGGGAGAGGAAACGTACGTTTTCACCAGTCTCACGAAGATATGGGAGGATCAAAAAGGGATTCATGCGAATGGTTAAAGGAAAATTCTGCTTTATTACAATATGAGTCTTATTTTCATAGTTTTGGCCATAACATAACAGTAAGAATAACTTTTGTACGCGCTAATTTAAAAGCTGAGAACTGATGGAGCCAGAAACACAAGCAGTCAGATGATTGTATGTGTACAAAACGTTCAAACCTAATTTCTGTTGACCACTGCTTGACCTCAAAGATAGACTGTACAATAATAAACTGGCCTCATACGGAGACCAGACACAAAAGATATTAGCTTGTTTAAATATCAGCATGCAGATGCTGTTACAAAAACCGCCTTTGAGTCGCTGAAATGCAACATTAGCATTGTAGTCAAGGTAGCACCATCGAGAGTTCCAAAGTGGTAAATACTGTGCAGAACGCCTAAATCACGTCATGAAGGCCTAAATACCCCAATTACCCCATTGTACTTCATTGTAGGTAAGCCATTGTGTTCCCAAATGTCAGCAGCTATTACTTTTGTGAGGCAAAAATTACGAAAATAAGACTCAAGATGAGATATTATCTCTGTCTACTGCCCAGGGACTACAGATGCAAATTAGCTTATATAGCTAACTCTGGTGCATTGTGCCTGTCAAATAAACAAGTAAAATAAAATAAAGTTGTCATAACTCAAAATTGTCCTTCAAGATTTGAACTTTAAGACACCTTTCGTCCATCCAAACTGGACTCAGATGAGCGTTAGATGAGAAAGTCAGGAACACTCTCACAGCTATCTGATAGCCTGTTAGCTTAAGTTAGCATAAGGACTAAAAGCAGGTTACCTTTTGACAGAGCAAGGCTAGCGTTTTCCCCATGCTTCAAGTCTTTATGCTAAGCTAAGCTAAGCTGGCTGCAGCTTCTTATTAACGTTTTGAGTCGGTTCAAAGCTGTTTGTAACATGTTTCCTTTCTGCCCCACAGGGTCAAGGAAGTTCCTCCTCCACCAAAAAGTGAGTTGAGCTTGTCTTTTTGATTTTTAACTGATAAAAGAAAGCAAAGTCACTACTTGATTGTCCGAAGAGGAACAGAATGACATTCAAGCACAGCATTACATAACAGCGCATTAGCAAAGATTGAAGCACTGGTCATTCATTCATTTTGAAAGCATCTCATCACTACCTGAAGGACACATCAGGTAAAGAGTGACTAAAGCTGCGATGATGAAGGAGATAAGTTGAGCAAACTGTTCCCTGATGTTTATTTAGCGTCTGCAGCATAATAGCTGAACCTTATATGGATTCAGGTGTGAATTTAAGTTGACAGACAGACATATATTTCACACCCAAGAGGCGAAGGACTAATGATTGTTTAATAAACCTCAAAACAATGTAAACACCGCTAACACCTCAGCTCCTATAGCAACAAATGTGGGTCGGAAAACACTCCCGGTGTTGTAACTGTGTCTTAATCCGGCTGAGTCACGCTGCTCAGGTGTTTTGGAAATGTTCATCTCACAACATATAAAGACTAAAGACACAAATTCAAAGACTGTGAAGTCCTGCGTGACACAGGAAATTTGAATGGTTAACGCTGTTAAAATCCTTCATACAATGAACAGATATTCCTACAACAACGGCCATGAGATTAAAATGACTCATCTAATCTCACTTCGCTTCTCATGATATCTCACTGTTTCTAATGTTTTCTCCTCCTCTCCTCTCACATCATCTCTTCCACCTCCTCTCATCTCTTCTAATATTTTATCTCACTCTAAATTGTTTTATCTTTCCTTCTCATTCGATCTCATGCCATCAAACCTTCTCGTCCATCTCATCTCGCATCATCTCTTCTCATCACAGCTCATTTTCTCACCAGTGTAAATCTCATCTTTTCTAATCTCATATTACCGTCTACTCTCATCTCTCCCCCTCCATCTCATCCCATTTCATCTAACCTCATCTCTGTCTCTGTGCAGAGGAGCCTGATGTTCGCACCAGGAAGATTGTGAAGGTGGTGACGCAGACGATGATCAACGGCAAAGTGGTGGACGAATCCAGCGAGGTGGAGCAGATCGAGGAGACCAAGAAATAAAAAGAGGAAGGAGGAAGTGAAGATAAAACATTAAAACAGAAAGTAGCAAAAAAAAAAAAAGAAAAAAAAGTGAAACAAGGATTTGCAGAGACAGAAGAAATAAGAAGAGTAAATATTATTTTAAATTGGGTATTTTTGGGGCATTGCTCAACTATTAAAGTTTTATGTTTTCAGAGAAATGTTTTCCCACAGTTGACCTATTAGTTATTAGTAATAAATGCCACAAACATATGTCCAGTAGCTATGCATGCTTATAACAATTTTGAGTGTGTGCTTGAGTGACTAACCATCTACATACTGTTCTGATCTACATATCAAACAAGATATTTATTTCTTAGTGTGGAAAAGTTCACTGTAGTAAAGGTAATACATATACTTTTACAAGAATATAATTTGATTGCTGCTTTTGTGTTTGTACTCTGTTTAAATAAAGTTTCTTTAAACCATGGCATGTCTCTCCATTCTTATGTCACTCAGAATCATTTTTTTGGCTTTTATACTGAAATCATACGCTAATAATATACAGTGTCCTGTGTTGCGATGTTGCTGCAACCTGTTGTTGATCTAGTTGCATATAAATATTCTTGATTTTAGCAAAACAAATGCTGTTTAACGACAAGATAACGCGATCTAGTGTTTCTGTGAGGCTATACTTAGACACAGCATGCTAACATGCTCATAATGCTAATGGGCAGACGTTTAGCAGGTTCATCATCTCAGTTTACCATTTTAGTGCGCTAACGTCAGCTAATTAGCACTAAACACATCGTACAGCTGAGGCCGATGGGAAGTTTGTCGGGTATTTGTTCATAAGTATTGGACAAATTGAAAAGTACATCAGTAGAATATCAGTAGCAGAGGTGGGACCGTGTCATTGTCTTGCAAGTCACAAGTCTAAAGTCCTAAACTTCAGCCACGTTTTCCACCAAAGTGCTCGCGGTATCGTACCCTTGCTAACCGTAAATTACCTAAACCCTCGATCTTATGTAGGCAGAGTTGTTACTGGGGATTTTTGTGGGGTATCAACTTTCACTTTTCCAGCAGTTTGCAAACAACAGAAGAGACTTTCCTTGTTCATGAGAGGCTGCAGCATTTATTAGCTAGGCGACAAGACAACTTTGGTTGCTTGACTGATCGATTAGTCATGTGCTGTGTTTAACTCCACATTTTAGTATGAGTTCAGTGTGCGTTCTAATGCGTAACGTACTGAACTAAACTGATCCGGACTGCTTGGTGGGAACGAGGCCATTCATTTTAGCCATTTTAACAATGCTTTGTGGGCAGCACTTTGGTGCAGTGGTTAGCGTTGTCGCTTAATAGCAATAAGGTCCCTTCTGTGTGGAGTTTGCATGTTCTCCCCGGGTTCCTTCCACAGTCCGAAGACATTCATGTTACTTTAACTGACTCTGTGAGCATGAATAGTTGTTTGTCTCTATATGTCAGCCCCGCGATGAACTGGCGACCTGTCCAGGGGTGTACCCCGCCTATCACTCAATATCAGCTGGGATAGGATAAGCGGTGATAGATAATGGATGGATGGATAATTCTTCAAATGTCAAACATGTAGTTGGAAGTTGCCGCATCTCTGTCAGTAATAAAACATGAAATCAAAAGAAAACCTAGATGAAAAGGAGAGACACGTTTACTTCATAATTTGTGCTGCTGGTAGGACGTGAAGCCTCCCACAGTTATTATAAGGGCGGACACGTGTGTTGTCATTGAGGTCAGTTGTGAAGCAATGTCTTTATCAGCCAGAAAAACTGCACAGCAGCTCTTTCATCAAAGACACTTCAGAGACAAGTTGTCTCCCACAACTCTTGTAATAATGAGATAAATACGGGGAAAATTACTGTTGTAAAATAAGATCATTCAGGGACAGGCGATATGTGTGTAAGTGTTGTAAGCAACTCCTCTATGTGTAATTTTAGTATCTTTTTTCTCTCTGTTCCACTTGATGATCCTTTAATAAGCACGTCCTATCTGAGCACACATAACAAACCCAATGTGACCTCCATCGACCCTGTGATTAAAGGTCGTGACCCGTTTAACTGGGTTCACCACGCTCCAAAAATCCTCATGCAAAAAAGTCAAAGAGAAGGATTTAAGTGATTAATGGCCCAAACTCAGGACTCCACATGTTTAACATTTCCAACTGTACCAACATTTTCAGGTTGTTTGTGAAAGTCATCATCCACACTGAAATCATAATAAAACACTTTCACTATTGAACGATTGAACATGAACTGTAGCTATTTGAACCAGCAACTCCAAACTATTATGTCTTGTGTTGGCTTCAACGCGTTCCGAAGTAGCGTTAGTTTTAGTTTCGCAATTCAAGTAACCAGTTACTTAGTTATGTTTTCAAATAAGTAACTCAATATTATAATATAATATACAATATTTTACAGTTTCTTTTGTTGCCATTAATTGAATCTTTGTTAAAACATGATGTACTGTAGGCTGTAAGGGCCTGTGTTTTATTGTTTGCATAGAAACAGGTTACTTTTCTCAGGTAACGCTGTAATGTAGCACTTTTTAAAGGCTTTAACAAGTTACTTTTAAAAGTAACGCTTTCTGCCCAAGCAGGTTTTTCAAATTTGTTGTTTACAGAGCAAACGTAATCAAAAAGTGAGACTTGCCTTTTAGAATTCATTATATTTAGAGAACATCCTGTATAGAAAACAGTGCCTCAGTCAGAATGAAAGGACTGAATATGAATGTTGACTCCAGGTTATCCTCTTGTTGCCCCTCCCCTGAAATTGTAATAAAGGCACCATCTGTTTATAGAGCAGTTAGACAGATTTGTCAAGATCCCCTGTTTGTCAAGTCCCAGTCAGATGACTCAAAGAGTCGTAAAACCAGAGACAGAACGTCCGATGAGTCAGAAGGAGCGCACACAGGGAAACTGTGGATCAACACAATTAGAGAGCATCTCAACAGAAGAAAGACAGAAACTCTCAGAAAAGTGTCCCACTGGTGCCCTGTGATCATGGTAAAGGTTATTTAACCAGTGTAAGCAGCATTTATTATTTGAATGCCTCACATATCGACCTTTCTGACTAACTGGCGCCTCACATGTCATGTAAAGGTGTCCCCTGAAGACACAATGCCCCTCATGTGGGGAGTACTATATCTATCTAACAGATAAGCTTTTAAGCTCTGAGCCAGTTTTAAAACAGCTATCAACACTGCAAATCAAATCAGGTTAAGTCCTTAAACTTATGTCAAACATTAGAAAACTTGTTTCAGGATGTTTTTTTTTTATAATAGTGCATAAATTCAATGTTTATATAATAACAAACAATCTTTCCTGAAACAGGGAAAACTGCACTGGGAACATATATTGATAACGCATATGTAAATATTTATTAGAGATACATATTGAGACATTAATAAGAAAAGTTGTTGGTAATTATGAGCAATAATAATTTGTTATAACATTTATTTTTTTATTTAATAGGAATTCCAAAGCTGCAAGTCTTACAGTAACAAATGGGAGCAGTCACACAAATCCATTTGGTAACCCAAGTAAATATTTATATAAAATAGAAGGTTTAGCTGACCTGATATTTGCTCCTTAAAGACTGCTTGTATAAAAAAAAAATCTAAGGCTATCAGCTTCTAAGGTGAAGTCCAAAGGATCTTATTATAACAATCAATATCCAATTTATTCAGTAAAGGTCGATTGCAAACATTCACTACGTGGACTTTTATATGAGGTAGAGAGTTGTTACAGTAAAGTCCATTATGCCACAGAGCTGGTTATTTCTGGTTGAATGCATGATACAGTAAGGTCAAACAGCTGATCCCATCAGAGCTAAGCTAGTTTACAGGCAGACTGGAGCTATTAATTGGTGCACCTTAAACACTGCCAGCAAGTGTCATTACTACCCATCATCCCCTCTTACACGTTTCCTTTTTTACAACGGAGGCGTCTCTCCAGATAAAACAAAAGAAAATAATTGTATAACTCTGGTTGTATTCAGCCCTATAGTAAACTATGAGTGCTGAGATGTTTAAAACCAATAGAATAATCACAGAACATGATTTTATGTGACTGCACGTCAGGTGTCGTGATCATTTTAAAGGAACAGTTCAGTCAAAATGAAAATTCAGATTATCTACTCACCCCCATGCTGATGGAAACGTCGCAGCATTCTCCTAAACAACTTAAGAAGCTGGGGACTTTAATAAAAAACTTTTCAAGTGGAGACGAGCCGTGTGGAGCCATCTTATGTTTTTTTTTGTTGTTGTTGTTTCGGTTGTTTTTTTAACAAGTCATTTTTAAACAAGTCCCCAGCTTTTAATAGCGTGCTGTTGGTACACAGCAAAATGTCCACATTGTACTATAAAGTTTTCTATATGGGGCTGGCCGTTTTTAATCCTGTCACGTCTCAAAAATAAGCCACTAAATGCTTCAAAAAGGTGAATGAATTCATGTTTCCGATGCATGTCTGCATTGTTTTTACAGCACAAAGCCAACTTCTAATAGCAGCATTAAGGTGATTATTGGAATAAGTTGAGTTCACTGTCCTCGATGTAGTAAGCCAGGGCATCAGGTGTGTGTTATGTTGACTCACAGTAATGCTCCACCATTATTGGCTTTGGCACCATTGTTTTCCAGCTTGTTGCATAACATGAACAGGATTGCACACTATCTCCAGAAACAAACAGCCTCTCTCTAAGTCTCTCGCTGTCAGCCATCTTTGCTTCTCATTTCCTGTCTCCAAGCCAACATTTTACAGATTTAGTGATGTAACATAAAAAAAAGAAATAAAGTTTCCTTTGAAATCCAGGCAAGACGAAGCTCCCGATATGAGCCTGGAGCACCTTGAGTGGCCTCACAGTTGAGTTAGTATAATAGGACTAAAGACTCTGAACATCAGACCACCAGTAAGCCCATTACCGCTCGGTGCGTATCGTGTTGTGTTCGGCTGCATTCTCTTGAGCTCAGGAGGGATCACAACCACTTAACACGGCCAAAGTGCAACATGTTTTCATCCCCAGAAAACAAACCTTGCCACAGTTTGTGTGCTTTAATGCTTCAAACAGCTCATTTATATGCAATTGCACGCTATAACCTCTTTAAAAAGGACATCATTCCAGTGATATTTGTTTAGAAAAATACTTTTTTTATTTTAGCTTTCACATTCAGTCAAAACACCACAGCGACAGTAAGATTTTCCATGGATGAACAGTGATAGAGGAGAAAATGGAAAGATTTTTCACTGTCCTTTCTAACATTTTTCCTCCTCTCATTCTTTTATTTCTTGCATCTCTCCATTCAACATACACAGCCTCTTGTCACATACGCTCCCTCATTCTCCCTCGTCGTTGCTTTCAAGCCTCTTAGACTGCACCCGGTCTGGCTTTCCTCAGCTCTCCCGCTCTATTCTCTCTTTCCCTCTTTAGCAGGCTCCGGACTGCAGGACGGGCTGAAACTGTCCGGCCATGCAGATATCATCCTGTTTCTGACGGACGATGCGCTGGATGGCGGGAGGCAGGCCCCGGGGGTTCCTGGAGAAGACAAGGGCGTAGCCGTCCTCGCAGCTGCCGTCGTCCTTCAGGGTGCGGCAGGCGTAGGTGATGGCGTAGTTGTCATAGTCGGTGTCGATCACCCAGTAGTTGTCGCCTGGTTGGACAGAGAGGGAGAGGTTAGGGAGTGTGAGGTGGAACGAGGAGGTATAAGAGAGATGTGAGGGGGGTGTGTGTGCACGGCTGACCTCCACTGGACAGGTAGCTGGCCAGTCCCTGGTAGTTCATGAACATCTTGCCGGGGATGGTGGGGTCGGGGACAGAGTACTGGGCGGCCATGTCAGCACACACAACCCAGAAGCTGCAACATGAACGCGCATGTTTGCATCGAAGAGGAACATGTGAAACATTCAAAAAATCTCTCCTTTTTTTTTTTTTTTGCAATTACAGTGACTTTTAAATTCTTAAGTTTGTTTGTGAAAGTGCATTCGAGCCCACATTCCTGTGTAAAAACCCACTTCTCCCACCTGCATTTCATCCTAATCCTCCATAATTCCAGGGAAAACTCAGCTTGTAGCTCATGCTGCTCTGAAAAACTACATTTGTCCTCTCAGGTGGACCTCAATCAGCACCCTTCTGAAGTGCTGACCCTGGAAACTGAATATTTGAGCTTCCCTCATCTCGCCAGGTCTAAGAGAGTGAAGACGGTCTTTGTGACCAAACTAACCCTTTGCTCCAATCTGATGTGAAGCCAGCTGGTTTTACTTTATAACTCATCCCTCTGACTTACCCAAACAGAGTGACGCGTCCCTTGGAGGAGGCGGTCATGGAGCCGTCATCATCGATGGTGTACTCAGCCGAGATGTTGTCCTGCAGGAACAGGCCTTCTGGATCTTTCTTCTGCAGTGCGTACCACTTTCCTGCATACTGCCATGAAAAGCAACAAAGTCAGACATAATTTTATCATTTTTGTCAACATGCACGCTTGTTTGTGTGTTTCAGCTCACTCACCCTCTTGGGGTCAAAGTCCTCCTTGACTGTGAAGCTGTCGACGACACAGGAGGTAGACAGACAGTGCTCTACGCAGGCCAGCAAGACCAGCAGCAGGGCCAGCTTAGAGGATCCCATTCTATCATGAAGAAACAGGCCGTGGGATTATTTCTCCTGTGTCATTACTTGACAAAATTGTCCAATAATCCCTGGTCTTTTATATACTAATATAGTATGAATGGACCAACTTTATATTGTACATATGCTGAGGCAACACAATGCAGTCTAAAAAACGTATTCTGAGTTAAAATGTCTACAGAAATTACATCTTCAAACTGTCCCTGTCATACTTTCTGCTGATTACTTCCAATGATATTTAAAGAAATCTCTGAACAAGTAACTAGAAGTCTTAAAAATGAGTCAAATTTCAGCATCTTACCTGTTTTGGGTTAAAAAAAAAAAAAGCAACAGTTGATTTGGATTCTACTATACTGTCGGTAGTTATCCACCAGATTGGGTTTTGTGCCTGACGCAGCCTTTATATACACACTCCGCAGACGAGCTTATGTCTGATTTTCATTGCTTGGAACTAAATAAGGTGCTTAAATCTAGAGGTAATCCTGTTGGGTTGAAATCCTTACCGTAATCTGGCTTCTATGTCCAAACCAGCCCAAAGAGTTACTATAAAAACAATTAGACCTTTATGTAACTGACTGGAAGCACAATAAAACAAGCACATGCATTATCTGAGCAGACGCAGGTGATGCATAAACTGAATTTGAATACAGAACATAAAATAAGCAAGTTTAAACTGGCTGAAATTTGAAGTACTAATAATTGAAATAAATTGCCATATGGCGATGTTGCAGAAATTGAGGGATTATGTTATAACTGACAAGAACTATTAGGATTAAAAATGAAGTAATTAGAGCCGAGCTAAACTCTGTTGTTCCATAAGATGCATATTATCAATGCATCTTATTAACAGCTTATGGGTTAGAAACAGACACCTCTGACCTCTGATGTTGAGTGCACCTGTTACACGCTGAATAGGGACAACTTCCATCCAGGTGTAAAATTATTTTTTAGTAATCTGCAAAAGCAACAAACAAAACAAAAGGTTTGGATGAACACAGGCTTCTTTGGCTGCTATCCTGGCTGTATTGTGTTTTACGACTGAGCCAACTTCTTCTAAAAACCCAGTTAAAGCTCCAAAATAATTCAGTAGCAATATAATATCAACACACATCATGAAATGTGTAGGCTACAACATTTATCTATACTGCACCTTGCACTGGAGCAATACAATCAAAAGGCCAGGTCAGTAATATACCGCCAAACCATAGAGCGAGCGTGCTTGGCGCTTAGATTAGCTACTGAAGCTAGCGTTGCTTAGCTGCCTTATTTTTGACATTTAGAACCTTAGAAACAAACAAACAACATTCTCTCACCTGCAAAAGCGACAAACAAACAGTTTTGGATGAAGATAGGCTAATTTGGCTGCTTTCCTTGCTATATTGTGTTTAATGACTGAGATAACTTCCTCTAAGCCCAGAATATGCAATCACTAACACACCGGAACCGTTAGTGTCTCTATTCAACTAATCTACATGTGGCAAACCAAAACGATTTTAATCGATTGATCTTTGTAGGCTATATGCTGTAATTTTAGCAGGCAAAACAAAGACATTTAAAGTTAATCTCTGTTCTGAAAAAGCTGAGTTTTATTATTATTATTATTTATTTATTTATTTATTTTTATTGTATTTTATATGTATTGTAATCAGGGTGCCAGAGAGCTTGCTCTCAATGGCCTTTCCTGTTAAAAATAAATAAATTTTAAAAAATAAAATCATCATCATCATCATCATCATCACCATGGTAAAAGCCACTGTTGTTTCGAAGTTTACGACAAAGTGAACATAAAAAAAAGGAAGCATTTTTTTCTGCATCTTGAATCAGCAAAGTTTAAACTTTTTACCACCATTATCTTTTAAAAAAACAACAACAACAACAAAAAAAAATTAATTTACATTTTCACATCCTGACATGTCCTTTGCAAACAGCGACCCAATCAATAATTACCTTATTACAACACATGAGCCTAAATATGAGTTCCAAATATTCCCATCGAATGTCTTCTTACAGATCTTTAAATTAAGACAAACTCAATTCCTCTAACTTTTTATTTCTACTACTTTATATTAACTTACAGTACATACTGAACCATATACACACTGAGTGAGATATTAATCTCCTCAAATCTTTGAAAACTTTCGCGAGTCCGCCAATATGAGGAATGGGGAGTATTGCAGAAAATTAAATTGAAATATTTAGGTTCTAGTCTTATCATTTTACAAAGAGTTGTTTGTTCATTACATGCACAAGGTTGCTCACATCAAAATCGTAAGAGGATTGCATTCACACAAAGTACCAGAATAAATAAATACTTTAGAAATGCCTTAACCCTACATGCATTGTAACACAAGTTATACTAGATAAGGTAACACTTTGAGAGAGTAAATAGACTTCTTTTGGCTGAGCAATCAGTGTCTTTAAGTTTAAAATTTCCAAATAACGGAATAATCCACTTATAATAACATCAACACTGATAATACAGTTGGATAAGGGCATAAATACACTATACTGCTGTCAAAAGGAGAAAGTGAGAATGACTAAAACTTGCATGAATGCAGTTATGCAGCTCCACACAGACTCATAAATTCTGTCAAAACCGCCCAGTGATATCAGCATCAGTGCTTCCTGCACAGAGCCCAAAGGATACTAAAAGACAACACCACCCCGTCCACAGCCTGTTCACCCTGCTGCCGTCTGGCAAAAGATACTGAAGTATCTGCTGCCGCACCACCAGACGATGGAGCAGCTTTTTTTCCTCAGGCTGTGAGACGCCTGAATTCAGCCTCCACACTCCACCTTTTAAATAGTTTTTTAATGTGATCAATTTTATAATGGGAACTACATTATATTTATATATTATATAGCCTTGTGCTATATAATGACCATTAAACTTCTTGAATCTTGAATAAACATTTTCACACAGTCTGCTGTGAACTGGTGAACTCTCATTCCCTGGATTAACCCCGGTCACCTGAGATTACTGCGGCCATAATGTATCATGTAATAACAAAGTCATCTTCATGTGTTTTTCTATTACGCCTTTTCCTTTTATTACTTAAAATCTGTTGCCTTTTTGCACAAAATAAAAGAGTGAATTATTGACTTCAGACTCAGACACTGATAACCTCAATGAGGATACAGACAGACGAGCCAATCAGATCTATTTTTTCCACTGACTGTGCTGCTCAGTGCTGTAATCCTACTTGTATGGCCTGAAATGGATCATGGGCAAAAAATAGACCTATTACACGCCTTTATATATCTAGATTTCTAAATGTAATAAATTATATTTATTAAAAAAGTGGGGGTTAATATGGGCACATATAAAAATGCCATTCTAACAAAGTCACTCTGGAGCCGTACCTCCATTCTTGAGGTTGTAAAGAAATCGGTGATGGTGATTAATATTAAATTCTATTTATCCTGTGAAATTATTTATATAAAATAACATTTGATCTGAGGACACCTGTGGGCCCAAAGGTGGCTTCATCAACAGATCATGCACCAGGGCTGACAGCACCATCTGCTGACCATCATGACGTATGTGTTTACATCAACACGTTCAAGGAGTGTGCAAACATCCGGTGACTAAGACCTTAAGCTTATAGCCTGTGCGTCCCATTCACAAAACATGGAGACATTTTCAGGTTTTGGTCCTATGTTTGATACGTTGTGATCTGAAAAAGAAAAATGTATTTCCATTTCTTGGTAACCTCCAGCTACAAAGACAGAGCTTCCTTCTGTACTGATTCTTTGAACGTATCCACAACTTTGTATAGTATCTACACTGATTGTTCACATTACGGTGTAGTTTGGTAGAAAGAAAATAGTTCCTACATGAAACTGCTCACAACAAGATCATCTGGTTCCATTATATTTGAGAGAAGGCCGACATCTCTAAACCCGATATCGCCAAAACTGAGCAACTCACCCCAAAACAATATAGATGGATAAATAGCACTACAGGTTCGAGGAAAAATATGTATTTTAGACGATGGGGAGAACTGTCCCTTTAAGACACCTTTGTAGCATCGTCATTTACTGTTCCGTGCACGCTCACACACTCCAGAGAAGAGATCTAATCAAGCAAAATAAGTCAAAGCATCTGCATGGTGGTGGACCAGAGTGAGTCAAATGAGAGCACAGGTGCTAAGATATGGGTCTGCTGCCATCTTGTGGTTAATGATAGCATTTCAGCTAGGATTAAGTACCATAATAGTGATTGGAAACACTAGCTAAATCCAAATTATCTGACAGAAGATGGCCTCAGTATATGTTGGATGCACTGTAACAGTTTCTTTTGTCCATACTCGCTCTTTTTCCTTTCATTGTCCTCATATGATGAACTCAACAACTGGATTGCCATTAAATTTGGTGCTATTCATAATACAAGGATACACATGCACTAGATGGATGATCCCCTGACTTTTTGATTTTGCCCTTTGTGGTTCTAAATGTCTTGACGCTATTTGATGGGTTACCATGAAATCTAGTAGCCACATTAATTGCCCCCTCAGAAAGAAATCTAATAACATCCTCTGAGTTTTCTTCTAGCGCCATCATCACACATGTTTATTAAAAAATACCTGCAAAACAATTGACAGTCCCATCAGCCTCAGCCGTGCTTGGCGCTAATTAGCAGTGGTAGAGGCACTAAGATCATTTACTCAAGTAAAAGTAGCAACATCACAGTGTAGAAATACTCTGTCATAGTTAAAAGTCCTTTATTCAAAACTTTACTAAAGCAAAAGTATTATCATCAAAATATACTTCAAGTAACAAAAGTAAAAAATACTAATTATCCCCATTTCAAAATAATATATAGTATATTATTGGATTATAATCTATAATTTAATAGGTTGATGCACAAAAATATTTGTTGAAATATTCTGTATTAATTATTTGAATGGGTGAAGACACCAGAAACTCAATTTATCAAATAACTGCAGTGAGTAAAAAAAGTACAATATTTCTCTCTGAAATCTAGCAAAGTTGAAGTGGAAGGTAACAGAAAATGGATTACTCAAGTACAGTACAAGCACCTCAAAATTGTACCAAAGTACAGCACTTCAGTTACTTTACTTTAAATGTTAGCATGCTAACACAAAGATAGTGATTCCAGTAAGCATTTCTTATTGTTAGCATGTTAACACAAATCAAGATGCTAACATTAGCGTTTAGCTCAAAGCTGTACTGTGCGTACAGCCTCTCGGGGCTGCTAGCGTGGCTGTAGACTTGTTGAATACTACTTATTGATCCAATCGATTTCATAGATTAAACTGTTGAATAACAAAAGTGAAAATAGCTTCTAACTATCGCTGAACCCTCATGAAGTAAAGAAAACATGATGCTCAGTTTTAGTGGATTTTTACCAGGGGTTACCTTACTGTGTGTTTGTAGTAGTAGGCCTAATTGTGCTTTTACTTTAGTACTTTTTATATAAAGTGTTGTACTTAAAAATACAATAATGCCCTAAAATGAAGGCAGACGTTATTATAGGTTAAGGTTAGCATTATTGACCTCGGTGTAGTTAAAAGGTAGTAGTTAATTTAATGCACCACCCGGCGAGCACGCTAAGTGACACATATCAAACACACCCCGGTGTTACGTGATCAACAGGTGACGCTGGTTTGTCAAAATGCTAAAAGCTAAAAATAATAAATAAAAAGTTCACAATGGATCCTCAGCGGTGATTTCTACACTTACTGCATTGTTTATGAACTTCTACCTTCAGTGAGGTGTGTGAGGACTGGTTATAGTGGGACAGAGAGGCTAAATGGACTGGTTATAGAGGGACAGAGACTAAAATGACTGGTTATAGTGGGACAGAGAGGCTAAATGGACTGGTTCTCGTGGGACAGAGGCTAAATTGACTGGTTATAGTGGGACAGAGAGGCTAAATGGACTGGTTATAGAGGGACAGAGACTAAATTGACTGGTTATACTGGGACAGAGAGGCTAAATGGACTGGTTATAGTGGGACAGAGAGGCTAAATGGACTGGTTATAGAGGGACAGAGACTAAAATGACTGGTTATAGTG
>JBBPCS010000729.1:10466594-10478701 GCA_037974645.1 Hollardia meadi | reverse complement strand
CACACACACACACACACACACACACACACACACACACACACACACACACACACACACACACACACACACAGGACCTGCTGTAATCTATTATAGTGGAAGCAGATTATCTATTTGACCTTTTGTTTAAGGTGTTTATGGAACTTATTATAGACAGGACCTCCCTGCTCTGAATGAAAGGATTAAAGAACATCTCTCTTTTTCCACTTTGTGTCTGTCTGTGTGTGTGTTTGTTGCTGAGAGCATCTCACTAATGTTAAAAATTAGTGTCTAGCTTCTTCGCTGGTTTTACGCCCTCTCAGGATATCAAAATATGACGATGACAGTCGATGCTGTGGAAACCTCAGAAAGACACTGCTGGTGGACTGCATTAAAGATTGCATGTGGAGAGAAAGGCGGCGAGTTGGGGGGCTGAGATAATCAGCTAGTGTCCTAACTAAATAGGGCTTATGCCAGAGGAGGCCTTGTTTAATAAGGACTTAAAGAGCTTGTACAGACTTGCACGTATGAGAGAGAAACAGTATACAACACATGACAAACTGAGAATAATATGAAAGATATAAACAAAACAGACGGGGCATATGTCTCATAAATTTCTGTATTTATGTCATTGATTAAACAGGAAATTAATCAGAAGATAAGAATGTTATTCCATTTTGATCCCTTACACAAACCCTGCCTAAAAGTGTAATAATGTTATTCTTGCCGGATCTTATAGGGTTTATGTTGGTGGTAACCAGGCCAAGATTATTTTGATTTATCATATGTTTTTTTTTTGGCCTGTGGTTAACGTTTGTTCATTCATTTTATTTGTGTTTCAATGTTAATTTTGTTTTGTCTTTGTGTACTTTTATTTACGACTAAGCAAGCTATATAAATCTCAATTGTTAAGTTGTAAAAGTGGTATTTTAAATATATGTGAAAGAAATGCTAATTGCAATTAACTGCGCAGTGAAAAGACGATTTTGCTTGAAGTGTTGTTGCTTGAGTGTATTTTCCTGCAGAATTGAATCTTTTATTGCTGATCTATCTGAGCTGTTAACCCAGACTGGGTCATTCGGCCCACATATCGGTTACTAGATGATCAGCTGACAAGTTTAGCATAGGCAGATCCCTGCTAACCTTCAGCACTATCTGCTGATGACAGAAGGATTGTTTGGATTCAGCCCTCTGCCTTCTCCTCAGGGCTCTCCCTCACTCAGTCCACTCATCCCAGGGGGGATTATTTTTTTTTACCCGCATTTGGATGTGTCCACTTCTGTTTTCCCCCTCTGTGTGTAATACCTGGGTAAGATTAAACTGGGGAACTGCTAGCTGCGTGTGTCATTTTGTTTATTCTTTTTCTTTTATGTTTTACTCTGAGAAGTCGGAGCACTGTTGGACTGAGCGGGAGCTCCATCACTGAGCTGAAGAGGGAGAAGACCGGGAACATTTGGGAGAACAGGAAGAGGAAGGAACCATGGGTGTGCAAAAGGAAGATGTGGAAAAGTTCCTCAATGGGAACCCTGCATTTGCTAAACAGTACTTTGCCAAGAAGATGGATCCAGCCTCCATATCGAAGGTGTCAGGACTCGCAGTGAAACAGACCGACTTAAGCCAGTTCCAGGAGCTCAGTCAGGTAAATTTTATTATTTCACCATCTGTTTATTAGGGAAAAAAAGCAGGCTAGCCTTTGTATTTATTGTGAAGTGCTTAATCTCTAATTCTAAAGATGGGGCTAATTGTCTGTCTTTTTCAAGTTTGAGGAAAGCCAAATCATGTACGACCTGATCAAAGACATGCAGGAGAACATCAACATGGAAAAGGTGGTCTTCAAGATCCTGAGGAGGATCAGCGCGCTCATCCACGCAGACCGGTGCAGCCTGTTCATGTACCGGCAGCGCAACGGCATCGGGGAGCTCGCCACAAGGCTCTTCAATGTCAACGCAGAGGCCGAGCTGGACGACTGCGTGGTGCCACCGGACTCCGAGATCGTCTACCCACTGGACTTAGGAATAGTCGGCCACGTGGCCCTGACCAAGAAGACTGTCAATGTGAAAGATGTCACAGAGGTAAGCGGGTGGAAAACGATGGTGAAGCTCTGTCTGGATGCAGGGCAAGATGTGGAGCATGTCTGTGACACCACCACCAGAGGGCGCCACAGCCTTCAAATCCCACACATGGTGGCTTTAACTAATAATTTAATGTTTATCTTCTTAACAATTAAACCTGTTTCTGGACGTCATCGCAGGTCGTAAGAGTAAGAGTGACGTAAGAGTAACGACTTTCACTTAACTCATTAATTAAATGTGACTCAGCCCACCAGTCCTTTAAGAGCTGGGCCTTGCTGAAAATGTCACTTGCAGAAAAGTTTTCATGTAAAAATATCAGTATGATCAATTCTTCTCAGTGAAACCGATTTATGTGTTTTAAGGCTAAAAATAGCATGTTGTCAAGTGTTGATAATTCACATCGGACAAATGCAATAAGGCTATTATATCCATGACAAGTGACTTAATTCCATGTGGGACATGGATGTGATTTTAGAGAATTTAAAAAGACTTCCAATGATATTTAATTGGAAACGGCTGGAAACATGAAACAGACTTTTAACTAAATGCTTACAAAGAATTTTTTTTTTTTAAAACTGTGAAAATGTATCATACAACAGCACCTTCATAGACAATGAGCTATTCGCGGTTAGAATACAATCGATGGAGTCTAGAAATAATATTGTATGCTCTCATGCTGTGTTAATTTGCGAGGTAGTTGGCACTAGTGGAAAGTATTGTATTGGGCAAAGTTGAGCTTTAGCAGCTTCTGTTTTTGAGGCATAACTTAACATTTTGCTGGATTATTACATCAAATTGAACCGATATAAAGTTGTGGCAACAGTCAATGGCATGTTCTCACTGCAAGGTTTCATGAATTACATAATACTTAAAACCTATGATGGTTGCAGACAAGTAAAAGGAGAGTTATTAAGAAGTATTTATACATGACCAAGTGAGGGTGTAAATCCCCTCGTCAGACATAATCCATTTATTTCCAGATCCCATCAGCCTCTGCTCTAGCTGTGGATTAGACGCCTCTGGCATTTAGTCAGCAGGAATCTAAAACAGATCAAAACTAGTTTACTTTACACCGTCTCCATACGCCGTGTGCAGAGAATGCCTTTAAAATCAGGCTTTTAATGGGCACACATTTACATAAAGTCCATATTAAATACAGTATATAATGTGCCCATTAGTTCTGTAGTTTGGTGATTAAGTTGCAAATGTTCAAACAGCTGGTTGATCCTATGATTGTGGGATATTTTGTAAAAAACAAAGCAGGTCTGGTAGTGTTTTTCCTCGCAAAGTTCAGTATAGTGATTTTTCCAAAGACATTATTGTCTGTGTCATCTGGGTTACTGTTACAGTAATGGTCTTGGTTTCAGTCCATGTTGTACGTAAGAGGCCTACAACCAGTATGCGATTTGTTAACCAGCATCCCCCTCTGGATCCCCTAGTACCAGAGAGGTCAGAGGGATCATATAATTGAATTATGTTAGTCTAGTCTGTCATTGATCCTTTATCTGAGTGAGGTTTGTGGAGTTGGGCCTCACAGTAAGAAGGGCCTGGGTTCGATTCCCAGCCGGGGCCTTTCTGTGTGGAGTTTGCGTGCTCTCCCCGTGTCTGCGTGGGTTCCCTCCGGGTGCTCCGGCTTCCTCTGAGAATCCAAAGACATGCATGTTAGGTGAAACGGTGACTCTAAATTACCCGTAGGTGTGAATGTGAGGGTGTATGGTTGTTTGTGTCTAAATGTCAGCACTGTGGTGACGTGGCGACCTGTCCAGGGTGTACCCCCGCCTCTCGCCCGATGTCAGCTGGGATAGACCCCAGCCCCCTGCAACCCTGCAAAGAACAAGCAGTGATAGATAATGGGTGGATGTATTTTAATCAGAATCTATGATGCTGTCCATGGTTCTGAAATAGTGCTGAATTCTTTTATTCTCACCCTTCTGTCAGTTTCATCTTGGATCTGCAATATTCTTTAATATTGCCTATACAGAATACATATCTATCTATATATTGTATATCTATCTAATGAGAACAGTCTCTGTTACTCTCTCCCCTGATAAAAATTAACAAATCACCGTCTGACTAACCTAATGAGCAGCGTTTAAAAAAGACATTTATTCAAATATTAAGATTAGGAACACCACTGACCTCAAATAAATAAATTTAAAAAGATGTAAAAATTACATTTAAAAAGTCAATGCAACAGCTAGTATATCAAGGTTGAGTATGTTGGCTGTTAATTATACTAAAAGAAAAATTAAATCATCAGTTTTATACAGTAATAGTAATGAGTAGCCTAGATCTGTGGGCGCTCGTGTGTTTGCAAGTCTACTTTACTTAAAACGTGTATTTTCTGTCTTTTAGAGCCAGTACTTCAGCTCATTCGCCGATGAACTCACAGATTACACGACCCGGAACATTCTGGCGATACCCATCCTCAACGGCAAGGACATGGTGGCCGTGATCATGGCTCTAAACAAGACCACGGGACCACATTTCACTGCTGAGGATGAGGATGTGAGTCCCAACCGCACAAAGCAAAACACAGACAAAGCACATGTTGAACTCAGAGGAGAGCAGTGTGACGAAACCTGAGGCCTGACCACAGACCTCAAAATAAAATCATAGTTTCTGTTGTACAGAATCTGTTTCTGGACTTTAAGAGTCTATCGAATTGTGATGATATCTCGAACTAAACATCTAACATCGGGTCTCGCTACAGTTGGGAGGGAATTCCCTTCAAGCCGTAGATTATTAAGGGCTTTATGGGTGGGAGTGTGTGTCCACTATACGTCAGCTCATTAATCCATCACGTATGTCATCCCACTTAGGAATAAACTAAGCTTCAAAAAGGAAATAAGCTCAAGGTGGTCAGGTCAGTTGTGGACTTTAGATCCACAACAGCTTAACAGCAAACACCCACAACACAACCAGAGAAACACGCTGCAAGTAGCACAGATGAGAACAGATATGGATGTTTCTAGGGGACACTAAAAAGTGTTGGACACGCTTGTTTGTGACATTTGTGACTATGACGATGGCTCGGCATGTTTTTCGTGGTATTATTTGAATTGGCAGGCTAATCAGCAAAATGCAAAGGCTAGGCTAACAACAGATATCTGCCACCGGCTAATATCTGACTCATGACTCATGCGTGTCCATCACTTTTTAGCGTCCCCTAGAAACATCCACATCTGTTGTCATCAGCGCGACTTGCAGCGTGTTTCTCTATTTGGTTGTGTTGTGACTGTTTGCAGCGCACGTTTTGTCAAATTGATGAAGGAGTTTTCTTAATTCGCTGGTGTTTTGTCTATTTGAATGTGTCTTCTTAAGTTGCAGTGCGTTGAGCTCTCTCGGCCACCGTACAAAAGGCTATTTTTCACCTGTAGTCGCACACAAGCTGTTAAGATAGGAGTAAGATCAGTAGTGACATATACTGTATACAGCACATACAGAGTGAACGCAAATGGCACATATATAGCAAGAGCTTAGTGCTTACATACAGTATATTAATCATGCACTGTTTGTTCCTAGAAGATCTATACATTTTTATCCTTGGATCCTTTACGTTATCTAATCAGGTTTTTGTTCTGACGCTGTGTCACAACTTGTTTTGTAACGCTCTCTTTTCTCTTTAGCTTTTTTTAAAGTATCTGAAAATTGCCACTTTGAACCTGAAGATCTACCACCTGAGTTACCTCCACAACTGCGAGACACGCAAAGGACAGGTGAAGGGCGTTCGCCTGCACGTGTTTTGATATTCTCTTTATTTCACACGAAAGCTGCATTTACACCGCATGACCTGAGTGCTTGACATGACTTACAGTATATGTGTGTGTGTTTTATGTCTCCCAGCTGCTGCTGTGGTCTGCCAACAAGGTGTTTGAAGAGCTGACAGACATCGAGCGACAGTTTCACAAAGCCTTGTACACAGTCCGAGCCTACCTCAACTGTGACCGCTACTCTGTCGGTTTACTAGACATGACAAAGGAGAAGGTACCGCGTCCTCCTGCGTCTTCGCCTGTAACATGTCACATGTTTTGTGTTCATGTTGACATTTTTGTGTCCGTCTTCTTCCAGGAGTTCTTTGACATCTGGCCGGTGTTGATGGGAGAGCAGGCACCTTATTCTGGCCCTGTCACTCCCGATGGCAGGGTACGCTCTCTATATATTCTTGTTATCAACACTCGGCTCGGTAGATAACTGTATATTTTAAATATAATCTCAGTTTTATTTGTCCCCCAGGAGGTAATTTTCTACAAAGTGATCGATTATATATTGCATGGAAAAGAAGACATCAAAGTAATACCGTGAGTAAAACATTTTCATTTGACAGTAAATCTTTATTCAAAATGTGGTCATGGATCAATACGACAACAAAATACCAACAAAAATTTGTTATTTAAAGTAATTTACAGAAAAATTGCGGTGATGGAATGTAACTAAGTACATTTACTTAAGTACTGTATTTAAGTGCAAATTACTTGAACTTTACTTGAGTATCTCCATTTTATGCTACTTTATACTTCTACTCCATTACATCTTATAGGGAAATATTATACTTTTTATTTCACTACATTTGTCTGACAGCTTTAATTACTTTTTAATTTTAAGCTTTTTAATTTTTGAAATCATTTTAATGTATTTTTGTCAGACAAAACGTAGCGAAGGTGTGACTTTGGTCTCCGGGTAACTGTGACAGCATTTCTCACTATTTCCAGAATTGTTTACAAACCAGACAATCAATCGATTAATAGAAACAATAATCAGTCGTATATATAAAATAGTAAACATGAGCTCCACGAACTACATCAGTAAAATCCTGCTTTTATACAAATGCATGCGTATTAATAATCTAATCATATAATATATAATAGTAAAACAGTCACAGGGGACATTTTCTCTGCATTGACTACTTTAATACTTTAATATTTGTGATTATACTTAAGTAACATTTTCAATACTGAAGGATCTGAATACTTCCTCCACCACTGCTGAATTGTGCGTGATGTTAAAGATTAATTAAAGGAACATTACATCAGAGAGCAGAGGGTCAGTGATCTAATCCCAGTTTGGACACAATCTCATATCTGCTAACTTGTCTACTTTCCCATCTGTCACACAGCAATCCGACTCCAGATCACTGGGCCTTGAGTAGCGGCCTGCCTACTTATGTTGCCGAGAGTGGTTACGTGAGTTTCTTTACATTCAACTACAAACTGTTGAATCAGTTTGGACCAAATGAGTGTAATTCCACCTTGATCGATCTGTTTTCATTCCTCAGATTTGTAACATTATGAACGCGGCTGCTGATGAGACGTTCCAGTTTCAGGTAAGAGACTTCGGACGGCTAAACTCTAGAGGCTAAAAGGAGACATGAGAATGATGTTCATTCAGTATCGCACGTGTTTGCAGACGGAGCCACTCGACAACAGTGGTTGGACCATTAAAAATGTTCTCTCGCTGCCAATCGTCAACAAAAAGGAAGAGATAGTTGGCGTGGCCACTTTTTACAACAGAAAAGATGGAAAGCCTTTTGATGACCAGGACGAGCAACTCATGGAGGTATTCTGATCACTCATTCCAAACACCGAATCTAACTTGGACCGGCTCTGATCCTGCTTCCTGTTCCTCAGGCTTTGACCCAGTTCCTGGGCTGGTCCGTTTTGAACACGGACACTTACGACAAGATGAACAAGCTGGAGAATCGGAAAGACATCGCTCAAGACATGGTGCTCTACCACGTCAAATGTCGGGATGATGAGATTCAGAATATTCTGGTCGGTACTGAAAAGGAAACAGTCCAGCATCCATTTTACACACTTTAAACTTGAAACTTGAAACCACCTCTTTACTTGTAGTTGTTATTTGGTGAAACTCTCGTCTCTTCCAGAACACCAGAGAGGTCTACGGCTGTGAACCCAGAGAGTGTGAAGAGGAGGAGCTCTTAGAGATCCTGGTAACACTGAAATTTAGTATCCAACCATTTAATTTGTCCCTGAAGTAACATCTAATCTTCAGAAGAGAAGAGATTTTAGTAATTAAAATATTTAGGAGTGTGAAACTTCATTTGCAAGGAAACATTTTGCAGAACTGTCTGTCTGCCGGTGCCACGAATGTGCTGTGAGCTTTCTTTTTTTCCTTTTTTTTTTATCTCACCCTGCTTTTGTTCTGTGCCTTCCCCTGTCAGAGAGGAGAACTGCCTCCAATGATCAAGAAGTTTGAGATCTACCAGTTCCGCTTTTCGGATTTTAACTGCACGGAGATGGAGCTGGTGAAGTGCGGCATCCAGATGTACTATGAGGTCGGAGTGGTAAAGAAGTTCCAGGTCCCTCAAGAGGTGATATAGAAATTACACACATTATTATGAAGCATCAAGTGTTTGTGATTAATCGGTTCTCTCCTCTCAGGTGCTGGTTCGGTTCATGTACTCAGTCAGTAAAGGCTACAGAAAAATCACCTACCACAACTGGCGTCATGGCTTCAACGTGGGACAGACCATGTTTACACTCTTAACGGTATCACTCTTTTTTCTTTTTTTTTCAGTAGAGGCTGTTTAAATGCCTGGAAGCACTTTGTTATGTTCTGTTTCCATGACTGAAAACCTAAAAAAACAGTAAAACTAGATTGTTTTTGACCACTTTGTGTGCGTCTCTGTGTGCTCAGACGGGAATGTTGAAGCGGTACTACACCGACTTGGAGGTAATGGCCATGATAACAGCAGGCTTCCTCCATGATATTGATCACAGAGGGACCAACAACTTGTACCAAGTCAAGTAAGTGGTGTTGGGAAGCGGAAATTGGGAAATTGTGTGCACACATACTGTAGCACCTTCTATCTGAATGTAGAAGGTTCAAGGTTCTGCATGATATAGGATTGCACGATGAAATGTAGTTGAGGCCCCGCTCCACGCTACACACACAGAAAATGTATAAACAGGTCAAATTGTTTAAATTAGAATAGAATAATAAAAGAGAAAATATATTTACAAGGAAGATATATAGTTATGTATATATACATATAAATATATTGTAACACTGGGTGTGAGTTTCTGTGGGTATTGGCTAGAAAGTAGTTCCAGGGAGGGAAAAAATGGGGTTTTTATTTGTAAGTTGCTGCATTATGTGCCATATCCTGAGCTGAGACTAAAGAGAAAAGAAGCTGAACGTGTGAATTAGCTGAAGAGAAGTAGAAGTTATTCAACAAGCGGGCTGGTCACCCTGTTTTGTTGTGTGGGACACCTCAGCCTCGGGTTCGCTGTTGTAGCAGCAAGGCAAATAAATCTGGGCTATAAGCACACATGAGCACACGAAAGTACAATACCACTGTAATATGGGAGTTATAGTGCAAAGACTCGAGACCAATCAATCACAAAGACTAATCTTGTAATAAAACAGGGGATCTTTTTCAAGCTGACACTTATTACGTAACTGTTTTATATCTGAGTTTGGTGTTCATACCTTCCGGGGTGCCGTCAGCTTCCATTCATTGTAGTGCAGCAGGGCAAGCAAGTTGCAAACTTCCTTGTGCTGAGATGTCTTTCACAGTGAGCATCATGTCTGGTTTTATTTTAGTCAGCAAGCTTTTTAATGCATCTTAAGTCATTCAGCTGTATGGCTAACCACAAGTTTCAGCTCTTTTAAAGTTCATTAAATTCTTTAGCTACCTGGAAGAAAACACGTTTACCAGTCTTGAAAGCCATGTGTTGCGTATGTTTTGGAAGAGAGAAACAATTTGTCGTTTTTGGTATGCCGACAGATCTGGCAACCCTCTGGCCAAGCTGCATGGCTCCTCCATCTTGGAACGACACCATCTGGAGTTCGGAAAGTTCCTCTTGGCTGACGAGGTGAGAAAGAAGAGAACTGGTGAATAACTTGGTACATTAGTGAAATCTCTTCCTAAACCCATCCGTCTCTCTCCTGTCATCTCACCTGCAGTCACTGAATATCTACCAGAACCTTCACAGGCGACAGGTGGACCACGTGATTCATCTCATGGACATCGCCATCATCGCCACTGACCTGGCTCTTTATTTCAAGTCAGCACAATCTTACTTACTTACTTGTTTATGCTCTTTCTCTTATGTCTATACTGTGAAAATACATAATGATAATGACAGAGAAATAATTCCTCTTGTCGTATCTTTCTAGAAAAAGAACCATGTTTCAGAAGATCGTGGACCTTTCGCACACGTATGAGGACGAAAAGAAGTGGGTGGATTTCATGTCTCTAGAAACAACCAGAAAAGAAATCCTCATGTGAGTACAACCAGCATGTACGCACACAGTTGTTTGTTCTTTTACATTTCTCTGATCCTCTGAATCTTTTTTTTTTTCGATTTCAGGGCAATGATGATGACCGCATGTGACTTGTCTGCTATCACCAAGCCTTGGGAGGTGCAGAGCAAGGTGAGAAGCACAAAAATGTCATAAATTATAGCGACTCGCTGGGGTTTTTTTATGATCCGCTTTTCCACACTGTGGGTTTGTTTGTGTGTGCGTCTGTCTTTCAGGTTGCCTTGTCTGTAGCAGCAGAGTTTTGGGAGCAGGGTGACCTGGAGAGGACAGTACTGGAACAGCAACCTATTGTGAGTTTACAAATTATTGTAGAGAATATGTGTATGTTTTAATAGTTTAAAAAAATATTATTTTATTTATTTTTATTATTAATTTGTCAGAAAATAGTGTTAAATATTAATCACAGTGTCTTGTTTTGTCTGACCAACAGCCAAAACCCCCCAAATTATTTAAAATGAAATAGATAAAAGAAGAAAACGGTCACACTGGAGAAGCTGGAACCACATGGTTTTGGCATTTTTGCTTAAAAATCTACTACGATAAATCAGTTATCAATTTCTTTCTTGTCAACTTATATGAAATATTTGACACAGATTATTTTTTGTACTTTGAATTGTTGTGCTGCTCCTGACTAGTAGCTTTGGGCCATTGCATTGTCGAAACATCTAGCAGCAAGTGGTGCAGACATGGAGACCAGTGACAGGTGTTCACAGGGGACGGTTGTAACGCCTCGAATTCCTCCAATCAGAAACAAGCTTGAGTGATTGCAGTCACTCTGCACATGCTCAGTTAGGTTGTCTTCTTTACAAAAAAACACATTTGAAACTCACAGAGAAAAAAGATAAAAGAAAAAAAATGCCAAACCTTTCTGTCAAGGAACCAAAACACGTATTACCGAGTCACTGTTTTGTAAGCTAAAAGTAGAAATGATGATGAAGTGTCGAACTAGCAGTCATATATAGTCAATATATATATATTATAATATATATTATAAAACCTAAAGGCCCATAAACTAGATTACATGCTAAATTAATAATAATCAGTTGCATGCTAATAATAAAACGTGTTTGCTTACAGCATGCCAAAAGTCAGAAAGAGGACAATAGACAGGGGAGTCCCACTTCCATTGCTTGAGAAGGCTGCAGGTGAAATATAACAGGGAAAATCCTCTTTGCTTGGGAATTTTGTTTAAACTTTTTGGAGGATGTGTAATGTGTGTTTAAGTATAATAATTTGACATCTTGCCCTCTTTTTTGTCACGCAGTGTGAAAAAAGGTCATTATTGATTTAAAAAAGAAATGAACAGTCGCAATAATGTGAATAAATTCTAAATAATCTGTTTCATTTTGAGTATTTTCCTGATTAATAATGTAGGTTTTAATTTAGACATGTTACAACCATCCCTGTACACTGTGGAGTGACTGTATTTACATCAATTTTTCCACCTGGACATATTTCATAAAACCACATAAATACATTGTTTCAGTCGCAAACAAATCAAAAGTTTATAATATAGCCAATTGGCTATTCCAGTATTAATGGTTTTTGATTTATTGGAAAAATCGCAAAAAGTCTTGTTCCTGGTCTCCAATCAATCAGCCGATAAATATGGTTTATTATAACATCTTTAATCAACCTACAGCTCCAAAAATACAAGAGTGACCTGGCCAAGAAAGCAGCATAAAAACATTGCTACAAGTTACAACAATACAAACAGACATAAACAACTGTCACACACAACAAATGAGTGAAACCATAGTATCCAATTCA
>JBBPCS010000729.1:10454257-10466494 GCA_037974645.1 Hollardia meadi | reverse complement strand
CTTAAGTTGAGTTAAGTGGGTCTGAACAACATCAAAGGCAGACTGCAGGTATTCCAGAGTTTTTACTACTGAAGGGGATGAACAATAGATGACTGTATCATCTGCGTAGAAGTGGTAGGCAGCATTTGATAAATCTTCACAGATTGTTTACATATACAGAAAACAACAGTGGTCCCAGTATGGAACCCTGGGGCACGCCTTTTGATACAGGGAGGAAGGCAGAGGAAAACCCAGCATACTGAACACATTGTGTTCTAGCTGACAAGTAGTTAGAAAACCAGCTCACAGCATGCTCAGATAAGCCAATGTTGTGGAGTCTATCTGCCAAGGTGACATGGTCTACTGTGTCAAAGGCCTTGGACAAATCGATAAAAAGAGCTGCACAATATTTTTTGCAGTCCAGTGCCTCGATAATGTCATTTACCACCTTAATAGCAGCTGTTATTGTGCTGTGTTGTTTTCTAAAACCGGACTGATGTTGTGATAAGATACCATTTGTGTCTAAAAACTCTTTAAGTTGTTCACTAACAAACTTCTCAAGGACTTTAGCCAAAACACATAATTTAGAGATTGGCCTGTAGTTATTAACAACCGAGGGGTCCCCTCCTTTCAGCAAAGGGAGAACATAGGCAGATTTCCAAATGTTAGGAATGACATTATTGGAAAGAGTAAGATTAAAAACATGCATTAGAGGTTCTGCTATAAAATCTGCTGCCAGCTTGAGAAAATGAGGATCAAGCATGTCAGGACTAGCAGATTTGATTTCTTTAAAGCTCTATGAACATCCATCACATCAAGAGGAGTGAGATTGAATGATCGAACTATAGAGTTTATTGGGGGTGGTAAAGACTGAGCCCTCTGCTCATTAGGCTGTTTTGGATCTGGATGTAAAAATTCAAATAAGGAACCTGATGAAACAAAATGTTCATTGAAACAGTTTAGAATAGCTGATTTATCAGTTATAGTACATGAATCTTTCACAATGCAGGCTGGCAGTTCATTTGTGGTTATATTCCCATATGAGGATTATATTACTTTCCAAAATTTCTTAGGGTCATTAAGGTTGTTAGTAGTTTTAGAAAGGTAGAACTCAGATTTATCCTTTATGGTGAGAGAGGTAAAACGATTTCGGAGCTGTCTAAAAATCAGCCAGTCAGCCTGGGATTTGGATTTTCTGGCCTTAGCCCAGGCAACATCCCTTTCTTTTAGTAGGTTGGACAACTGAGGGGTAAACCATGGATTGTTTCGGCCTTTCACTCTAAATTTGCGAAAGGGAGCATGTTTATCTATAATTTTAATAAAAGCATCATGGAAATATTTCCAAGCCAGTTCTACATCATTAATAAGAGAGATTTTGTTCCAGTCGAAGTCCCACAGATCATGAAGAAAAGCTTGCTCACAGAAATGCTTAAAGTCTCTTTTAAGAACAATTCGAGGTCTTGATTTTGGGAGCTTGAGAACTTACAGAACTAGAAGTCCTACTTGGTCACTTAAACAGCAGCTGTTCTTATTGATTTCCTGGATGTTAATTTGATGTTTTTGAGTGATTGAAACACTTCCTGTCCCTCCCACCAGCCCATGATGGACAGGAACAAGTCAGCAGATCTTCCAAAGCTACAGTGTGGTTTCATTGACTTTGTCTGCACGTTTGTCTACAAGGTAATGTTTAATGTTGCATTTTGACTGAAGAACTAAACTTTATGGTAGGTCTGGCAGAAACAAAAGCCATTTCATGTTAACATAGTTTATCTTTGACTCTTCTCTTCAGGAGTTTTCTCGCTTCCACCCACAAATCCAGCCCATGCTGGATGGAATCCTAAATAACAGGAAGGAGTGGAATAATAAAAAGGAAGAGTATGAGGCTAAACTCAAAGCCATAGAGGAAGAGAAGGCTGCTAAGACTGCAGCCACAGCCAGTAAAGGTGCAGTGTATTAGGACTGCCGCAATTTCAGTCATTTGTGCCTTTGAATGCCATTTTGTGACTCCATATGGTGCAAGTACGAACATCCCCACGAGCCACAAAAATATTGAATCTTTTGTTTAATGTCTTTGTCCCGCAGCTGCTGCAAACAACCCCAGCGGCGGAGGCTCAGGCTCCAAGACGTGCTTGGTGTGCTGAAAGGTCGAAACGCTGTGCACACGGACGGCTCATGACGGACTGAGCGCCACGGCCACACAAAGTCAGTCTCACCGCCACGGAAAAAAAATGCAATAAGGTCAGGAAGACGGATACATGAGTGAATGCACAGCCGAGTTAGTATTTCTTCAGAAAAACTGGTTCCGATCAGGAAACACCTGAGCAAGAAGAGAAGCCTCACCAAGAAGAGCAATGATTTAACTACCCTCACTGAGGAACAACAGACACAGTCATGACTGCTTCTGCTTAATGGTACATTTAAGGCAAAGCTGCCCATCCCTTAGTATTTAAATAATAAAGAGTCAAGGTGATTTGTGAATCTCAGGTTTTCAATAACCCTCATTAAGTACCGGATTTCTTATATTTTGAAGATTCCTGTTAGTTCAGATTTTAAGATTCAGTGTGAATGTGTGTGTGCTTCTCTGTTGTGGGAAAAACTTTTATATTTCTTTTCACAATTTCTTTACAGCAGTTATAACACAGCAAAACTGAAAACTTGTACATACATCTGTTTAGTGATATCCAAGTAATTCTTTGCTGCAAAGCCTGAATCACTGTAGACTGTATATCATGTTTTCAAACATGCTGTATATTGTACATTAATGTAACATTTACTCAATGTTTCGGGATGTAAATCCAGATAAAGGGTAGATAGAACTATTACTGAACTAGTGTACATATATTCCAGTATTTCAAACTGATAATTTCATGTTCACTCCTTCCAGTCACTTACATTTACAACTGAGAGTCTGTTTACCTTGATTGCAGAGCTGCTAGTAAAAGATGCCTATTATAAAGAGTACGGTTATTTTATATGACTTTACTGTCTGCAGACAAGCCTGTAGTTGCTTCCTCATGATGCCTTCATATTGTACATATGTCTGAGAGAGTAGCTGAGAATGTTTATTACAATTACAAATGTCTTATCAAATGAGGGCATGTTGAAACACTGGAAAATAGTTGGTTTCAGATAAGATCTACAATATCAACTAAATGATTGGACATGTGGTAACAAGAGCAAGCATCTCCCTCCAACTGTTGCAAAAGGTTATCACTTATTAATCCCTCATGGGAAATTCATCTTCTGCAATGGGCCCACCCTAAATGGGGGCGTAGGGTCAGCCCTAGTGCACCACCTGAGGACTTGTTCAAGGGCAATGATAGGAGTATTTACAGTAGTTAACAAGGATGTGTTAAGATGTGAGAGGAAACGGAAAAAACACAAACGTTAACAGGCAAACTCTACAACCCAGGACTGTTTTGTTAAAGGAAAACTACACCTAAAAGTGAAAATTCATGCATTATCTACTAACCCCCCATGCTGATGGAAAGTCGGGTGAAATTTCTGTTTCCACAAAACATTCCTGGAGATTCAGAGCAAAACAGCGTTGCACTTTTCTCTGCAATTGAAGAAGCTGGGGAAAGACGTTATTTACACCCTATTTAAAGCCAAAATATTCACTGTAGCCGCTAAGCTACAAGCATGTGGACTTCTGGTGTAAATAAAATCTTTTCAAATCAATTTGGGCTCTCAGGGCTTCTGGAGATTTTAGATTTTGCCAGACGAGCCGTGTGGAGCCGCTTTATGGTTTTTAGGAGAATGTCGTTTTGCTGTGAAGCTCCACAGATGTTTTACAGACTAAGAAACTTCACTCGACTTTCCATCAGCATAGGGGTGAGTAGATAATGACAGAATTATCCGCTCACTACAGTTCACCATTTTAGGGTGAACTGTTCCTTTAACCAGAAGTCCTTTATCGAGTCTTCAAGAACAACTTCTGCAGTCAGACAAAAAAGCTGCTTGACGGTGCGAAAGAACTTCTTGTACTGACTTGTACATATCTTTCCTCCCTGTAAATACATATAAAAAAATATTTTTATAGTTGAAATATAGATGCTTATATTTTAAATAGTGAACTACGTGTCATTTGTAAGCACTGGCAAATGAGTCGGCAAGCCATGACATGGTTATTCCACGTATGGACAGAAAGAGTATCAGAGAAGACCACGTCACATTAGGCAATAAATGTACTTTAATATGCTCTGGATATAAACGTTAACAATTTCAAAGAGACTTAATTTACTTAATGGGCAGTATGTAAAGCTTGCCTCTTCATGTGCTCCATGTGTATGATGACCAAAATAAAGCAAATGTATTTTTACAAGGTAACCGAGTGAATTAAATGCCTGAGATACAGAGACATGCTTACACTCACCACGACGCTATTGACTATAGCTTCACTTATTTAAAACAAAGGCTTTTTTTTGCCTTGTCACATGCAATGTACTAAAGTCACTTAGCCATCATTGTTATAATGCAACAGCATACCCTATATATTGCTCTAAGGCGACATGGTGTTCATAATCAAGGTCATAATATTACACAACACACGAGAGTATTGGGGGAACACTTCTGTCCACACTGCACTTTCTTCTACTGGGCCCTGACCCCAATCCTGGGATTGCTGCTAAACTAGGGCAGGATTACAACCATGCTCTTCCCCCAGGCTCATCTCCTACTGAAGGACAGGTACACAAACACACCTCTGCTCTGGTTACAAATGTGTGTACTACAGTGTGTTTCGTCTTTGCATTACATGCAACTATTAAACTACATCTGAATAAGGTCTTACAAAAGTTACAAAAAGACCTTGTTAATTAGATTTTAACTGGTTTGATGTTATTTTATATTTTAGTATCAAGTAAAACCCCCATAAAAAAAAAAACACAAGAAAACTTTTACATGAAAAATATTTTTTGTTTTAATTGAGTTTGGAACATAACGACTCAGGTCTGGAAATGGTTCATTTCAGGATGGTGTCTGAATTTGCTGCAGAGGAGAGAGAAGAAGAGGGAGAAATACGTAAATAAGACATTTTACGGACATAATGCTGAAATGTGTGCTTTGTTAGAATAAATAACAATAAAAGCTGTGGTTGTGTAACAGGCAGGTAGAGAGACGGTGATCGTGTGCTCCTATGTTACCTTCAGATAGCTGTTTGTAGATGCGCTCCTGCTCCTCTCTGGCCTTCTTCTCTGCTTCCTCGACCTTCCTCTCCTCCTCAGCGATGGGCTTTAAGTATTCTGAACAAAAACACCACAACTGGTCATTATCATCATAGCAAACTGAACATTTTTATTTTAGCTTCATGCAGTATGCAGAATATTCTAGTGACAAATCAAGGGCTCCAGTGTCATGCTCACATCTTACAGGAAGAGATAAGTATATTTAGAGCTACAGTACTCTTACAGATGCATACTGGTATATACAGTACGTTATATAGAAGGCCTCTGTCAGCCACTCTATCCAAGTAGATATACAACACCACACTATTAAATATCCTATATCCCATGAAAAAATAAGAAATGTTACAGAACAACTCTAAAAGATTAAAATATAAGAATCTGAAATTATCACCCAAATAAAAATAAGTGTACTCCAGTTGGACTTATTTGTTTAGTGATATAAAGACTGTTTAATTACTCTAAATATAAGTATTTAGATTAGATGTTTCATTTTGAGCTGGCATTGGCTTATGTTTACTGGACTTTAAAAACTTAAAATTAGGCTTTTCAAACATGCAGCAGAGTAGCAGAAGAGAGAAAATTATTAATATTAATAAGCCTCCATATATAGTTTATGCAACTAAAAAGTGGTGCCATATTACAGCCATGCTAGCAAGAGTGGGAAGATATACATTACAACAATATCGTTAAATAGTGGGCCCAATACCTGCTGTATTTCACTCAGTCATAGTCAAGTGACAGTAAGCCAGCATGCACAAAAGTAGGATTGTAAAACTTTAGCATTTAAGGCCTGCTTTACTTAAAGTAACTAGAGTGACTGCAAAATCATTAAATTTAAAATATCCAAAAGATATGCAGCTCTATATTAAAAGAGAGTATAGAGATTAAATTAATCCATCACATACACAATCATTAAGGGAACTTTACTGTTCCCTCACTTTTGTTTAACTGTTGCCCTTGAAGTTTGGAAACACTCAATGGCGCATGCGCAGACATGAACTTACCGAACCTCTGTTTGCCATAGAACACGCCGAGCAGCAGGGCAGACCACCTGGCCGTCTGAAATAAAAATCAATCAGATGAGTTAACAAGCGGAACAACTATGGCTTACCAAAATAAACTGAGACATGTCAGCTAAGATGACGATGTGGTAGTGTCTAAGATTTCCACTTCAGTGATGTGACTCACTGTTAAACACTAAGTTATCAGCTGACAGATAACAACATTTCTGTTTTGTTTTTTTTGTGCAGTCCTGTTTCTAACAATACCCAGTGTTATCACCGTTTGACAAAATAACGTTAGACATCTATACTCAAGCACGCTCAGTTACATTAGCCGTGACAGGGGCGAAGTTCAGTTTTTCTCTGATCCGTAACGCTAAATAACACAGCTAACGTTAGGTTTTGACTGAAATGACACACTGGGGGTGACAGCAGCCATACAACTAGTAATTATGATCACGAACTTTGCATCAGACATTCGTGGTGGATACTCAAGATTTTACAACTGTCACTGCGGAGAAAAGTTCACCTGCGCAGCCTCTCAATGTCATTGCTAGCAAGCTTTAGCTGTGAGCTAACATGCTAATAGAACAACTATCGTTAACGGTCAGTTCGCCGACGTCTTGGGAGGAACGCTGGCGTTTAAATTAATTAATTCTCTTAAAAATGTACAACAGTAACTGTCTTCAGGGAAAATAATTTATGTTATTACCTTGATGAGCGGCGACACTGCGACCGGAGGAACCATTGTGAAGCGAGGAAGTGACTTCCGGTACGGGCGGAAGTAGTTTTTTATTTATCTTTCTTCAGGAGAGAAAAACCGTTAAAGTCACTGGAGCTAAATTTTCCTATTCGAAAAACGCCATTTTATGAAATGTAATAATTCTGATGTTTTTTTTCTTCTATTTTTTACTGCAAACAATGGACTAAAGAAACAGACAAAAACATTTTTTCAGAGTGGACTCACCAGCTTTACGAGGTAATGATACCTGAACACACTTAGCAAACAAATGTACAATTAGCAAAACATCAATAAACAGTTGGAAAGGTGCTAAATTATTAATGCAGTTTTGCCAGATAGAAGAGTTGGGCCGACTACACACCTTAATATCCAGTATTATATTACTCAAATAGGGGAAATAGTGAAAATGACTTGAGCAATAGAGTCAATTGGCTATAGAATTAGCCTTACTCCCTTAGAAATTCCTGTTCATGCTTAGCATTAAAATTCTTCTCTTCAAGTCTTATGTGAGACACTTTTATACAGTTCTATCAGAGCCTTGTAGGTGCCCTGCAAGAAACTTTTACTCCTGGAAACAGCTCAAACTCAATATATATACAGTATATACCGGTAATCATGGCCGTGTTTTAGGGCCCCTGAATAATTTAGCATTTCATTAGATAAATAATAATAAATTTTTATTTGTATAGCCTTTTTTTGATGATACCCAAATACACTTTACAGAGGTTAAAAAAGTAGAAAATAAAACATTAAAAATATATAAAAATACAACATTTATAGCACATTAAAAGCATATCATAATTCATGTCATGTAATTCAGTCCAGGGGCATATACACAAATATACAGGCAGTATAACAAATACGTCCATCACAGTATCCCAGCCCAAAACCATAGATATTCAATTTACAATGGAAAACATGGAAAAACAGAAAAAAACCCTCACATTTAAGAAGCTGTTATTACAAAATGTTTTGCATTTTTTGCTTGAAAAAGTGACTCAAATGATAAAGGATTACCAAAATATTTTCTAGTTCATTATTGTCGCTCAACCATTTGATTAATCAATTAACCATTTGGCTTTACAAATAAATGTAAACTGAGTAACGTTGGGTAGATATACCAAACCTTGTTCTTAGGTTTAATCTGTAATCTTTATAGTATTGTATCAATAACCTAACCAACAGCAAAAATGGAATTTACCCATGGAATCCCATTGTGAAGTTTGGAATTGTTGTTGTTTCTGGTGGCTGCCACTAGATGTCGCTGCTTCCTTTCTTGCACATAAACTGCCCTGAAAGGGTCATGATTGAGGAATTTTGGGGAGTTTGTTGCTGATTTCTTCACTTGGAAAAACAAGCCAGTTAAAATGCTCTTCATTAAGCACCACACATCATACCCAAGTTTACAACCGTCACCCAACAGTGTATTGTGCATGTTATTGTGAGATTAAGGAACAGGAGCACTCTTTCTATAGCAAGATAGGCTCTTATTTTAACAACAGGACATGTGCACATAAAAGTCAAACATATTTTTTTTCCCCAAAATTGTATGTATATCATAATTGTATGTACAGTATTTTAAAGGCTCACATCTTACAGGAAGAGATAAGTATATTTAGAGCTACAGTACTCTTACAATTTGGCTGTAAAACAGTTAAGTTTACATGTTGGAATTTGAGACAAAGACACAAGAGTTAGCTTAGGAGCTGATAAAATTACAGTTGGCCTTTCAGAAAGCAATACAATATACAATCAGTATTATATCATGGGTATTAATTTAAAAGAAAAACAGCAAGTAATGTACACAACTTTGATTCAAACATGCAGCTATTCTTCTAAAATTGAAAAAACAGTATAGGAGCTTACATGTACATACAGGGCGGTGGAGTTTCTAAAGGCAGTTCAAAGGAGGAAAAAATGAAGAAAACTTAAAAACAGAAATATGCAAATACTGTTGTTCAAACAAAGGTTGTTTGCAGTGATGTTGCAAGCAACATAACCACATTATACAGTTTTTATTTTGAAGAATTAAAATTTAAAAGGAATGTTAAAAAGAAGCCCGATGGCGGATCTCTAAATCATCGCCCACATGTCTGAATTTATCCAGGGATTAAAATTTTGTTTAATAAATAATGAAATAAAAATTCACAAAATACACTCTGATTATCAGGTTAACCACGAGAAGCTCCTAACGTGTATCATCCATAAACAAAATAAATAACATGAGCAATATCAGCGTAAAACAGTAAACCCCGTGCAGGATGTTTCTCAATCGTTGTCATAGATGCAATCTGAAAGAAAATATAATATTGATTAAAAATCACTTCTATCATGAACAGTGATTTAAGTCCACTGTGTTGATATCTAAAAACTACATATTCACATGAAATTCTGAAAGATAGATAAACATACCATCTCCAATATCATCGTAGATATCACCATCGCTGTAAACAAGCAGCAAACGTTCAGTACATACAGTATATTATTACGTCACTTTTTCCTATCTTGTCTGTATGTGTGTGAATGTGTGAATGCTTGTGGTTACTTACTCCATAACAATGTGGCTGGTCGAAACATAACCAACTGTAAAACACAGACAGACACGTGTTAGATAGGTGGATGGATGGGCCACTTTTGTGGTGCAAAGAATGAAAAAGCAGCAGAAATCTTGAAAACATGTATTGATTAATTTTCTTAATATCAAGCAGCAGATACTCACACTTGCCCTCCTCGTTCCGACAGATTAGTTTGTTATCCATCGCTTTAACGATGACGTCCAGGTTTTCTCCTGCTTTGACCGGAAGCTCTTTGCCCGCCCACTTCTTATTGGTGAGTGTCTGGACGACGGTCACCTGGTACAACACCTGTATCTCCCCTTCATACTGAAAAAGTTTACAGTAAATTTCTTGATAGCACACAAAAGTCATTTTAAGAAAGTTTGACTTGTAGGATCATATTGCTGTAAATGAGTTTTTTTGAAAATTTTTTAATATAACAAGTATGATTGTAAAGTGAGTGTAAGTTTGAAGGTAAATGGACCCTGTTCTATGTTAAAAATTCACATTTTCACATTTTTTTTTGATGCAGTGATTTAACTAGGGCTTCAACTAATGATTAATCTGCCAATTATTGTAACAATTAATCATTTAGTCTTTAAAATCTCCAAAAATTTTGAAAAATGCTCATCACAATTTCACAAAGCCCAAAGTGACGTCTTCAAATTGCTTCTTTTGTCCAATCCAAACAGTCCAAAACCCAAAGACGCTTCATTTACTATCATTTACTCTCATAAATGACAAAGAAAGTCAGCAAATCCTCACATTTAAGAAGCTGGAACCAGCAAATGTTTGACATTTTGACTTGAAAAATTACTGACTATTATGAAAATATTTAGCAACTAATATTCTTTCGGTCAACTAATCGATAAAGCGACTCATCGTGGCAGCTCTAGATGTGACTGCTATCTATGAATATCTGCGCAGATCCATAGAGCAAAAATGAGATCAGCGCCAGATAGCGTTCAGTGTTTTCAGTCAGACATCACTCAAACTAACGACTAACACACAAAAAACAAAAAAACAGGCATAAGAGTGATGTTTGGAAATATTTTAAAATGTATAGTGCTAGCCATGTAACATTTAACTTGCGTTTCATAGAACAAGTATTAATACATTTAAACTAGGGAGCAACAGGTTTTTAGCACTATAGAGGTCTTTCAAGTTTTCAGCAGGTGTGATCCTGGAAAGAATAGGATTGATAGACTGGATTGATAAACATGCTTAAAGAAATAAGGGAGAGACAAACTTTAAACTTTTTCCTGAACTCCTTCTCCTCTTTCTCAATCTTCTTCTGCTTCTTTGGGTCCATCTCTTCAGCCCTGCTTTTGCCTTTCAAGGTTGGAAGGCTGGAGTGCAAAACAATAAAATAAAATACAAAATTATAACCAACACAAAACAAACCAATAAAAAAGTAGAAAGTACAATGTTGTTGGGTTTTTTTTTTTGCATTAATACACTTGAAATCATGACCCTAAATGGTTTGGAATTATTGTCAGATTATTTTGTTTTAAGATCGATGCTTCTGTACCTGCTGAGGGGAGGAAGGGGAGGCAAACTCTGAGAGTCAACATCATCGTATATCTCCTCATCAATGGCTGCTCCTGGCTGATCTGTGATAACGCATGAAAGAAGTCAGTGATGGGAAATTTTAAACTTTAACACACCTGACATAACATGCACTCAGAGAGGACACATTTTAATTAATTAAATTAAGACCTTTAAAAAAAAATAATTGATTGCCGGCTATGAATTTGCATTTTAGCTTATGAAGAAACATTTATTATTAGAGTTAAAATGCAGCATTACAGGAGTGTTAAGTTATGTGACTTATCATGTCTACAACTTACATTTACAGTATAATGGTAAAAGCTAAAATAAAGCATAACAGAAACACAAGTAGAGATGAGTAAAGTCAGCAAAGTGACTCATAAATGGCACCTGTAAAAACAATATAAATCTAAAGTTTGTCATCATTAGCCACTGTGAGCAAGAGTGTTTTATTTCAAAAATTCAACCTTTAATTTGTAAGAAGAATATGTTATATCTTGTTTAAAACGTGACATAATCTAGCTTTAATAATGTCGACCAATGACTTATGTTTTAGGTGAATAAATGGCCAAAATGCAAGATGCATAAGTAGAAGGGTATCTTGGTAAAAGGGCACTTCCACATTAATTAAGAGAATGTTTTCCGATAGTCAGTATGGAGATTCAAGGCAGCTTCTTTGTATTTGACAGCAACCATAAGGAAAAATCCAAGGAAGGACAAATATTGGGAAACAAGCCTCTCGTTTCATTAAATATCCATTATAAACATGGTAGTATTATCATAGTAAGTGATACCTGAATTACCCTCTGTAGTAAACTGGCTGGGTGGAGGCACTCTGGCACAACAGAAGAAAAAAATAAAATAAAATGTTACATTATTTATATCATCAATTAAAAGTAGGTTAATATGATTCAAAGCAGCCCAAATTAATCATCATATTCATGAATTATAACACTGAAACTCTTGATGGTGTTAGCAGATGATTAATTCAACAGTCATACAGACATGCAAATTACTGAAGATTAGTAAAAAATCACTGATAATCAGCCGCACTGATTACAATCACAGAAACAACAGATTTCAAATTGCAAATTAACATCCTTCAGTGTTATTCAGTATGAGGTGAAGTGGTTGATCTGATCTGATCTGGGGAGAAAATCAACATTCATCCTCATCGTGAGAGGAACTGTTTAGTCAGTGGGGGGGGGGGGGGGGGGGGGCAA
>JBBPCS010000729.1:10422614-10446092 GCA_037974645.1 Hollardia meadi | reverse complement strand
GAGGTCTGCCATAAGGTGAAGGACAGGTTAATAATCAGTTTTTCAGGTCACTGCTGGAATGTGCACAGGAGGCGAGAAGTGACAGACACAGACACCCTGTTAGTGTCAGGAAGTGTGCATTGTAAAAGCGGTGTCATGCTGAGTGTGTGTTTGAAGTATTGCTGCAGCGAGTGGTTCCCATGCTGCCACACAGCGCTGTGTGTAAGTGCACCACATGCAGTTAATGTGGTTCACACATTATTTCAGTGCGCCAGTAGTTTCCTACTTAACACCACCGCACAGCTGCTCATGTTGGCTGCTCGGGGGAGACGTTGCTTTGTGCTGGTTGCATTCTTATTATTGTCACATGTAATGTTATTATTTTAATCATTATAGATTGACTGTCATTGACGTGGATTTCTCCTTTTGCTACAGCCGTTAGTTTGGAGAAGGAAGTTCGTTCCTTGACGGCAGTCTCGCAAATGTAACCAGACAAATTGCTCTCTGACTGATACCCGTCTGTTCAAGTCACAGGAAATAAGGACGGCATGGGTGGTCAAGTGCCGCCCACCATCTGCAGTAAACCAAATGAGCTTAGAGTTGGAGAAATCTACTATATCTAAACTAATTTAAGCTTTTTAAAGTGCTACTGTTACCTCAGAGGGGCTGAAAGATGATGACAGGATAGGAAAGAAACATTTCTGATACACAAATAAGCTTTTTTTTAATCTGAGTTTTCTATAGTCAGTGAAATATTTGGTAGTTTCACGTCCTCTCTTTGGCTAAAATGCTCACAATTCATGATACATTCAATCTGGGAAAAGAGTTTGCAATTAGACGTCGCCTTTGTGTTATTATGGGGACATAAGCTAAAAAGAGTGGGGACCTATGTACTAGAATAACAATTTCTGCGACTAAATACTAATGTTGTCAAAAGTATGGATACTTTAATACTTTTTCGATACCACGTGTGTAAAATGACACCATATCCTCATTTGATAGTGTTGAAAGTATCAAAGCTTTTTAAAAAACAGATCTACAGTCAGGTTTTCAACCCGAAGCTGCACAGACATCAACATTATTACAGATATATGTGTTAAGAGACTTTTTCTGTACCAGCACTGTGAACAGGTTATTAATTAAGGACTGCCTCGGACTTTTTTCTTTATGCCGTGGTATCGAAATGGGTATCGAGTATCTGTTTTTTGGGGGTTTTTTTGGATCAACATTTTTATTTTGATTTCAGAACAGTCAAGACACTACAGAAATACAAACATTATCAACAACAGGGCAGCACAAATAGAGTTGTAAACAGGAAAAATTAATGAATACACAATGGAATAAAGTGGAAATTGATAGATAAATAAGAAGAGGCAGACCTTTTCAGGCAAAATGTAGAGTATAATTTTTTTATACTGGCATTCTATCGATGTCTAAAATTCTGGTATTGTGACAACCTTACTAAATATACTGTACACCAATTAATAATTCAGGATAGACCAATTATCAGCCTGGCTGATTATCAGATAATTTTCTGATTGTTGTTAGTGTTGTTGTTTTGTTTTGTTTTTGTCCAATTGCAGATAAAATAAATCTATTTTTAAATAATTTTTAATATATTTTTTAATAGTAGTAATATATAATATCTATATGTTGTGTTAATTATCTGAATCTGCAAAGTAACTAGTAAATAAAGTTATAAAATAAATGTAGTGAATTAAAAAGTACAATATTTTCCTCCAAAATGTTGAAGTGTGGAAGTATAAAGTAGCAGAAAATGGAAATACTCATAGTTATAAGTAAATTATTCATAGTTGCATTCCATCACTGGTTATTCTAAACTTGGACACTAAGATTTTTATTTTTACTGCAAATGTATATTAGTTCCAAATATCGGTTATTGATATCCCTGATTACTACCTATCGATATTGGTATCGGCCCTGAAAAAACCATATTGGTCAACTGTAGATAATTTAAACAGTCTGTGCCCAGTTTTTTACTGTGAAAGCTGTCTGTAGTAGTTGTTTTATTTCTGTAACTTTCTCTCTCTGTGTGCCAGGCGCTGCAACGCTGCTGGGTCTGGGTCTAGCAGCTCCCAACGCCGCCTTCACTCAGATCGTCACCACCTTTGGCCTGGCTGGCATCGTGGGGTACCACACGGTGTGGGGGGTCACTCCCGCTCTCCACTCCCCACTCATGTCGGTCACCAACGCTATCTCAGGTTAGTTGTGTTTAAGTGCGTCTTCGTACGGTGAACGAGTTCAGCTTTTGAAGGCTTTCTTTCAAGTAGTGAAGTCACTTTTTTCTCAACAACGGCACACGAATGCATCATTCTGAGTAAGAGGGTTGTGGGCAAAATAACAATAAATGTGATGATAAATATTTTTTAAGACATGAGCACTTGGAATTGCCTTTATTCTGCTTGCTTAATTTTTTATATATTCATCTTGATTAAATACACTATGACCTGTTTCTGGGCTTGGACTTTGTATTAAACGCAAACTGGGATCAGAGTAAATTTAAATTGGTAATAACACATTAAAGCATAATTTTCCTCATAGACACAGGATTAAATTCAGTAAGCTGGATATAATGGAAGAGAATGCAACTTTATAGTGTCACCAAACCATAAACGGCACCACATGAAACATGCAGATCAAATATGGTATCAAAATCTTACATTCCTAGTACACAAGTAGAAAAATGAAATGTGTAAATCAAAGCATACGACTTAGCTAAAGGATCAAGCATGTCACGTGTCAGTCCAGCAGGTCTCTGCAGTCCGAGTCCATGTAAAAACTTTAAAGAGTGTGTTCTTATTGTCGGCTGCCTCTTAACACAGAGGGGTTAAGAGGTGAGCGGGGTAAGTGCTTTTGTGTGTTCTCATGGCTTTGATCACTCATGAGACCCGCCACCAGGGTAGGAAGTAACACACCGTTGGTGATCTTTGAGGGTCAGGGGAGTCCTTTGCTCGTTTACTCGTGCACACAGCTGGACATAAGAGCTCAGCCGTGGAGCCCAGCAGTGTAACAACTAAGATGGACAGTTTTCACTTCCTTTTAAAGTTTTATTAGTTACACCTAGGCCCTATTCTCACATTCCATCTTCACACCATCTTTCTTGTTCCTCTGGGTCTGCGCCCTCTATTTTACCACCCTCTTATACCTTCTTTTCTGTTCTCTTGAATGTCACGTCTGCAACTTCATCATAAATAAATGCTTTTTTTTCACATTTTATAACGGGATTAGTCTAAAAGGCAAAAGTTCACAAAATCAGTAGAATTTTAGACCACAAATAAAAGAAATGAATGTACGTTAAAGGTCATTATAAGGTTTTCCTTTCTTCCCTCCATATTGTCTCCTTTTCTGTCCATTTCCTCCATGTTCAGGTATTTTCCCTTCATTTTTGGCGAGGCCTTTATTGCCCTTTTTTTTTTCCTGTCACTGACTGACTGCGGTTATGGAAACGGCGAGACCAACAAAATTCTGTTTTTGTTTTGCCAGGTGTCGTAAAGACACACAGACACACACACACACACACAATCACTTAGACATTAGGGAATCTTACTGGAATTTAGGGTTTGAGTGAGGGACAGTTATATTCTTCATGGGGAGATTATAGTGTTACAACCAGTAGTGACTCTAACTGATGGGTCATCTTAAGTTCTCCCGACGACGGTCTCATATCCAGTTTCTTTCTGGCTAATCTGTTAGTTGGGGTGGCCTGGCCTACCTTTGATCTTTAGAAGGCTACAGTTTTTTATTTTAATGCGCCAGCTACATATTTAATCAACAAATTGAACTTAGTATTGCAGACACTCAATATTAAAGATTAGGGTCAGAAAAACACTGACTTGCCCCACATTTTAAGCCAACATCACCACAGATATTAACTGAATTGAATACAAAAATCACCTAAAACAAAGACAATACAGATAAAAATGTAGGGAGTCTTGTGGCCAAGGGTTTAAGGCGTAGACCAATCAACTACAGCTACCCTCATTCGCATCCTGCTGAGAGAATCTTTGTTGCATGTTATTATTATGTAATAAAGGCATGAAGATGCCTAAAAAATAGAAGTCCTGCAACAGGTGTATGGTTTTAAATAAAGCTGGTATTTGATCGGTTTGTACGACGAGATATCAGGACAGCAGAGGCCATGTTTGATCTTTAGAAATGTAATCAAAGTTGAAATGAGAAAAGCATTTGAAGATGTTTAAAATATTTTACAGACACTGGCGTGCTAGCATTTGTGCCAACTTGGTAAGATGTGCAAAACATGTTCAATATTAGTGAATGAAGAAAATATCTGATTAATGGCATCCTGACGCAGTTTCAGGTGTTCTCGTGCTACAAACCAAATGCGCCAAATGGTGCATGTTTCCTTGCCTTTTTTGTAACTGTATGAAATGAATTGGCTTGTGTTTACGTAATAGACGTGAAATGATCTTTGGCAGCGTTTGAAACTGATTATATACTTATGATTTGACTTCGCCTCATTTGAAAATTCAGTGTAACACTCGCCCTGGTAGCTCACCTGGTAGGGCGCGTACCACATCAGTCTGGGCAGTCTGCATGCCATCCCCTCTCTCTCTTCTACTTTTCCTGTTTCTCTCCAGCTGTTACTCTCTAAATAATAAAGCAGAAATGCCAAAGAAATACTAAAAATAAAAAACTTTAAATACAACCTAAATTGTGCACAAACATAATTCAGTGTGAATGCAGGCTCCCAAGGTACCGGGTATTACATCTTGCTGCCTGTAAGTCATTACAGGGCTGATGTTATCGAGGTTTCCTCAGCCTTTTTAAAGGCGCACGCCCTCTCTTTCTCTCACCTTCCCTTTTTTTTATCTTCATATTTCTGTTAGGAAGCTAACAGACAAATATAAAATGTCTATAGATGTGCATTTTGTGCTGTTGTTGAAACTCTTCACTAAAGTTTTCAGTGTCCTGCATAATGAATGATGAAAGTGGAGGTTAATGAATACTAAAAAATATTCTCATTCTGCAGGTCTGACGGCTGTGGGTGGTCTGTCCCTAATGGGAGGCGGCTACACCCCAACAACTACTGCTGAGACACTGGCTGTGCTAGCTGCCTTCATCTCCTCGGTCAACATCGCTGGTGAGTCACCTGCACATAGACGCCTCCCAGTGATTCCTGCCAGTTACAGCAACCTTTAGCCAATAAAATATCAACTGAGGCTGAAGATTGAAAGTTTTTGCATTGATTCTACAATAACATAAAGTTTTGCAGCTGCCCTGTCTTACCCACCTGCTCATACCAGCGTCGCTGGCTCTGACTTGGACCACACACGCATTTTTTTCCTTCTATTAATAATTCCCATTATAATGACAAAGTGTTCCTGGAGTCATTATAGTACTCATCACTTTCTAATAGTCTTGGGAAACAGAGTGTTCCTCCATGGCCAAGCCATGAATTTGTTTTAATTTCTCCTATGAGCTCACAGCTAGACACCAGGGGAGGCTTTGATCCAAACAAATGAATAACTAAGTTAATTGGAGCAGTCCAACCTGTTTGTTAAAAATGCACCGAAGCTTCTTTGAGTTTTATGTGTGAGAGTTACCGGACACCACAAGGTTGTGAAGTTCAAGACAAGGCTGCGAGTCCTGCCACAAATCTTTGGACCTCTCAGCTCTTTGGCATTACAAACCACCTACTCGTCTTTTCCTTAACTTCATCCTCAATGAAAGCATGCTAAAATACCACAGCCTTTAGACACATACCTAGTTTCTTACCGTATTTTTGATGCTCTCCACAGGTTTGGTCCCACACACACACACACACACACGCCCTTTTTTTTTTTGTCTGCTCCAGCATGCATATCTGCTCCTTTGAGAAAGAATCATAACCTTAAAGGATGAAATTTATATTTTTTGGATTCCATGATTGTGCCCAAAGCTGTGCATCTGTTCTGTCTTTGTAGATTGAGAACGTCTTGGCCTACTGGGTGCACTGCTTATTTCAGTTTGCAGACTAGACAAGCTAATAAGCTAGTCAGCTGCAGCACGTCAAACAGCATAAAAATTCACTTATGTTTTATTATATTTTTTACCTTATTCTTCTCTACCAATAAAAACTCACTTTTGGGGAGCTCTCATGTCGTCCATCTTTATATACAGTCAATGGTATGAGTGTATTAGCATGCTGGTGTTAGCATTTAGCTCAAAGTGTCGCTGTGTACACTACAGGCTGACAGAGCTGCTAACATGGCTGCAGATTCTCAGAGTCTTGCTTAAAGGCTCATTTTGCTAGTCTTGCTAATTTGCTTCTGTTCTCGTAAGTTTTCTAAATATAGTTTCAACAGACCCCTTGTTGGAAAAAAAAAAGATTATCCACAAGAAATGAGGGATACTGGCCTTGCGTTGTTTATATATCTGGACATTCCTCCATATTAATATATTGACTTAGATTGGTCTGCAATAATAGTAGCCAGATTATTATTATTACATGTTTTAACAGTCTTAAGACTAAAATTACACAAGCTGGAAAGAAACCGGTGCTAGTCTCTGATTCACCCTTGTATGTATGGGTGCATGTGTGTGCGCACACGCGGCTACAGTCACGCCAGAGGGGGAAAAAGGGATACATGCTCGCAGTAATGTGATCTGCTCCTGTAAAGAAGTGAGACACCGTCTGGTCCCCGTTTGACACTTTTGAGGTTTTCTGCTTGAAATATTTACACTGACATGAAGTAGACTCGTTAAAATTTTAACATTGGTTATTGGGTTTGGCAACTGTTTTTAAGGTATCAGCTTTAAAACGCCTGTTGCCTAAAAATAGATATTTCTCAAGTTCTTCAGGTGCCTCGACTCCCGGCCTTTACACCCCTGCCTCAACACCTATTATTCTCTTTTTCACCATATTAAACTTTATTATCATTAATATTTTTTGTGTATTACTGCTAGTCTGATTTTGTGCCACTGTAAGTACAGGTATGTTTATTTTCTCTGTCTCTCACCAGGTGGTTTCCTGGTGACTCAGAAGATGTTGGACATGTTCAAGCGTCCCACTGATCCTCCGGAGTATAACTACCTTTATCTGCTTCCTGGTGGTGTCTTTGTCGGAGGCTACGCTGCTGCTCTGCAGTCTGGATACAACATTGAACAGGTGTGAGACATGTTTATGCTGTATCCACATGAGTAGTCCAAGATTATATTTGTGGTTTCCCACCAAAACTTTCTTAGTCCCTCGGAATCAGTACAAAGCAGCCCACAACTGTATAAAAGTCAGCCAATCTTCATCCATATGTATTCTTTGTTTGCCCAGATGTTGCGCTGGACCTTCCAAGTAAATTATTTTGGCCTTATGTCTCACCCATCTATTTCTTTCACCAGATGATGTACTTGGGCTCAGGTTTGTGCTGTGTCGGTGCCCTGGCCGGCCTTTCCAACCAGAAAACAGCCCGCCTGGGTAACTCTTTGGGTATGATGGGAGTCGCAGGGGGGCTTGTTGCTACTCTGGGTGCCCTCAAGCCGAATCCTGAACTCCTGGCACAGATGAGTGCAGCCATGGCCGTTGGTGGCACTGCTGGTGAGTCTGTGTGTATTTATGTCAAAAGATGGAGAAGGCAGCAGATGTAAATTAATGGGCATGGGTTTTGCATTGCTTGTGTGTGTGTGTGCGTGCTTGGCCAGATGATGCAGCAGGTGTGCAGGGCTCAGAGAGTCTCTGATGTTTTCATCAAACGAAACATGACTAACTCCCCGCTAGACACAGGAGGTCTATTGAAATGATCAGCATCATGTATTACTCACTTTCTCTCATTCATGCAGGACAGTTTGATCATTTAAATGCTAATTGTTCCAGTAACAAAGCTGAAATCGAGACAAAACTATCCACACAGACAAAAGAGCTCTTTTCCCGATACAGGAACATATCAGTAAACGACTTCCTGCAGCACGCACACAGCATCGACCCACTCACAAACATGGAATTTCCCCGAACAGGCCTCATCAGCAACACCTGGCTCCTCAGACGGACCCACTTCCCAGCATTTCTTCTGAGTGTGTGTGCACATGCTTGTGATTTGCATGTTATTTGTGTGTGGGTCCTTCAGGGCCACTGCGCTTTATTTATTCTCTCTCTCTCTCTTTAGGCCTGGCCATTGCTAAGAAGATCCAGATCACTGACTTGCCCCAGCTGGTGGCTGCCTTCCACAGCTTGGTAGGACTGGCTGCCGTGCTCACCTGTGTGGCTGAATACATGATCGAGTACCCGCATTTCGCCACCGACCCTGCAGCCAACCTCACCAAGATAGTGGCGTACCTCGGCACCTTCATCGGTGGAATCACTTTCAGTGGCTCTTTGGTGGCATACGGCAAACTGCAAGGTGAAGCACATAATTCCCTATAAAAAAAACCATTTACACTTCTAGTACACTGGTGTACAGACAGAACTTGCACAGTTGAAGAGAAAGCCTAAACTGCATTTTAAATGTAGCCCATTGTGTGTTTTCTGTATGAGTCTTTATTGATGCTACTTTGCATGATACATGTTGGAGAAACCTTTGATGAGGATTAGATCGGCCCCGTTTTCTTTAAAGGAGAGTAGTTTGACATTTTGGGAGATCAGCTTACTTTTTCTTTACTTTCTCTCTTGGAGTTAACTGAAAAAATAGTTTAGCTTTGCGTAAAAACTGGAAGCAGGACAAACTAGCAAGTCTCGCCTCTACATTTCCTTCTGTGTGCGGATCAAACAAAAGAGAGAAACGTTTTACTTAGTCTTAATTAACTGCTTGCTTTCAGTCTGTATGCTAAGCTAATCAACCTCAGGCTGTACTTGTTTGCACTTAACGTACAGTATATTTCCCAAAATACTGGTTTATAAAAACATTTTTTTATGTGAATCATCCTTTGTTATGATTGTAGATTATCATCATGTAGTATTTCATTATATTTTACTTTATTTTACTTGTAAACCTCAGTTTGATGAGCTGTACATTGCACTCAAATACAGTATTTAGGTGTAATAACAGGTCATATTATCTTTATTGATGTGAATCCTTTTTTTTTACGGAATCTGCACATTGATGACGTGTCAGCTTGGCTGTACTGTAGTTTTCAGCTATAGATGGTCTGATGCTTCTTAACCACTTCAGCCTTCTGTGAAGGGAAAAGGAGAAAAAAGGGTTCATCAGGTTCATGTGCTGGCAACGGTCCTGTGCAGCCACACAGTAATTTCTAGTCTGTTGCAAGTGTTTCACAAGGACAAATTATGCATGAACATGGCATTCAGTTAAAGAGCGGTGGCTGCTGAAGGATAAATCTAATGAGCTTTTATCTGCCGTTTTGATTTATACCTTTCTGAGATCTAATTAACAGCTGATTGATCAGTAAATATGTGTTTATTCGTAGTTGTTAGTCTCTTCCCTTGTCTGCCTCTCATCCTTTCTGTCCCTCCTCTTCTCTCCGTGCAGGTATTCTGGACAGCGCTCCCCTGATGCTTCCTGCTCGTCACGCTCTGAACGCCAGCCTTATGGCAGGCAGTGTTGGCGGGATGATTCCCTTCCTGTTGGATCCCAGTTACACCACAGGCCTCACCTGTCTCGGGTCTGTCTCTGCCCTCTCCGCTGTCATGGTATGGCATGCGTTTGTATCTCTGGGGTCTGTTTTAGCATTTGGGGAAGTCTGTTAATAGAAAAATCTCCACTTAAATATTTCATATTGGAATTTTCTTAAATGCTGACAGACAGAGGGATGTTGTTAAAAGACTTCAGGAGGGGAAAAGGCATAAATGAGTCAGAAAATAACTATGCTGAATGATAGACTAGGTTATATGTAACATTGGATTTCCTGAATAAAACTCAAGAGGCTTCTTATAAAGGTAACAGGAGCTGCCTAGAAATTGAGTTAATAGTCTGTGGCAAACAGGCTTGACTTTGTAACACTGCCAGGTTCCAGCTTGTATCGAAAGTGTCACAGCGTTTGTCAGAAGTCGTCATACAATCTATATATTTTCTTTAGTAGTACATTTAAGAATAAATAGCACCTCCAGCTATCTTAGACCTCTAGAGACAGTGTATTCATTGCTTAGTTACAGAGGAAGTTTTACATTTTGTTATCAAAGAAGAGAGTCCGGAGTGCTCGGAAGTTCAGACAAAGTGTGACAAAGGTGCTCTTTTGTGGGGAACACAAAAATTCAAAAAAGAAAAGATCCAAGGTGCTTTTCTGGGGGGGAAAAAAGTATAAAAAGCCTTTATTCACGTGGCTTTTTCATGGAGAAATAGATAAAAACATAAGATAATGCATGTTTAAAAAAAAACAACCCCACAGGAAACGCCTAAACGGCCTTAATTTTGTATTATCCTTTAACATTTAATCTGCAGAAAAACCTAAGAAGCTTATACATTTCAAGCACATTAAAAACATTGAACAACATTTCCTAACTTCAGAAAAGTCAAATGGCCACTAATCTTGACAGGTCAACGCTGATTCACCCATCAGTTTTTACTGTGTAATCTTTAACTTTTATTCAAACCCTCGTTAGACTGTAGTCTTGTTTGGCCTTGGTAGTTTTACAGCTTCTGAAAATAAGTGATAATCTGGTGAATGAGCGCACATTAATGTAATTTCCCGTTAACAGAAAAAGAAAAAAAAATTATACACAAAGACAATTTCAGCATTTTTGCTTACTCTGTATATTTACATGTGTTGCTGGGAAAGTCATCAAGTGGACTCAGTCCCAGAAGGGAAGATAGATGGATAATTTAAGGTTCAGTTATAAATTAATTGGTTTGAAATAGCTGTGTCTAATCTGTAATCAGTACTTGCTCCTGCTTTAAGAACTACAGTTGGCACTTGTTAAACTAAAACTGTACAGATGATGGAGGGACAGAGAACGAGTGGATTTGATTGTGAAAAATGTAAGTGAAGCTGGAGAGCCTGTTCTGTCTCTTGTGGAAGAAAAATGTTAGTTTAGTAAGTAGTAAGTGTAAGTTATCACTTGAGTTGGTAGTTCTGGAGAATTTGTTAATACTTTATACAAATTTTCTCCTCCTGTCCTTCACGGATTATTTTTCTTTCTACAGCAATGGATGAAAACTCCTCTCCCGTTTTCTTCTTCTATCCTGTTAGGGTGTGACCTTGACGGCAGCTATCGGAGGTGCCGACATGCCGGTGGTGATCACCGTGCTGAACAGTTACTCAGGCTGGGCCCTGTGCGCCGAGGGCTTCCTGCTCAACAACAACCTGCTGACCATCGTCGGAGCGCTCATCGGGTCGTCTGGAGCCATTCTGTCGTACATTATGTGTGTGGTGAGTCTCAGTTTAAAGAACATGCATCATCGTGGTAACACTGTTTGAAATCCTAAAGTGAAGCATTTGTGATGCTGTTTTCTGTGGTTGTTCCTCTCCTGACCACCAGGAGGGACTCTAACTTTACCATAGCAGAGCCCCTGTTCTGACTAAAATCTCAGGTCACAAATGTGTTTTGTGTAGTTTTTTTCTTTTATCCCTTCCAAATTTATTCTGATTGCCGTGTTTTTGCTGTACACAGTCAACGAGGTGAAAGCAAAAGCAATCACAAAAATGGAAACATAAAATATCTCTCCCCCTCCCCCTCAAGGCCATGAATCGTTCACTGGCTAACGTGATATTGGGAGGTTACGGCACATCATCCACCGGCACAGGAAAGCCCATGGAGATCACAGGCACACACACAGAGGTCAATGTGGATCAGACCGTCGACATGATTAAAGAGGCCCAGAACATAATCATCACTCCAGGTAAGAGACACACACACACACACACACACGCACCCCTACACACACTTCAGTGGTCTCGTATGCGAGTGGAAAAACATCGTACTTTGACTTTGCCAGTCACTTTTTTTTTTTTTCCAGCATTAGCGAAGTGTGTGTTCTGTTTATGTAACCTTTTCTTGACCCATGTTACATCACCATTTTCTAGGGTAATTGACAAGTCATGGTAGAGTGGCCACACACACACACACAGACACGCGTACACACACACACACACTACACTTGGGTTTCTGTGTGGTCGTCAGTCCCTGGTAAATAGACATTCTACAGTGCAGCGTATATATGCAAGGTCAAGGGAAAATTAGACGGAATGAGGGTATGCTGGGTTTTTGTTGACAATTCAAATACTACGTTGAACATTGGCTTCTAGTTCCTTTTTTGGGGTTAGAGCGTGGGGTCCAACCTTTGTTCCAGCTCCACACTTTTCTCTGTTTCGCTTTAAATATGTGTCCAAACCTCCCACTTGGACTATGACGATGGTCCTTGGCGCTGCCATCCTAAAATTATCATCATTGTGTGGCCCAGTGACATTTCAGTCGTCTCGCAAGACTGTTGTGAACTAGTCACAGTTCCAAAGGGTTGTTTTACTCACGTGGGTACATGTAAACACAGACTAAAGGCATCCAGCCTGCAAATTGGTGATTCCAGTCACAGTGTTGAGTGCCTATATACAAAAAACTAACTCTTCAGAGGAAACATCTGCAATTTACAAGAATTGCAAACTTCAAGTAGTCACGTCGTTGAGAAGAAGGGGGGAAAAAGAGGTGATCCATGGAGCACCTTCCAATGTAGATTAAAATTATTTTTCTTCTTACTTTTGTGAAACACAAAAGCTGAAAAAACATAAAATAGAGCAAAGAAATTTTGAGTTGGAAGGAGTTGGAGAAATGAGAGACCTTTTCTCAGTGGTTTACAAACAAACCAAGACAAAAACAATAATAAAATGGCATTTCATTATATTTTTTGACAGATTATCGAAAAATGTAAACCAGTAAAGTATGAGGATCAGAATAGAACGCATCATAATAGAACCTCCCATTTGAAAGACATCAGTCCCAGGCTTTAAAGGTCAGTCAGGCCATCACAAAGCATCTAAACAAGGACAAGTCACACACTTGTCTCAGTTAGACTTTGTTCATATGGGATTTGATCAGGATGCAATCATTTAACAATTTTACAGATGTATTTCTCTCAGCACTTAAGTTTGTATATGCAAAGTTAATATGCTGTTGTACAGACGTCGATAAAATGACTTGATCGCACTAGGGATAGACCGCTTATTGACCTGTAAGATCAGATATTCAGCATTTTTCCAATTATGAGTTTGTTTAGTTTTTTTGACTGAGTGTTAATGAAATAAAATCAATTTTTAAAAAAACCATGCTGCTACTTTGGCTCTAATGCAGCATCCTCTCTCTGTCTGTAACACTCACTAAATATCCCACCCACAACACTGAATAATCTCAACCTGCAAAGTAACTTGACTTTTGACAGAGTAACTTTAACTAAAGTAAAAAGTACAATATTTACCTCTAAAATCTAAGAGTAAGGGTAAATGTACTTTGTTACGTTCCATCACTGGTTATTCTAAATTTTGAAACTTAGATTTAAATTTTTACTGCAAATTTATATTGGTTCTAAATATCTGTTACCGGGCTTGTTGATTACTAATAATTGGTATTGGACCTGAAATAACCATATTGGTTGATCCCTAGTTTACCCGTCAGATCAGCTGGTGTATACAGGTAATCTTTGCTTTCAGAACGCGCACCAGACTTGAGTAGTCAGACTTGTTTTGTTACCCGGGCTCGCCGTTTTTTAGTCCGTCCCCTTGTTTCCATTTTAGCCATTCTCCCTAATTGGAGCCGTCACAGTCACTTTGCCTGATTGACATCTGTGGAAACGGTTAAGACTCCGCCTGATAAACATAAACGTTTTCCTGGCTTCGTCTGGCCCATCTCCACATGCTCCGAGTCCACTTGTTTTTCTTATAGGAGAAACTCCAGAGAGAATATTAGAAGCACAAGGAATGAAAGAACTGTGATGATGGAGAGGAGAAAAAAGTGAAAACCATTAAATCTTTGAGCTCGAGCTTTTTGGTAGAGATATATTAATTTATTTTTGCTTTGAACGTGAAACCTTGTCGTTTTGATTTGTGGTGTTCTAACAAGACGGTTTCTGACTGCTTGTTGTGACAAGGCTCGTAAACACCGCTGGACCGTTTGACATGTGTTTGTGTGTGTGATGTGTGATTAAAAATCAAGTGCCACACACCAGCATTATTAAACATGAAAGAGATCCCAGGCTTGGAGAAAAAAAAAAAGCATGCTGTGCCAGTTTTCTATTAAAAGCCAAGTAACATGATTTTATATGAAGATATAAATATAAATTTTTCATATTAAATTGACGATTAAAAGCGTCTGTTCAGAGACCTGAAGGCAGCCACGAACAGCGTCACAACAATAAAGTTATAGGAAATTGTGAATTGAAAAAAACATACATTTATCGGCCATGTGTCATGTGTTTAATGTTTTATAGTCGAGAGTCAAAGGTTGATTTCTACCAACACCATCATGTCACCTGTCACCCAGACTGCTGTCTACCACAGATGACTGAGTTTATGTTTATATAAGTTGATATGTTTTCGTTCTAGTTAGTAATTGTGTTTATTTTATGTTGCTTTCTAAATGTGTGCAGCATATTTTCTTCATTGATTAGTCTCGAGATTATTTTCTCAATTTGTAATTTTTAGCATTGAAAGTGACACATTCAAATGACTTGCTTTGCAAAAATATATTTTACTGTCATATGAGAACAGGAAAATCAGAAAATCTTCACGTTTCTGTGGTGTTTTTGCTTGAAAAATGACTCAAATGAATTAGTTGCTGATAATTCTTTGTCGGTCAACATATCAGTTGACATTTTGTGTGGTATACTGTTGTCATGTAAATATGTAGTGCACAAACCAAACAACTGATTTCAGAGGAGCCGTCCCAGAAGACTATTTCAGTCCAAGAAACCAATAAGTGGAGCGAATGATAGCAACATTTTACAGGAAAAACAAACAAACACAAGAACTCACCGTGTGTCTTTGTCTGCTGCCTCACTCCAGCTTCACTCGTAATGGCTACTGTTCATCTCCCGTCTCTTGACTCATCTTCAAGCTGCTCTTGTTTTTACAATAGATGTTTGAAAGCTGTCGTAGAGTCTGGGTTAGTCCACACTGAGGTCACGACACGTCTTGCACTAGACAACCTGTTATGACGTCCATATCAGCACGAGTTTGTGTCTCAGATCTCAAAAACTTTGTCTTGAACGGGTAAAACGAGGCAAAAGTCCTGGACTCTCAGCATGAGCTCATTCTTACCTGTTGTTGACGCTTTAAAATCTCTTTCAGGCTACGGACTCTGTGCTGCAAAGGCCCAGTACCCCATCGCTGAGTTGGTGAAGCTGCTGCAAGATGCTGGAAAGACAGTCAGGTACAGCAGAGATAAAGACTTTAAATGTACATTAATTGAAACTGAACTATTGGTGCGTCTCAGGTAAACGGTTGTAAGAATGTAGTAACACATGATCACTAAAAATAAACTAGAAAAATAGAAAGTATGTATATATGTAGATAGATATCGACAGTGTAGATGGAGTTGAGGTTTAAGGTTTGATGACACGAAGCTGGAAAAGGACAGAAAAGGAAGAGACTTGTATGCGAGGAAGGAATGAGGAAAGGGGGAAAAAAGAGGAGAGGAAGGACAAGGTAGAGCGGAAACTTGTGTAATTGTCCTGCCTCAGTCGTTTGATCCTGGCTGTTGCAGCTGCTGCTACTTAGAGCATTTGTCCTTGATTAGAGGAAAGTGGGTGGTCAGAGACCCCCCCCCCCCTTCACCCTGATCTCTCTCCTATTTTCTCTGCTCTGTATTCTAATACATTCTCTTGATTTCTGCCCATTCTACATTTCCTCCTCAGTCTTAATTAACCACATGCCGTTTAATTCCTCTTCCTTGAACACTAATAGTTTGAAAGAACAACACACACGACCAAAGCTTCTGCGTCTTCTCACTGTCCTTCAATCCACGTCGACTGTTTGGGATTACACGGAGGGCAGAAACGGACTTTTACCAATCTGCAGCCACAGTCGTTAATAGATCCCAGAACCGTCAGGCCGTCTGCACTCTGTATCCTCCAAAACTCGCCGCCGAACAAACTGAAAATAAATCTCCAAATGGTGGTTGGTCACACAGCGAAGCGGCTGAATGGCGAAAGAGGGAGAGCCAGCCACCAGAATCCAGTGGCTGGTGTTAATTTTCTCCCCTGATTACATGACATGGCTAATTGATTTTGAGTGCTATGTACACCCAGTCACACCCATTCGCTCACACTCGACGTGTAACAAATGGTGGAGGAGTGCAGAGTGTGTGTGTGTGTGTGTGTAACTATAATCACAAACATCTCTCAACTCATTCAACACTTATTCAAAATCTCCATCTTGTTGTCTCTTTCTCTGCCCGACTCCATTTATTTTAATCCTCTTTCCATTTTTTCACATCTTTCTGTCAGATTTATAAAGTGAGGTTATAGTTAATCAATAACTGTGCTAAAGGACTCATTCAGTTCTTATTCCCACAGGTTTGGTATTCACCCTGTTGCTGGCCGTATGCCTGGTCAGCTCAATGTGCTGCTGGCTGAAGCTGGTGTCCCGTACGATATTGTCCTGGAAATGGACGAGATTAATGAAGACTTCTCTGGTAAGATGGGAGTCCCTGCTGTCTTTTGTACCCGTCATGGACTTCTTAATGATTAATATAGAATTATTGTGGCCAAATATGTTCGACTTAGCTGTGCTGTTTTAGAGGGTTTCCAACAAAGGCAGTTAGCATTTGAGTTTAACTGATGATCGTTACCACCCATGTTTGGATGCAGGAGACGGTTAGCTTAGCATAAAGTTGTCATCTTAACACTTAGTGAGCTTTGAGTCCCCTAAACATACTTCTGTTTTTGCCAGTAGCATGGAAACCACGTGTTGCTAAATCATACAGCAGTTAATTTTTCCTGAAATGTTTTGGTAAGTCCTGAATCTGTTGCATAAGTTTCCATTAATTCACATAATTTTGGACTTCCCGCCAGCCATATTTTTCTCCAAAATCTATTTTTGTAAACTTCCACCACAATATTGCCCCCACCTCTCCGGCTGCGTCATGCACAATCTCCAACTAAATGAGCCATAACCTGTGCGCCGTGTCTCCAGTCCTCAAAAACAGGATGAGATGAATTTGATTTGGCATGCCGTTGAAGTACTCAAATGATTGGTGTTGCCGTTGTTTAAGGGGCTTGACACGTGTGACATAATGAGCTGTTAGCTGAGAAATTAATAGGATGATAACATCATGGAGACAAAGACTGCAACAAATATATCCAGAAAAACATGAGGTGAAAGAATCTAGATGTTTTCTAATGTTACTTTGTTGTGTGTCCGATCAGAGACGGACCTGACCCTGGTGATCGGTGCCAATGATACCGTGAACTCAGCCGCCCAGGAAGATCCCAACTCTATCATTGCTGGTATGCCTGTGCTGGAGGTCTGGAAGTCTAAGCAGGTGAGACATCTGGTGCATGCATGTGTGAAAATGAGTTTGTCCTGAAGCCTAAAAAGATAAAGAGGAATGTAAGATTTTATTTTATCGTCAAGTCCACACCCGTAATGGCCCTCCATCTGAAGACACATAAAATATTCACATTCACGCACACACATGCGATCGGGCTCGCATACATACACAACAGTTCCAGGTGCAGTCCCATCCTGATCCCATTAGCGGTGACTGTGTCGCTGCGGTAATGACGGCATTCAGAGCTTCCCACTGGCACCGCTCTGGGATCTAGGATTTATACAGCGGTCCCACTAGTCGTCCCCCCCCCATCCCTCCAGGGAAATCAAAGAGGGCATTCTACCTAACCACACACACTTGTACAGAGACACACACACACAGGTGCACAATTTCAAAATAAAATGCATAGAGAGAAAAATTTGGGTATACAAAAAAAAAATCAATACAATGAAATGGTTCGCCAACTTGTGTATTTTTGCTTATTGTTCTGTCATTTCTTTGAGTATCTTCAAATGCTTCATATCATATTAAATCTGTACAACCTAAACTAAAAGATAATGTAAGTCAATGAACCATTATACTTGATAAAAGCTGTCATAAATAAATTAACAAAAATACACAAATGGGATGTTTTTTTTCATCAATCTCTACCAAGTAAACACACAAAACATATTTATCCAAAAGATTTTCCAAATTTAGCAACATAAACAAAATATTTCTTAACACTGCATAACCTATTTTAACTACCAGTTTTTGAGATATTCTCATTATTAAGAGCCGAGTGCAAAGGCGTTTTAATAGTTTCATCTGTACCACGTTTTTCACCACACATAACATAACGTAACATACGTAATGACATCATAAGGACTGGACAACATGTTGAGGCCGAAGACCGAAGACTTAGCTTTCTGGTGCCAAAAGAATGAATGCTCTAGCTCTTATGGTTTTTCGTTTACATCAATTTGAAAGGATCATGCAAATAATGACCAGGTTATTTCTTGTCCTTGTCAAAACAATACCACACTAGATATAGAAAATTCAATGTTTGCGCCTTATTTTGCCGCTCGTTTTTATCTGCTAGCTTAATATGCTCGCCAAAGATCTCAAGATCTTGTTGAGTGTATGTTCATTTTCTGCCGATTTGTCTTTCTAAAAATGACACTTTAGTTTCAGAATTTTTGGTAGATTATGTGGCCTGTGAAAAATGTGTCCAATATTTACTTTGGTGACGAAAGAATCTGTCATAATCTGTGCCTGCTGCTAGTCTCCTGAAGGGGCGGGGCAGTGACAAAATCCACATGATACAGATACAGGAAGTGATTCTTCAGTGAGCCATCTCATTTCTGAACTGTCTCCGGTTTACATCTCCCCAAAAATCTTTTAAAAAGCCTCTTCTTCAGTATTCTCATCTCTAATCATCAAATTAGAGGCTAATGTGTGTGTTTGCGTGTCCCCTCCCACTCTAGGTGATTGTGATGAAACGTTCGCTGGGCGTGGGATACGCAGCTGTCGACAACCCCATCTTCTACAAGCCCAACACTGCAATGTTGCTAGGCGACGCCAAGAAGACCTGCGACGCCCTGCAAGCCAAGGTCCGCGAGGCCCAGAGCCAGTAATGTTTGGGGCCTCGTGATCTAGCTCTAATAAGAGCACACATGGAGGTAGAAGACAACAAGTCAAAGATTTCCAGAAAATATCTCAGCATTAAGATCCTCTTTGTCCAACAGCGACTCAGCCAGTTGAGCAAAGATGGCCACTAAAAGGCAACCCCCTCCTATCATCTATAAATAAAAGAAATGGTAACGATTGTTGTAAAAAAAAAACAAAAATCACTTGTGCAGTAGGAGCCAAGCAACGCTGTAGTTTTTTTATTAGTGTACTTAAATACAGATTTTTTTCTTCCTCTTTGAGAAAACACGTCTTTTATTTGTAGATATTAAAGGAAGGGTACATCAACCAAGCGCATGTGGTCTGTAATCTGAAGAGCATCTGACATCTTCATTTTAGACACTAATATTGATGTAAAACAACAATCAGAAATGTAGATGTGTTAAGATGTTAGATATGTTAAATTTCACTGCTAAGACATTTTAGTAAATAGTCCACAGTCAGTTTAAAGCAAATCTTAGATGAATAGGAATTATAAAGGTGAAACGCCAGAGAAAGTGGCATGAGAGACTAAAGCACTAATGCTTTTTTTTCCCCCCACACTGTAAAGACTGTTTTCTCCCCCTTTTTTTTCTCCCGAGTTTGGTTACTTGATGTTCCCTTTCGCTCAAATGCTCATGTCACGCCTTCTTTTGCTGTACAAGTTAAAAGAAAAAAAGCAGATTAGTGCAACATTTTTCAGTCCCAGTTTTATACTGCATTGAGAGATTTTTGTATTACGAGTCAAATAATTATCAGAAACCTAGAAAATGTCGGTGCGTTCACGTTTTTAGAAGCCATAGCCCGTCATTGGAATCTAGTCACGCTATTTGCTTTTCTTCTTTTCACTTGAGTGCGTCTTGTGACCTCCGCGTATGCCTCCAGTGCAGCAATCACACATGGATCCAAAAACAGTTAAAATCCATTCAAACCTCATCTATCAAGCCTTTAATGCAATAAACCAAATGGCTCTGAGCTTTTATGTGTGGGGACCACAGCTGTCCTGTAATGCGAGTAAAGACTGTACAAACACCGCTCTGATAGCTGAATGGATTTTTATGTTTTTGTACCAGGTGTGTCCCATCCCACTGTGTGGTTCTGATATAATAGTACATGTGATACCAGCCGCTGGGCTTTACGGTAAAGAAGGTTTTTTGTTTTGTTTTTTATAAGTGAATGTGGCTCATCCACTCCAATATGTGTGTCCTCATTATTGCTGTGGAGGGGAATGAAGGATCACTGTTTTTAAAGTGGGGCCAGATTTTAACCTGACTGCTGTCTGAATCAACAATGCAGCTAATTATTTATGATTTGTTGCCACTTTTCAGAATACAATGAATTGGCCAACTTTATTCTTAAGTGTGCATTTCTAAATTAAAATAGTCATTTTGTTCTTTGTGCCTAAACTTCCCCCTTTGGACTCAATCTGGATAGATTCCACAGCACACACACACACACACACACACATATATATATATATATATATATCTCGAATGGTTGTTGTATAACCATATGCGTAATTCTTGATAACAGTAGCTCCCAATCTACACCAACCAATCTAAAAGCAACAAAAACTACCATCCAATTTGAATATTTTTGGCTGATGTTTGAGTTTTAAGTAGTTTTTGTGGTCATGATACAGTAGATGAATTGGTAACAAGTTTTCCTGGTACACACTTTGCAGAACAAAAGCTCTTGATGTGACAAGTCAACAGTCTTTGTCTTAAATGTCTACAAAGTACTTTAATAATAACAAAGTCAGTACTGTAAGAAGTAAGTTATTAGAGTTTCATCCTGGGACCTGATACACTGACCATGACAACTATCCTACCTCTCCTTGAAATGACCGATAACTTTCCATCAGACCTTCGTCTGACCAATCACCTTCGACCGACTCTCCCGCAGGATGTGTAACGGACCAGTCATTTAAACCAGTCAGCTGTCATGTCGTCTAAACCTGACCAATTTTGCCTCCTGTTTTTGTTCTCACGTTGTGTTTGTTTCTTAACCATCAGACCTCAGTTTGCTGCTAGCTAGTTTTACTGTTTGTTATGCACGTGAGGAGCTGCAGATGTCATTACTGCTCATGAGGGATTATTGCTGGTACATGTCCATTTTTACACAGCAAATGCAGTCTTTAGGGACTATTAGATTGAGATGTCTGCTTAATATTTGTAGGTTCTTGCCATTTTTTGTATTGTATAGGTCTTGATCAAATTAAAGGCGATGGAAAATCTTTATTTACAATGGCCACTATGCCCCCCTGTGCCCTTATCTCTTTTTTTTTTCTGTAAAGAGGCTATTTGTGCAGAGCAACAATGGGGGGGTTGAAGTTGTACAAGGTTTCAATGCACCGTATAGGGAGATGAAATGTACTGTGAATGTTTTTCCCCCCTCTTGTTTATCCTGGAACATTTTCAACCCTAATAAATCTGTATTTACACTAGATGCTGCCCGAGGCTGTCATTCCTTTCCTGACACACTCTTAAAGGTGCGATTGAATTCCCCACTAATAAACAAGTTGATCTGCAAGGTTTTCCCTGAGGTCTACCACAGCTTTGATGGTAATGTTACCTGGCCAGTTTTGTACGGCAGGGTTTCGAAAACTCAAATATTTACAGCAATTACCTGGATGAAGGCTCGTGAGGGGAAGGAGTTGTATCCACATTCACACACACATACTTCATCTGAGCAGTGGTGCTTTACAGAGGGGAGGCTATATAATAAATAATGTAAACACTTTGCGCAAGAGACTTTGAGTTATACCTGGCAATCAGCAAGATTCAAGTCAAGTCAATTTTATTTATATAGCCCAGAATCACAAATCACAATGCCTCAGTGGGCTTTACAATCTGTACAGTGTACAACATGAATTCATGTGAGGGAAAAACTACCCAAAAAAACCTTTTAACAGGGAAAAAATAGAAGTAACCTCAACAAGAGCCACAGAGGAGGGATCCCTCTCCTAGGATAGACAGATATGAAATGGATCACATCCTCATAACATAAATGTGGATCCAGGAGGACGACTGAGCAGCTTGATGTGTCGCCAAGCGGCATCTGCACCATACAACCTCCTTTCATCGTGACCTGGAAGAGGACAGGCCATACAAAGATTAGTAAGCAGTCAGAATGTATATGAATTTTAAAGACATTTTTATGTCTGTTGTAAAACATAGGTGAGCCATAGTGAGTCCCCAGGGGACATCTATCCAGATCCAACATCTGTGTGAGGCCTTAACAGCCAGGAGAGGGGAGAGATTCCCGGGAATCCGATGGTCCAGCAGAGGGAAGAGAGACGCAAACAGAGAAATGTAGTGTTTAGTTTGTTGTGTTCTCGTCAGCAGGACATTGAGGGTAACAGGTGTGGCGGCTGAACTGAGAATATAGTAATTTTTCAAGGCCTCAGTGGAGTCAGACTGTCTGATATCAGCAGGGAGGTTATTCCAGAGGAAGAGGGCACGATCGGAAAAGGGCCTGCAGCCAGCTGACTTCTTTTTTTAAAAACTCTGGGCACAGACAGGAGCCCTGTATTCTGGGAACCTAGTGCACGAGGTGGGATATAAGGTTTAATGAGGTCAGACAGGTATGAAGGGGCGAGCAATGATGGGACTTAGAGTGCCATATTGCTATTTCCAAATTGTTACCACTGAAATGGTAATTAAATGCAACATTTCAAGATCACAGAATAACGTGTTTTTGCAAAAAGAACGAAAGCCAGTCATGAATTAGCAGTTGAATCAGCTGGAAGGAGGTTTCTTGTTGCTGTCCTGCAACCATGCAACAAGCATCTCTTCTATTTTACAAAATGGATGTAGCAGGTTAACACAATAGCTCCTGCTTTGATGAGGGATAGTGGGGAGAAGATGCGCACGCAAGTTGGGAAAGCCACCTCAGAAAACTCAAAGTGTCCCCGTGCATGCAGAATGGGATCGCATGAGTCCGCCATGAGGGTCGTGATAATGACTGAAATGTAAATAACAGTTTGTGTGACATTCTCGCCTACAAGCGGCACTTGATTGCTATTCATCAGGGGAGAGTGAACTGGAGGTACTTAGAAGGGGAGTGGTGCCTATAGAGGTGGAGTAGATTAGACCGTAGATAGATTTATGAAGATGGGGATTGCATGTGTGCGCCATGAGGGTGGATTCAGTCTGCAACAAGTAGCACTCAGACAGGCTGTTATCTGCTCTCAGGCTGGAGGAGATCTGAGGAGAACTGTCATGCAGATATAGTGATTAAAGTATGAAAAATTACTATCATATATAGCATCATCTGTCCGAAGTGTTACTTTTGGGAACATGGGTAGAAATGAATTCTTTCTGGAACAAAAAACAAAAAACAAAAAAAACATCTGGATGGTTTCAGGTTCTGATTAAAGTCTTGTGTGTCTTAATGATGTGTGTGTGTGTGTGTGTGTGTGTGTGTGTGTGTGTGTGTGTGTGTGTGTGTGTGTGTGTGTGTGTGTGTGT
>JBBPCS010000729.1:10404213-10416484 GCA_037974645.1 Hollardia meadi | reverse complement strand
GTGTGTGTGTGTGTGTGTGTGTGTGTGTGTGTGTGTGTGTGTGTGTGTGTGTGTGTGTGTGTGTGTGTGTGCTCTAGGTCTGATCCTGCTAATTGCTGGATTTTATCTGAACTTTACCAAGACGTAGACAAAAGTTTTGGACCCAGACGGCTGGCTACATGAGAGAAGGAGTTTAAGTAAAAGAGAGGGAAAGCATGAGAACAATAAAGAAAAACATGACATCATAGTTAATTAAAATCAGGTGATAAACAAGGGAGTGATATTTATGTTATACCATATGCCCTGCTCCATGTGTCTTTGTGTCTCGGGGGGCAGCAACGGGTTTCAGACAAGTAAGGTCAAGGAGGAGGCTTTCCCCAGCTGCTAGACCACACTGAGGCACACACCTCTTTACACAGCCTGCCAGAGTGTGTGTGTGTGTGTGTTTGTCGGCCATTTCTAAAGCCTGTTTTGTCTTTGTTGTTGTCACATAAAAAGACAGTGTTTATCCTCCAGGAACCCGTGTTTGCCATGTAAGGTTTTTTGCAGCAAGAAATTAAACCCCCTGAACTCATCAGCCATGTCTACTTGGCTTCTTTCAAAAGTTTAATCTCTTACAGATTCCTGAATCACGTCTTGGTTTTTTTTGAGAATGCTCCCCTGATTTACTCACACTCTGTTACAGACACTGATTATTTGGGTAAAGATTGCCAAAATATTTGACTATTTGAGCATGAAAATTCATTCTTGATTTCTAATATGCACGATATATATTGATTCGATACATATCAAACTTAAATTTAGATTATCGCCTAATAGCTGATAATGAAATTATAGCATGTCGTCGCCAGTGTGGACAATTTTTTTTTTTAACAGTTTCAGAGGAAGACAACACGATTGTAATTTGCATTGCGTGTTCCACAAGGGTTCAGAGAGGAGGGGAAAAAAGTCTTTAAGCTTCATAAAAACCTCTTAAGTGAACCATGTGTTAAAATTATTTTGTCAACATACTAATAAAGGTCAAGAATAACCCTTTATTATTAAAATATTAAAATTTGCCAACTCAGTAGATGGACTCCATTCAACCTGTTCTACAATCCCAGCACTTTGCATGGCAATTTAGAGAATACAGTGAATAAATTACTTGTGTCAACTGAAGAATTTCCTTGAGTGTTTTGTTTATATGTGTATTTATTTCTATCTCTTTTGCTGTGTATTTACAGTATGAACAACCAATTGGTGAACTGTGAAAATATCTAAAAGGATTCAAAGTCAGTCAAACAACTTAAAGACAAATATAGTTTTTATATTTATTCAGGTTTAAATGATTAGTATTCAAAAAGAGAAGCATAAATGGTAAAAAAAAGACAAAAATCTGCCCTTTTTGTGTTTTTGTTAAATATTACACAAAATAAATAAATTTAAAGAAACAAACATGATAGAACATGGTAGTGTTTGACTCGCTGTTGTGTTGTTGCTTCTTGACTCTAAATCTTTCTCATCCTTTTTTCATTTTCAGCTTTTCTCTTTTTCTCTGTCACCTTTTCATCAATACCTCTTCTTTCTTTTCCTCTCTTCTACTGTCTTTTATTTCTCCCCAGTCAAGCGCTTCACATATACACATCTAGAAATGTGAGTTACTAATCACATTTTGGCACAGAAGTCATTTCTTTTCATATTTTCTACTGTGCCAATGTACTTGATAACTTAAGACTGCAAATAATATATACATTGTATAGCAATATATCTTATTTCTTTGTTTTAAAAATAGAAATGTCTCTGTCCAACCGAGATAAAATGTCCATAGGTTTCCATTGTTTTCCTCCTCAGTGCATCATTCAGATCAGATTCAGATCTGTCCAATGTAGCTATCGCTGTAACTCCAGAAAAGTCCGATACCCCACAGTCTGCAGAGCTCTGTCACGGCCGATATGTCCAATCATCGTGGTTGTACCACAATGGGCAGGAAGTGAGTGGCTGTGTTTTTCCTTCGGGTTTTCTTCCCCCTCATTGGCTTGCCGTTGGCGTTCAGTCCCACAAACATGTGCTTCTTCTTGTTGCGCCACTCTGCTGAAGCGTAGGTGTTGTACTTGTTCTCCTCGATGCGTTCGATCAGACGACAGTCCGGACCAAAGTCCCTCTGCAGGGGAGAGATCAGGAGCGTAAATGTCAGATATTCAAATGAATCAGTGCAGAGTGCCAAAGATTATAGATTACATTTAATGTTTCTATGTATATCTGCCGCCATATAGACTGTGCATGTGCATGAATTCCATTTAGACCTGGAAATTGGCAGAAAATGAATCTGTAACAATTTTGATTATTGTTTGTCACCTTCCATACCCCGTTCTCTAATTCAAGCCTCTGAATTTTAAAAAAATTTGCCACGTTTCTTTGTATCGTGTGATAGGAAACTGAATATTTTTCGGTTTTTGGAGAGTTGATTGAACAAAATGAGCAATCTGATGGCATCACCTTGGGCTTTAGGAAGTAGACCAAACAATTTATTAATGATAAAAAAAAGTCAGAATATTGTGTAAATGTCAGAATAATTAAAAAATAATCCTTTATTTAAACCCTGATGTTCTTAAAGGCAGATTCATGGCGTTAAAATAGATAAATTTCAGAAATTGAATGATGCTGCATGAGGTTTGTGGATTTCTAAGGGACACATTTTGACCTTTTTGGTAATCTAATCCCCAAGTCAGGATGCTGTTGTACTGTACAGCCGTGGATGCTTTCCTGCTGTATGTTTTATCGCCCCCCTTTTTAATGGAGCCTTCAGTTAATCTTAATCTTTTTATCCCCTTCTAACCCATTCTCACTCCCAATGCATCAAATATGTCAGCGTGGTCAGTGGTCCTTTACTTCTAAGTATGACGCTAGGTGGTGTTTGTGATGGTTGGATGGGTCAAACACAGGACTTTGCTGTTGGAGACCACAGTTCAAGTCCTGCGTGAACTTGCATTACGGTATGTAACTTACGTAGGTACAGAAAGTAAGTATTTTTGGGCCTAAATCCAACCAAACTGCAAAAGACATATGAAATATTTGTGAGAGGGGTAAGAGTGTCATAGTTTGAAGCTTACTCGAGCCACTGATGACCAAGCTGCTGTATTTGATGAGTTGGGTGTGAGAGCGTGTTGCCATTTCTTACCAAATTTCAGGATTTGACTGTTCTATTTGTCCGCCGTTCTTGTTTTCATGATCATTAATGTTGTCCTTATAGGTGTTGTCTGAGAACAGCCACATCATGTTGATATGTTACTTCTTTTGACTAAATGGATCACAAATTGGTTCACTCATTGCTTAAGAATCAGCTGCACAATCCCCAGTGTGATCAAGCCCAATCGTACAGAAAAACGATCATGAAATTCAAATAGTTGTTTATGTTGTTTGTGTGTCAGTGGTCTGAAGGGGGGCGTTGTGGGAGGGGACAGGGGGCAGAGAGGTTAGCATGAGATGTGACGTCTCAAAGGTTTGGACTCGGTGCCAGCAAAGACCATCGTGACACCATGTTTGTGACTTACATTACCTATTACATTACAGAGAAAATGATCTAAGAGAGTAACATTTGTCAGTTTACTGGAAGCTGCCCTTGTGCTTAAGGCTAACGTCGCTTAGACAGCCAGTTAACTGGATGCGGTTGATATTCACAAGCAAAAATGTACTTGCCCCAAACACACAGGCCACAGCTGTTGAAATTGGTTCCAGAAGTAAAACTGCATGTTCCCAAAGCAAAATGAGAATATTTTACAGACACTGTGCAGCTTTCTAACGAATGCTGGTGTTTGGTACGACCAAAACTTGTGTGTATGTGTGTCACAAAGTCAGATTTATAAAAGAAGAAACTGTAATCATAAGTGACTTCAAATTATAGTAATGAATCATGAAAAATAACAATGTCTTTCTGGCCTGATCTTAAGAAGTAAATCTCTACATTAAATAGAAAAATAGCTGTTAAACATAATTAATTTTGCCTTGACCTCACAATGAATGAATCACCCAATTCTTCCTCATTGTTTTTGAGAATTCTATACAAATTCAGTGGCGTTAAAACCTAAAGGTAATCATAACGTCTGTTTTTATGTATTAATCTGGCGATGTAATGAAACAATGATTTCATTTGATCACCGCTGGATAAAGAAGTCACTGTGTAAAACCCATCAAGTGTAATCGAACGCCAGCCCCTCGCTGCCACGCTACTATGGCTTGTGTTGCACCGAGCAGAAGACGTCATGGGAATTCAGTTTCAGGCAATGCAACAGAATGCCTCTCTGTCTTTTCTGCCGTGTGTCATTTCATCTGTGGTGTGACTCCAGAGAGACACGCTGAAAGTTGGGTCTTTCAAGGTAAGAAAAAGAGAGGAAAAAGGAGGGTAGAGAGGGAGAAAACTGATGAAACAAGGGCTGCTCTCCCCAGAGGGACCGAAGCAGAATAGAGAAACTGAAGGATTGTGTTTCTTGTTTCTGAATGGAGCGGAGAAGAGAGGTAGGTAGCGGAGAGGAGAGCTCGCATTGACTGAACTGTGGTTCCTATTTCTGGAATACAGAGTCCTTTTCAGCATTCAGCATTCAAGCAAATTCAAAGCTGCAGAGTCACCATTTTACAGAAAATGTCTCTTTTGCAAGACTTCGATTCATTAGGGTTGACATGGATTTAACCCTGCATCACTAGTAAAACTCAACCTTGATGATACAGCACAAGTGTGGGACACTGAACACTAAAAACACGTAAAGTAATGGTTATCCTACATTACAGGAGGCAAACCAATGTGAAACAGCTACTCACCGCTCCGTATAGCTCTCCCTTCTTGCTGATTGCCAGGTAGTAGTTACTACTGAGGCCCCTGATGGCCACCACTCCCACATCCACCGACTTGATCTCCAAAATACCTGGTGTAGAGGGGACAGAGGAGGTGTCAAAACTTTGTCTAGATTGGTTCCACAGATATTGTTCATGCACTTTGTGGTTTTCTTTCTACTCTGTGCACCTTCACATTTTGCTAATGCCTGATATTTATGACCAAGTGCTTAAGGTCACATCTTCTAATTGCTTGGTTTGTTTGACCATCCATACAAAACCCAAAGAAAAGTGATTGTAAACCAGAGGAAAGCAAACAATTGATGGACTAATTGAATGGTTGACTTAATGTCCTTTACTGTTTCGTAAAGTGTTCTTAAAGAAAATATGAATCATTTGAGAGATTATGGGGGTATGACATAGCAACACCACAAAAATAAGTATATACTGTATTAGCCACAAAGGGGCAAAAGGGTGGAACCGGCCCCTGGATCATGTCAAGCCGGCCCACAACATCCTCAAAGAAATAATAAAACAATCCCCCCCAAAAAATCAATAAAAGACAGCATTATGTTGATGAAGTTTGAGGTGAATGACAATGAGTCTGTATTGCTATTTAACTTGATTCCAACAGAGGGCGCTGCCAACAGAAGTTGATTCCTGCTAACTCACTTAAAGTGACAAGTTACGTTAGCGGTTGTGAAGACAGAGACATGAGTAAGGATGAACGCTTCAAAAAAGGGAAAATTTGACTCTGAGTGGACATCGAAATATTTCATCACAAGTGTCGTTTCAAATGCGGTATGTTTGATATGCCAAGAGAGTATCGCTGTTTCCACCAAACATGCTAACTATGCCACAAACGTGTCATCATGGGAAAGAGAAGAAAATGGCCTGAAACTGTTTTCCAACTTAACTGCCAGGCAGAATATTTTTTCAAAGCAGTCGACCGTCCAAGAATCTGCAAACAAAGTTAGCTACATGCTGTCATACAAGCTCGCCAAACAGAGCAAGCCTTTCTCTGATGGGGAATTTTTGAAAGACTGTATGGTCGAGGCGACTAGCATACTGTGCCCAGACAACAAAGGTCACTTCGAAGACGTCTCAGTTTGCTTTAGTAAATATGGTATAGAAAAGAAAAGTTGCCCACCGCTGGGATTAGCATATGTTTAAAATGTGGAAAAGTGCATCTTGGAATATGAGGTTTTAGGTATACATTCATCCCTCTTAATTGGGGCTCTTTTAATTTTGCAAAATAACTTAAATATACTGCAGGACATACTCCAGTTTCTTCTGCACAAGTGAACCCCAGTCCCCTCTCTTTTTTTCTTCAGTATGTGACAGGCAGACCTCAGACCGGCCTCTTGCCCCCTGTTCGTTTGCTGGTTAGCTTGTGGGCTGCGTGCTCTGGGACCGAGGTGTAAGCCAGGAAAAAACATTTCTCCGTTCCATGTTTGTTTTTCTGACCAGGGGAGCTCAGGCAGGCGGGCACACGGACAGGATGGAGAGAGGCTTTGTGGCTGCCAGACTGGCAAGAGGTCAAGACGTCCGTATCAGTTTTCAAGCCTGAACCAATTACTGGTTTAAGATGTGGTCGTCGGCCCTTTCTTCTCATCCCAAAGTCAGTTACACCAAGCCATAAAACTATCAGGGGTTTGAGAGGATTAGCAAAAGGGGTCAGTAGGAAGTGGAGCCTGGTTGCAGGAATAGTCAGAAGAATGAAGGGAGAAACGGGGACAGTATATCTAAAGTAACTCTAGAGAACTGTATAAGCCATTTTTGAGACTTCAGAGTGTAAGTAATTAGACAGTTTCCTGTTCGAGTAATGGCTTATGGACAAGTTTATGCAGGGGTGGGCTGGGATAATAATTCAGGCCCAGAATCTAACGTTAGTCCAGGCCAATGTCCTCATTCACTCCACTCACAACCGATTACACACTGTAAGCATTTTATTGAATTATTTGAAAAGGTTAAAAGCATGTGTCTTCAGTTTCAAGAGTTAGTCAATGTTACTTCCATAATTAAGGCAACAGCAATAAATATTTCCTTTTGTGCACTTTTGGAGTGTTTGTTTTGCACCTGGCATTTCCTCAGAGCTCTGACTGGACTTTTGCTTATCATCATGAAACTCTGGTAGCTCTGAGTAACTGGAAGTACTTCCACCTGACAGAAAAGAGGATACAGATACAGCTCTTTATCCTTCAGATTATTTCTATGCATAAATCTGCTTTCCTACATAGCATGATTACCTTTTTTAAAACCTATAATCAACTCGGGAAGGGTAGTTGTGATATGACATGCTTCTTGCTCGTGAAGATATCTAATTTTACAGCATTTAGTGTCACTTTCCTCCCGACCTTTTAATGTGCTTCCTCTCTCAGGTCTACCTTTTCTCTGCCTCTCGTTCTTTTTCTCCTGTGCTGTCCATTTATTCGCTACACTTCTCAACCACACGCACTCCGTGCGCTGACTGAGCGCTGTGCTTGTGTGCGTTTGACCAATCGTGTGTGATGAGTCCACGTCTGGCCATACTAATGCAAAACAATTTTATCTGTCTACCTCTCATATGAAGAGTGGTTGGATTGGTTGGATATAATCATTTAATCAGTTATTGAGTTACTTTTAAAATATCACCGCATTTCCCTGTCTTTTATTGGCATTAATTGAATGTTTGTTGATACATGATGTACTTTAGGCTACAAGAGCCTGTGTTTTAATCAAACAGCATGTGGAGCCAGAATATTTTCACATCTAACTTGATGAATTGAGGATTTATTTTGATCAAGTTTCTGAGTTGGCAAATGTTGGAAAGTGGAAAGACAAACCAAGACAGTTTTGGTGAGTTTTATTTTGTTTATGTCTCGTTTGAATGAAGTGTTTTACGAGTTTTATTTTGTTTGTTTCGTTGTGTTAACAAGACAGTTTAGCTCGTCTTAGTTTGATGATAGAGAGAAACTTGAATTCAGAAAGTGTTTGGTTGTATTTTTCTGTTCAATATGGACAGAAAGTATAAGATTGTATTTCCTTTATTGACATTTCTGAGTTTACTTTGTTTGTTTATTAGACTATGTGCGAAGGTGATCTCAAACACATCCCCCAGCTGAAACTACATCGCAAAGGGGTTGTCATTTTTGGTAACACAAAAATACTCTAACAAGTTACTTTTCTCAGTAGATTTTAACGTAACTAATTACTTTTTAATGGCGGTAATCTAGTAATGTCACGAGTTACTTTTAAAAGTAACGCTACCCAACACTGCATATAATAGTAGGGTTACCAAGAAAGAGTGAAGATGGACACAGCAATTTTGGCAGGGAGGCAGTAAAAGAAATCCTGGAAGAAATCAGGACCAGTTGAAGCAAGTAACAATAGATACAGTATGAGGAGAAGGGGAGAATGATCAGGCAAACTACTCTCACTTTGTTCTTCAAGCCTCAAATCTCATATAAATCATACCTGTCTTTTTTACCAGATGCCCTTTTCCTGCCCTCTCTCCCCCTCAGACAGATTTGCAGCGTTCTGCAGCCCTGGTGTGATTTTGAGATAGTCGGAGATGAGAGGATGAGGAGGCTCGAGATGGACATCTGAGAGCATCTGCCCTCAAACTGCTGTGTGTTACAGCTATAAATCCTACCTCCGAACCGTTATATATTGCGATATCTTTCTTTTGAGGGAATTTTTCTCACATTTCTCTATTTGTCAATGCTTTGCAATAGCAATGAGACATTTTTGCATTTGGAAATGTATTACAAGAGCATAAAGATGAACTTAACTTGCCTCGTTGCCTTTTGTGAAATGTAATCCTTGGTTGACGTAAACCTGCATCGATCCACGCCCATTGTTCCCCCTGATTTGGTCAATCAAGGCTTGCTAAACTTCAAGAAGATTTTCGTAGCTCACAATGCATCATGGTGGCTTGTTATGTTAGGCCCATTACTCACACAGACCACAACACAACACTGATCTATCCGAAACCCAAAATGTTCCATCTCGCTGCACCACAGCTGACATTTCTGAGCTGTGATCTGTCAAAATAAAATCTGTCTGTGCTGCGCTTAAGGCCCGTCCACCTGTTCAAACCCATTTTCCCTCCTCCTGTTTGATGTGGTTTGTCAAAAACCAAAGCGCAGGCCTCTTTTATGGCCCCTTTACCAGTTACCAGAAGCCGCCCGTCCGCTTGCGACTTAAAAGGCCAGGCTGCAACAAAAGGCTTAGATTGCAACAACAGAGTTTATGGCAAAGAGATCTAGAAAAAACAGGACCTGAGCCTGTAACACAGACCCATGCATCAGGTTTTTGTGATAAACACACGCACAGATGCAGCCATGCACGAACGGTATTCAGTATTCATCATTCAACAGCTTGTTGCATTGGTGTCTTTTCTCCTTTTATCTGAAAACAGTTTTATCACTCCCTTTGTCCCCTGGACTTCAGCCCAACTCCATAATCATGAATTTCTGCTTTTAAGTGCAAAGGAAAAACAGTTTTATGACCCAACACTGAAAACACAAATAAGAAAGGGTTCACTTAATATAAAAGGCATGGACATTATCCGCTATCAACATTTTTTTAAGAAACTACCAAGGGCTAACACCTGTGTAACACGGCAACACTACAACTTTCATAAAAAAAACATTCCAAAAGGGGTCTTTGCCAGTTAAACCCAAACCGTAACACTAACGGAGCTGCAAGTACAAATAAACACAACCTGGCCTTCTAACAGTAAGAAACTGTTCATTAATTACATCATAAAGACCGCTACAGTGTTTAATGGGTTTTTGAGCCAAGGCTAAACTCCAATCTGACCCTGTCACGTCCAAAAAGTGCAATATAGATCGGACACATGTAAGCAGACCGCATACACACTAGACCGCAATACCCACCCTGTTTCTCTTGTAACTTTTCTTTTCTTCCTGTACTCAATTCTTCTCTCAGTTTACCCTCTCGGTCAACCTCAATGTAACTGAGGACACATTAGACACAAGTCCGTATTACAATCTCTAATGCTTCACAACACACACCCTGGCTGTAACGGAGGGCTTCCGAGCACATAAATTCCAGTTTTGAGTATAGTACTGTCGGAGTAGCCTACAGTTATTCGGTTATGGTTCAACGTGAAACTCTTATAGCTAATAGAGGAAAGATGAAAGAGAGAGGGGTACTGCCCACCAGGGTACACAGTGTTAAAAAAGATCTGTCTATCAAAGAAAATGCACGTCAGTCTGGAATTGTGGTAAATTAAAATTTGTTGGTTTTGCTCTTATAATAAAAAGTCATTGGATAAGTAGCCACAGAAGAAGATGAGTCAAATGTTTATTTTTCTATATAATCTTTGTTTGTCATTCAAAGTGTAACGGTCACTTTCAAGTGAATCAAACGATCGTTTTCAGACATATCTGCTCTGAACAGACACCTTTGGTAACATACTAATTTTTCAATCACACGTATGTGCATCACATCACAGCGGGTAACGCACACAGAGGAACACGCACACACACACCTCCGCCCCTGTGGAAAGCCGGTCATTGAGACTCCAGCTGAACCTAAAGGTTAAGGGAGGTTATGAAAATGTTTCCACTGTTTATCCAGGAGATTTCTTGAAGATTATACTGCGGTTGTTGACAATTTGACCTCGACACGGTGACCAGCTGTGAGTGGGTCTACTGCGTGCCTGCAGCCTGAAAAACTCTCGCCCTGTATTGTAAAATATTGTCACTCACAGACTAGTTTGTGTGTGAACTCCCCCTTAAACCGAACCTGGAAATGGTTTGGTTCTTTTATTTTGGGTCCAACACTTCAATATTTGGATGAACCTCTGTGTTATTCTGCAGCGGCTGGTTCTCCCGCGCTTTTTAGAGATATTTCTTTGAAATATCAACATCCAAGAAACCAAAGGTTCATGAAGAGAAAGGGGGCTTATGTGTTTTTTTTAAATATCTGATTTGCATCAGTTGAGGTCTGAACACTGAGAAACGATGACAGCAGAGTGACTGAAGACGTCTCGTATTCATTGTGACATCAAAGAACAGAAATCCCGAGCTAGTTAAAAAAAAAAGAAAACGAGAGGAATTAAGAACCGGTGTGCTTAAATCAGATTTTAACTGAAAATGTTCAATGTTTCTGCTATATTATGCCATATAGATTTGAAAAACAAAGAGCGAGATGCATGCAAACAAGTCTTCTTGACCACTGTTGCATTTCCACAAACCCATGGTTTTAACAGGATTAAACTATTTCATTTGCATTACTTGTTCTTGGAGTTTGGTTGAATATTTTTGGCTCTAAATGAAGTCTGGGAAAGAAAACTCCTCTCTTGTGCATTTTGCTCGTCGAGTGCTGGTGAAGATATTTGGCTCGACTGGAAACTGCTGTGTGTTCTGTGTTTGGAGGAACAATGAGGTATTGGTTTACACTGATGTGGTTGACGACAGTATCATCCTGCTCCGAGTGGCCACATCAAAGTCTGTCTGGCCGACGGTTTAGACCGAGGCTGCGAAAACAGAGGCCTGTTTCTGATTTCAATACGGGCAAATTGTTTTACTAATAGAATTTTTAAGGCTCTGGATTGTAAATCATATTAAACAAACATGGTGGGGCCTTTTTTGCACTTCATTGAATGAGTTTCTTCTCAACTATTTTTTTTTCATTAGCGGGATTGTTCTATTTATCTTGCACTCACTGCATTATTCATCTTCTTCTTGCCCCCATAATGGGTTTTATTTCCTTCCCTGACAGAAACACTCACATCTCATGTCTCTCTTGTTGGACAGAAATAGCCGAAACCGCACACCGATCAAGCTGTGTGTGATATTTCAAAACTGGCCAAGGTACGGCAAGAAAAACAAACCCAGATTATTAAAAAAAAAAAAAAATCTAACATAAAGGGATCACCTGAGCGAAAACTCTTGATTCAAAATACCACAGGTCCTGCCAACAGATGCCATTAAGTTTCCCCGTCTGCGCTGCTCATCATTCCAGTCCGCATAATTTGAGATCACTTTACTGGGCCGCAGCAAGACCACATCAAGTTATGTCACACATGTTTAAGAGCGAAAAGGAAACCCAAGAGAAATTCATAGTGATGGTAATGGTGATTTCATTGAGAGAAGGGGGCGGGAAATGATTCCTTTAACACAGTTGACTTTGTAACATGATAAAGTGCCAAAGCTGCCAGTTTCTGTCAAAACATTTCACAGGCCTGACACGGCAGGAGTTATGTTTTCAGGCAGTGTGCTGCGACGGTCGTCTGCATTTCACACGTTTTTCATTTACAGTTCAGCTGACAGTGTGATGTTTCCCAACTCTTGTGGTTTGAGTTCTCGCATTGGACTCTTGGCTTTAGAAATCCACAAATGTTATGCACGGATATTATTCAGTTTTGTCACATGCATCTTTCAGTCTTTCAGTAAAAAAACAACAACAACACACACACACACACACACACACACACACACACACACACACACACACACACACACACACACACACA
>JBBPCS010000729.1:10391771-10404113 GCA_037974645.1 Hollardia meadi | reverse complement strand
CACACACACACACACACACACACACACACACACACACACACACACACACACACACACACACACACACACAAGGTAATTAGCCAGCATTCCTGACTGCTCTGTTCAAACGACCAGGCTGTTCAGATGCCTCTCTGGACTCAGCTCTCAGCTCTACCTTTGATGACTCCATTAAGGGCAGTGTGTGTGTGTGTGTGTGTGTTTGTGTGTAGCAGGGTTAGGGGTAAGTGTGGAGGAGCAGTAACATGAGGTGTGTGTGCATATTGGGTCGGGGGGTGAGGGGCTTTTCTTGAAGCACGTGGTGTCTATATCGCAGCAGCCCTGGATGTTATCTGTCACAGATGCTGTTCTTCATCTCCCACTGCTTTACTGGTCATGAATTCTCCCTGTTCACATGTACTAAGCTAACACCAAAATTACACTTTTAGTATCAGGCTTCCAGTGCATTTATCAGCTGAAGACAAATGACAAAGATAATCAATTTAGTGATATAAAACAGAGAAAAGCATTAAATCCTTACATTGGAGAAAGTTTTTCAATAATTAATGCGGTTTCAGCTCTCAAAAGGAATAGATTATTGTAAATTTGCACCTGGATATTAAGTTTAAATGGGTCAGAAAGTTGTTCTGTTTCCTGCTACAAGATGTCACTGTTCAGCCCAGTTTACAGTATAAAGAGTCATCTCATGCACTGCTTAGGATAGGCACAAAAATAACTTGCAGAGAAAACCCAAAAGTGGTTCTGATTCTGCGGCTAATGAAGCACTGAGACTACAGATTGTTTTGCACTGCAAACTATATTTTTATAATCTGAATTTCACTTTTTGTGAAATGTTTGATGTTTGCAACAAAGTAGTACTGGCTCCAACTTGGCTGAGATTACACAACATTACAACATTAAGCCATGGTGAAAAGTGTCTTGTGAGTTCCAGGTCTTAACTGTAAATGATGCTAATAATTTTCCCATCATTGTTTACTCCAAAGGGATTCTGTTTTGAAGTTTGTTCCCAAATGTAATGATTTGTTATTTAGACAAGAAAAACCGTTGGATTATTGTTAAAGCAGCACTGAGATGGGCCAAAAACTGAGCTGAATGGGCAATATGTTTGCATTTATAAAGTAAATGCTTCTACATATTTATAGCGTGAACTCTGTGGGCTTGTAAAACTTCAGGAATACTTCATGAGTACTGCCAGATGTATCTAAAACATTCGTACAACTTTCATAAGTGTATCTGTAACGTACACGTTTGATCATTTGCCAGTATACTACACACCAGTTACAGGGAGATGATTTCACACCAAACCTTGCTGGAAATCTGTGTAATTAATTACTGAAATGTAAATTCTAGTATCTCCTCCTGTTACACTCTCTTCAGGATATTTATGATTGTACTGTGCAAGAATCCTCCACCAAACATAAACAATGAAAAAGGCCATCCATCAAAAACAAAGATGACTAACTTAAAGGAACGGTTCACCCAAAAATGAAAATTCAGTCATTATCTACTTAACTCTGCTCCTGATGGAAAAGTCGGGTGATGTTTATTCGTCCACAAAACATTTCTGGAGCAAAGCAGCGTCGCAGCATTCTACCAAATAACTGACGAAGCCAGGGACTTGTTCTAAAACGTATAAAACAGCAGCAAAAATAAATCAATCTCTCAGCTCATCATTCGGTTGATTAGGAGAATGCTGTGACGCCGTTTTGCTGTGAAGCTCCAGAAATGTTTTTTTGGACTGAGAAGCTTCACCTGACTTTCCATTCATGGGGGCGGGTAAGACAATGACTGAATCATATTAATTATTTCAGGGTGAACTGTGCCTTTTAAGATTTTTTGCGGTCAGTAATTGACTCTTGATGTTTGGAGCCATTTTCTGTTCAGAGAGCCGAAGCGCTTCAGAGCTGCAGAATATCTTAAGGAAACATAATTTGCTGCAGAAAAGACTTTTTGTTTAAGGTGGTGCCTGACTGCTGGGGTTTGTGACAGGGCTGCCTTGGTCTGCCTACAGAAATCTGGCTCTTATTTCAGCCTGTGTTGTAGCTGACACATTAATGTACAGGGGAGTGAATTGATGGCAAAATATCAAGCGGTAATGATAGGAAATATGTGATCAGTGATGGATAAATGAGACCGGGTGGTGATATGGGGGTCAAAGGGCACTCGTACATCTGGACCTTCACATCCACCCCTCTGACGGAGGGAGAGGCGACAAGTTTCATAAATGATAATTGTTTTAATTTAATCTGATGATGCTGCGCCTTAGCCGTGAATGGGAAAATTGCCCTTTTTTCCTTAATTCCACTGTTTTAGTTGAAATTGTGGCATTTGACGGAAATACAACATTTTAGTCACTCAAGTCTAATCAAATTTGGAAGTCAGTTTTCGTTAGTAATCATACTGTTGCAGCCATGAGGTGAGCGCTGCATATGTCGCCGCCATGCGGGACCAAGAATTTCTTGCGTAACAACTCATATTGGAGCTAATGAAAGTTTAAAAGTTCCAGTATACGTCTAATTTTTTATTGAAATACAGCAAGTTGTAATTCATTTGCTAAACCATATATTCACTGATGCTTATTCCCTTACAGACTTTGACAGCCTGATATCTGTGTTTAGTGTTCAGGGCCTCAAAGATTATGTAATAACTAAACTTCCAGTAAATACAAGCAAATGGCTTGTTAATCCATCTTTCAACAAAGTTCACAACGTTATCAATGCTTTGTTTCATTTTTCCAATAAATTATTTCTTAATGTCTTGCCTGTCAGTTGGTGCGAAAAACCCCCCATTGCTCTTATGTAAGATAACAATATTATGTAATGTTTCTGCAGGACACTGACTGTGTTTGCTCCGTAGATTCCAGTAAAGGAGTCATGAATCAGACATGATTTGACCCAGACTCTATTAACAAACCATCACCATGAAGATAAAAAAAAAAAAAAGAATATTGACTAATCTCACTCGCTACCTTGAGTGGTTTTCTGTGATTTTTTGTTTACAACCCATCAGGAGCACTCTGGATTTGTTTCAGGCTAAATTAGTGCAGTCGGAGGGAGGATCAGAGGGAGCGTGCAGGTAGTATATGTTTATTGTATGTTTTCAGAGTGCAGCTGAATGTAATTGTTGATGTTGGCTCTGGCAGCTTTAGGAGCGCTCGAGCTTCAGTATTTCCTGAACAAGCTCACGCCGTGATGTTTGCACACCGCTATTATTTACGACTGTTGGAGAGAAGAGTCCATGAAGATGTCAAAGTATATTCTAATGAAAGGCAAGGCTGACACTAACCTCTGGTGCATCCAGTGCCTCCTCATAATTCTCTTTTATAGGCCACACTGTTACCTTTTCCCACGAGAACCCTAAACGCATATCAAGCAGAGAGCAAGGAGAAAGGCAGTAAAATAAAGACATACGGAAACAGAAAAAGGGGGAAAGACTGGCACTAATTGAAAGATGCTCAAAATATTCAAGAAGAGCAAGCACAATTTTTATTTTGGATAAACTTGCTGAGTCACTGGAGGTTTGTGGATGCAGAGGAGAAAGATGAGAAGAGGTGGTTTTGAGGACCTTGTTCAAAAAAAAGTTTGTTCTGTATTCCACGTTTTAAAAGGCAGATTTTGGTGCTTTTTTTTTGCTTTTTAGTAATATTGAATGTCACTGCAAAAATCTCAATTTCACCAAGTCATTTTTAGTGTCCCATTTTCTCAAAACAAGTGGTAAAATCTGCCAATGCAGTGAAATAACTAAGATTTTACAAATACAAATCAACTTCTTTCCTTTTCTACTGCAGTGCTGTACTGACACGCATAAAAACGTATCGAAATGAGTTGATTTGTCTTGGAAAAAACAATATTACAGCGATGGCAGATTTTTTCCCTCTTATTTAAAGAAAACTTTATTAAGAAAACAAAACTTTCGAGGCTAAATAATAGAAAAAAATGAGTTTGTACACTGGAGAATATGCACTCTAAGAGAATATGTTCTGATCCAATGGTATCATCGGAAAGAAATGTATTACAGTCTTGCATGCCAGAATGATTCGTCTAAATTTAGAATGTGACATTTGCACCCCCTCTCACTATACACATAACTAACAGTGGCAGAGTGATGCACTATGTGCAGCGTTGACCTTCCCATTAACAAAGCTTCCTGACTTGGCTCAATGGGTAGAGGTCAAACCAGAGGGGGCAGACCTGTGTAATTACCCTGGACATGAAAAAACCTGCACAGAATCAGAATAATGTCCCTTGTATGAGACTCTCCATAAATTGTGGTGCGTTGGATTAATTCGTGTCAGTGTGTAATGCGTCTAATGTGATTAATGTTGGCAATTAAGTGTGTGTGGCAGCTTTTACAACCCGGGTGGCTACAGGGAAAATCAAAGCTCTGACTGTGGTCACATTGGCACTGCTCAATACTAATTGAACTACGCACGACCACAAGCCTGTGGTCCAACTGCAAACACATGTCCATTTGTTTCATTGCTTTATTCGTTTGTTTGTAAACAAGCTGTGACAGTGGGGGGACGACAGCGAGGGAAGGAAAAACAAGGCTCTGTTGCTTCTGGTCAGTGGCAGGATCAATGCTGATCACATGACAGCCCGACAGGATTTCCATACTCAATCCTAGGGGCGCCTTATATTGAAGGCCTTATGAGGTGAAACCGGATAGATGGGCGTTGATCGCATGAACACAAGTAGACAAACGCCGACATGAGCCAGTGAGCACGCGTTCACAATGCAGGCCCTAATCCCCGAGTGATGTACTGCCCTCAGCTTTGACAAGATGATTAGAAAGGCTCGGCTGCGGAGGAGAGCATCGACCCCGGAGCTGGAGGTGGAACTTCTTCATCACCTCTGACACCATCTAATGACGCTCATTTGCAATCTGACCTCCTGAACATTACCAGATTACTAGACCATGATAGCAACACTAACAACTGCCCCCTCCAGAGTTTACACTTTGATGATATCCTCTAGGAGTGGTCCATTTTTCACAAGTGAGCTCAACTTGCAGATTGTGCAGCAGCAATGTAACATTGAATTCTAATTGCCATGGGGTTTAAATGAACACATGAAGGTCACAGACCTGCGTCAAATAACCTATTTGTAAAAAAGTCTGTGTGCAGATTTGAGGCAGTTGTTTTTCTTTTATTAGCTTTAAAACTACACAGTATAAATGAACAGTATTATGATCTGGTATGACCTGGAGTACGGGGCTTTTTCCCATCCGTTACCTTCAAGCCCTTGGCAAGGAGTTCGCTCAATGCTGATCAAGTCAATCACCACAGATAAATCTCTCTGTATTTCGCAGTATACCAGAGTTTTTATGCCAGTGTCTGTGGTGACTTTCCTGCGCTGGTTCACCGGTAGTACTGGCAGTAGTTTTAGCAAAGATTTGTTTTCCAGAGCAGAAGGAGGGATCAACCATAGAGACAGAGTAGGTTTCGGTATGAACTACAGGCTACAGCAACTAGAAGCATGTTGGAGCCGATGGTGTCATAAGCACGTCTGTGTAATTACTGTTACTGCCAGAAGAGGGAGACAGATGTTCTGCACCACCAAGTGTGTAAAATTTTGCAAAACAAACAAAAAAAAACCTGCTGTAGAGCATGTCAAATACCACATCCATGTTCTCAGTTAGTGGAGGAGAATTTAATTAGGTTCTGTTTGGTTTAGTTTGAAGGGGACAATTTGTTCTCTTCCGGTTTTAGAGCGCATGCAAAATAGCAGGAGGTGGCGTATACTCTATACAAACCGCTGCACGTGCAAGCTCGGCACACATGCAAATACTGTCGGTGCACAAGCACCTGAACATATGATATGACAATGTGCAGACACACACTTTTATTTTGTAATTATTTCCTCACAGCCTGGTCTCTCGAGGTTATCACCGAATTTCCGCCCATCATGTTTTAATCTAAAACACATCAAACATCTGTGCTTGCTATCAGGTAGAACTTGGTGAAATGCCCGCTAAATATGCTGCCAAGATGAAGGTTTTTATCTCCGGGGCCAAGTCCTCATATTTAAGATTAATTTTCCCTATTTCTCAGCACAATCAAGTGGCAAGAGCTGTTGAAATTGATGGATTGTGCTTCTAATGCCATGACCTGATGTCAGTATAGTTAGTGACACCCTCATGGTTGAGCTCTTTATGTGCATGTGCGTAAGAGTGTATGTGTGTGTGTGCACATATGCATACGTGTGTGTCAGAGAAGACTGCAGGCAAGGGGAGGGAGGAAGAGACGCTAATTGAAATTCCTTCAGCCATGTCTGGCAGAGCCCTGGTGTCTGAGTGGCACACACACACACACACACACACACACATATATTCACACTGGCCCTGGCCCTAATAAAAGTGGGCTTTGCCATATGGAGGCCATGTGCAAGACTGGCCTCTCTGTGCTCAGGCGTGTGTGTGTGTGCTCTAAGCAGGAGAGGCTTGTACAGACCCACAGACAGATGCATACAAAACTGTGACATATGTATGAAAGTGTGTAAGTGATACAAATACGTTTATGAAGGTTACGTTCTCGGACTCGAGCACGCTTCGACATGCTGTGACAGATCGTGTACATACAGCAGACGTAACGCAGCGAGAGCCTGTTGTATAATCTTTGAGAAAGTAGCTCGTGTTTTTGGACATCACCCGTCTAATTCGACGAGCTGGCGCGGAAACTCTGGGCAGGTAAATGTGGGAGTAATGTTCTGTTCTCCCTCAACAACTACTGTCAATGTGCCCTGAGGTGATGCAGCTATTCTGAGCTGTGCAGAGACCAGAGGACTGTGGCAGTCCTGGAGAATTTCCAGATGTGTTTAACTAGAAGATAAAGATGTGGACTCCAGAATGATAACAGCTGATTTTTCTGTTCTGGATCAGTCATAAATGATTATGACAACCCTTACAGGTCTTTTAAAGTATTTATAGTGTACCGATTAGAAGCTTTAAGGTTTGCATGCTACCATATCGATAAAAACAAAGCTTTTTCAATGTGCATCTTCAGACCTTTTATCTTAAATCTTCTACAAAATTTGTGCATTTCTTTTTCTCCATATGATCGTAATCTTCCTGAAAAACTGCAATTAAGGTATCTCAAAGTGCCCTAAAGGCACCATCGGAGAGCTGAGACTCTAGTGTGAACGAGTGCAACTGTGTGAATGTGAGGCTGAGTGGTGCTGACAAAAGTGCATGTGTGCTCAGTGACCCTTCTCAGGATAAATAAAGGTTAAAATCATATTTCACAGCCCTCAAAATGTACGACCAGAAAAAGGAGCTTGGTTATTACTTTACATCTGTGTCCGTATAACCTCATATTTAGCATGTGCCCACCACTATCATGGCTGCAGCAAAGAGTCGGTGTACTTGGAATTCTCCACAGGGGTTTGGTAATAGCAGTGTTTTAGATATTTTCTCAGAGAAGAAGAACTTTCTCTGGGCAATTTCTAATTGGTTCCAGTGTATCATCTCTCTCTCTTTTTAAAAAATTTTTTTTTATCTTCATGGCTTACTCATTTTGTTTTTTACCTCTCCCTCTCATGCCCTCCCTTCTCTTACTCGCTGTAGTCTGGCAGATATGCCTGCCTGAACACATGGTGAAAAGTGCTGAAAATCACAGAGCTCTGTTATTTGTTCTTTTGATCACCTGTCTTAATGCACATGGTTGCTGAATGGTGGAAAAAAGAGAAATCTCTCTAGATAAAAAATTCCTTCCCTTTGCCTTCAACTGCGCTTTTATCAGATTTTAGTGCGACTAAAAAAAAGGCTAAGACGAGATAAAATGGCTCATTGTCCAGTAAAAGATTAAGAAAGTCAAATTCTCGTGTTTGAAAACTGCTTAAAATGTAAAGAACCAAAGAAACGCAAAAAAAAAAACGTGACTTACTGTATTGATCGTCCTCACTTTTGGTGCCGTTAACTTTTCCTTTCTTGTCAATGCGAAGGAAGAATTTCTGGTAGGAGAACAGTTTCCTCCTGCGCACATCTCCCTGTAGATGGTTGTAGCTGCTCCGCACATGGCGCCCGACGACCGTCGCGGAGGACGATGACACATTGGTCGCCCGTGGCAACCTGGCAGAGGATGCGTGCAGCGGTGGAGGTGACGATGAGGGAGGTGGCGGGTGTGAGATGAAGATGTCAGGAGGGGTCCCTCCCGGCGCATCGTGGTCCTTCTCAGAGTCTGACGACACGGCAGACAGGGGTGAGGATGAGGAGGGTCCGAGCAGGAGAAGCAGGAGGAGGAAGGTGAGGGAGAGGAGGAGTGAAGGAGGTCTGCAGCAGGGGCAGGAGGAGAACCAGGCGACCGGTGCACCTTGTGTCACTGTCCATCTACACATGGTAGTGGAGCTGGGAGAGCTGTGGAGGTGCTCAGGGGCTGGGGCATGCTGAGCTGGGTGCAGGGAGAGGGAACGAGAGTGGGAGAAACTCCCCCTGATTGACCGACTACACCTCCTCTGTCTGGGGACCCCCAACCTCACTGGGACTGTAGCTGTTAAAACCTGTAGAGTGGCTGGGGCGAAGACAAATCTGTTCTCAGTAATAGTGACGGTGATGGCGAAGCAGCTGCTGGTGGTGGTGGTGAAGTCCTCAGTGCTGTTTATTCTTCAGCAGCGCCACAGGAATGCATCAACATCCATAAGTTAGATCACCTCGCAGCGGGAACAACTGGGGGGTGGGGGGGGGGGCTCGCCTTAAAGACCTTTTACCACCTCCTACCAAGACCGCCGGTCTTTGCTCTTAGTGTTGCTCACACACGCTCAAAAACCCTTTTTTAAAGTTTGAATGTACACATCTTCACATCCAAAGACAAAAAATTATCAGTGCATTCACTGCTGAAATCTACTCCACACACACACTCAAACACACACACACACACACACACACATGTCCCAAACCATTTATCTTCTCCAGTACAGGGCGGTGGATAACAGGAAGGCAGAGGAGGTCTGGATACAAGATGCCAAACTGCTCAATGCAAAATGAATGAATAAAAACAGGAAAAAAAAAGAAGATTTAATGCAGCTTCTCATAAAATGTCCAGAGAAATCCACACAAGGAAAAATAACAAGTCACAGAATCCACTTTCCTCTCTTCTTTTCTGTCTTTGTTTCCTTTCGGAGCTGGTTTGAAGTAACTCGAGTGGGTAACTGAGCCCAGGAGCCTCTCGTCTTTCTCCCCTCTCTTGTCAGTGAGCTGGGCTCCCTATCTCTCCTCTGTCCTCGGAGTTCTGAGTGCTACAGCAGTGCGTTGCCTCTCTTCTTTCCTCCTGTGTGTGGCTCCCTCTCCTTTGGCCCCCTCCCTCTTTCCTTTGCCTCTCCCTCTCTCCTATCTCTATCAGCGGTGCTCTCTCTCTCTCTGGTTATCTGGAGTTTCTCTGAGGTGACTGAATCTTGTCTTTCCTTTCACCTGATTTATCTGAGCAGCTCCCCAGATGCCATCTCTTACTGTAATTGGATGTCTATGAAAACCACTTGGCTTTGAATTGCTGTGTGCATTTATATGTGTGCATGTGTGTGTGTGTGTGTGTGTGTGTGTGTGTGTGTGTGTGCAAGGGGGGAGATCTGTCCCACCCCGTTTTCTCTTTCCCTCCCTCTCCCCCGTTTCTCTGTCTCCTCCCCTTCCCAGACAAAACCCCACCAGTTGTGCAGAGCAGGTCCGAAAGAAGGAAAGAAAACCTTTCCTTCATATCTTTCTCCTTTTGCAGTCTTTTAAAGTCCATCCTTCTAATATTTCTGTCTCGTGATTAGCACTGGATATTGTTTGAAAGTTTTTTAACACTACTTTGGATAAAATACCCGAGTTTTTGTAATTACTGCACCAAAATAGTATATATTTTTTTAATTTTCTAATGTGAGAAATATAAAAATGTTTCTCTTTTAACACAAGAAGTTAAAAGTTCTATGAAATGTTAAATGTTGTCTAAACTTAAGCAGCTGTACAAGAATGCCTAAACATCACACACAACAATCTGAAATTATCAAAATTTTCATTTTAAATCTGCATCTTTCTGATGAAGAGAATAAGTAAAGATTATTATTGACCTAACGTATTATAAGGCGCATATCTCTGCTAGTTTTTCGTTAATTATTAATTCTTTGGGACTTAAATAAATGGCATCAACTTCACCGATAAATAAAAGATGAAGACTAGTGTCAGGCTTGCCTCATCCCTTCATCACTGGCCCACTCACAGCTGTGTGGCCACCAGCATCCAATCATATTCATGCAGGTGTACAGCGCAGCCATTATAACCTCACATTATTACTCCCTTCACCACCCCAACCTCTCCTCCTGAGAAGGTTTAATGTAGATGAATGTTGGGGCTGCGGCAAGAGTCTGGTGATCTGATACGTATCGCAATACAGGGGTTACGATTCAATATATTGCAATATTGTAAGCAAGGCGATAAATTGTTTCATAGGCCTGTTTTTTTGTGTTCAAACTAGCGATAAGTGCTTACTTCTTCCTGTCTTACTTGACGTTGTTACGTTGGAGTGGAAGAGTCAGGTGTTCAAAATAACAAAATAAACCACAACGGCGAATCATTGCATTAAAACTATCAATTAAAAATTTGTTTTTGAGATTCGATACAGTATCACAAAAAATAATATCCCAATACTCAAGTGTAGTGATATTTTCTTACACTCCAAATATATGTGTTCATTAAGAAGAGGGTTGTTCACCCAGCAGACACCTCTCAAAGTCTTTTCTGACGAATGTATTTACAGCCATTTGCTATAAATGGTCAGTTCATTGATATAAGCATGCCTGATGACGAAAAAAGCTCTCATTAGTAAAACTATGTCCCGTAGCACTTATGACAAATTCTCTGCCTTCCACAACACACAAGTCGAGTTCCCCCTGAGCTGCTTTGACAGACACCATCAAGTGGTTTCTTTACATGGAGTTTAACCTTTAGATAAACATCTCTTTGTGTTTGAAAGAAGTTGTACCTTTACGTGCGCTGCTGCGCTTCACCTTTAAAGAATCTAGGTCTCCTGTCTGGTATTCAGCATTGTTTAATTTCCTTTTCACATTGTCAGACAACATCCATATCTCCACCCCTGCCTCTCCTCTCCTCCTTATAAGTTTCTGCATTATTCCTGGAACGATTGACTCCTGTCCAAGGTATGCAGCAGAAAGACTTGAGTTATCAAGTTGTCCTGTGTTTCGTCCATCATTAGTCCCTCAAGGTCAACCCCTCATGCATTAGAACTTTTTCTTCTAACAATACATTTTGCCAATGCACCAACAGCACAGCAATGGCAGTGTAAAAAGAAAGACCTGTACACTTATGAGTCAGTCTGCATTTCCCTATAAGGTGATTAACTCCAACTGAGATTATACAGATGTTGGGTGCTGCCAAAAATCTGTCACTCAGCCCTCTATATCCCCCTGCATGCTTGACTATGCAGATGGAAGAGATTTATTTAAAGGGGAGCATTGGTGTAAGACCAACTACTGTGCAGAATTTCACAAGCTCTGCAATCATCATCCGTTATTCTTGCCGTTATTTCCTTATTTGATCAATGATTGCATGATTTTAGTGTGTTTACCTTCTCTGGGATTTATGTCACTTTTTGTCAGGGGTATTTTATGCTTTTCCTACAAAGTTTACAGCGTAGAGATGTCAGGAAATGAGGGAAGAGAGAGAGAGATGGGGAAAGACATGCAACAAAAGTCCCTGGGCTCACAGATGTTGCGGCTAATGGTTGCCGCCTTAACCCTTAGGCCACCAGGGCGATCTCCATCCGCAACTACTTTGATTATTAATCAATTTTTAAGTAAAAGTACCAAACATACCCTGGTTCCTGCTTCTTAACTGAATATTTTATTGTTTTCCTTTCTTATATGACAATGCACTTTGAATTTTTCGGTTTTAGAAAATGTAAAGGTCAACTTAGGCTTCACTATTTTCTCACATTTTATAAAGCGTTAATCGAGGTTTAAAGACCTTTTTGGTGATGGAAATAATTGTTAGTTGCAGCTCTATTAGGAATTACAAACCTTAGAGAAACTGTCCACTTGGCCATCTGTTCTACACTTTACACACATGCCCACTTGTTCAGGTACCAGAAGACAATCTCACATGTCAGCACCATGGACAGCACTTTACGACGTGGTTCTTCAACATGCCGTATGTAACTGAATCAATCAATCAATCAAACTTTATTTATATAGCAATTTTCATACAGCAAAATGTAGCACAAAGTGCTTTACATAACAAAAACAGAAGCAAAACCACACACACACATACCTTCTCTCACCCATAACACACACACTTGAAAGAAAGCAACTGAAAATGAGGAAGCGCTATCTTACTCTCAGCAATTTGCAGTGAGGAAACACC
>JBBPCS010000729.1:10362525-10391671 GCA_037974645.1 Hollardia meadi | reverse complement strand
GAGCTCAAACCTGTAGTATATTACCTTGCACCTGCAACTAAATTTACGGAACAAGGACTAATGGCCTACAGTAATTATTATATAACCTTTCATTTCTGCCCGACCACTAGTGTGCAGACTCTGGCTCCAAATGACATCACCACTGCAAGATGGCAGCGCTCGTATCCAGCATATTTTGGCTTCATTTTCGTACAGTGGGAGGAAGTGGAGAAGCGTCGTCCATCTTCATATGTCAATAATTTCGACCGACTTGAACCCTTCATGAAAAAATGTATTCCTCATTAATTTCAATGGAGCCAGTTCATTGACGCAGGGGGGATACGGGAACAAAACTCAGGGTTGTCCGTCAAAAAAGTTGAACTATGCTCAATTTTTGCTGCAGCACAATGCATACATGCAAACACATGATTACTTTGATCACTGTATGACTATTATTTACCTTGTCATTGTGATTGTTTTTAATTAAAGATAAAATAGTTGCCGCCGTGATGCTTTTCTCTTTCCAGCGTTGTAAAATTCTGAGTGTTGCACACTGTTGTGTGCAAGTTGTGTATCCGCTAGGCTTTTAAACGAATGAATGTGTTGCTTCAACCGGACTTCCGGGATCGTATTTTATTTTCTCTCAACAGGCCCACACCAACCTAGACCTCTGCACTGCTTAATGCAGGGCTGTTTATAGATTTCATGTCACATTACTTCACTGGCACAGAGCCTTTTGACATTTTGTATCGAGGCTAATTCACTTGCTTGGATCAAAAAGACAACTGATCTGACAAGTGAATGTGATAATAAGAGAACAATAACTCAAAAAGGAGATATTAATCTTATTTTTCAGTGTTATCCTCATAAACGTACACAGATAATGGAGAAATACCATACTGTTGCCTCACATCAGCTCAGCACATTCTGTTAAGATGTGGCAGGATAATAATAAAACAACACAGCGCAGCGTATCTTTGATGTGTCAAGCATCTGGTGCAAGTAAGGCATATCAGTGGTAGACTAACAAACTAGCATAGCTTTTAGCTGAGCCATGTGGACGGACAGACTGAGACAGCTGAGCAGGCTACAAAATTAAACTCATCAGAGACACATTAACCACCTGCTGCTGTCGTCGACAGGTCCTTTCTTCACCACCAAACGCTGCAGAAGAAGTGGTTTGTTGTTGGTTCTGTAATTTTTCAGCAGCTCGGCTGACTCAACAGGAACAGTTGTAATCTTTCTGCCCTTTCTGGACTTTACCTTGTGGTGTTACATTTTTTAAAAATGGACAATATGAGTGAAAATTTGTAGCAACAATGCAGGAAGTTGTGTGAAGCTGAGTGAAGGTCACAGTCGACTGTGTGCAATATTTGCCTTCTTCACTGCGGCACCCTGGCTTTGCAGCCCGTCTGCAGTTATATTGTGATATTTTAGTCATATTTTTTATTATTCAACAACATTTTTTAACAATTGCCTTATTTTCTGTTCCCTCAAACCTCAGCCAAGTGTTGCAAGTTGTTACATCTCAACCATATCATAATAACAGTGGTGAAATGACGAGCTGCAGGAAGAAATATGCAGTTGCAAAACTTTGTTAACATGCAGCAGATGCCTGTGATATGAACACTCCATCCAGAAAACGAGTAGTCCATCATTGAGTGAACCCACAGTTATTTTTTTTGTCTGTTTGTTGTTGTTTTTTTTAATAATTTATTGAATGGTTTGAATAATACTCAGGGAAATCTCTTTGTATGAAGTCAACCATAGGCTCAGATGAAGGCGTGTATTACATGCAGTTCATTGAGGTTCTTACTCTAACTTCTAAATGTTTTATCTTTAGTCTTACATGTCTTGTTTATGTTCTTTTCATCAACCAGAACTAATTCTTATTTATCACTCCTTTTCTCTCTGTCTGCACGACTTTCTCAACTTCTCTGTATTTATAAGGTCCATGACCTGAGTCCCTCTCACTGATAAATCAATTTCATCCATCTAATGAGACCACATAAAGCACACTTGTACGTCATGGACACTAATTCTTTGAACATTCGGTTTCTCAAGTCACACATGATCGTTTACTTCTTGGAGACAAACATGATGACCGTATCCACTGATTTTATTAACTGCTACTCTTTTAGAGGATATTTATAATAGATCTTGACCGATAACATTTGCTTGTCGAGAAATAACATTATTGGAACACTCAGCCATTTCTAGCTAAGCCTAAAACAAACACACGTGATTTGATGACTACTCAACCTTTCACTGATGGGGAGTACAGTACTTTGAAACCTCATTATATCATGTCTGATTATGGATTTAATCCTGAACCTGACATTGACTGGTCCACTGGACCGAGACAAGACATCCGCTCACTCTACAGGAGGGACCTGGAACATGGAGACTTCTTGAAACATCTTGAATTCAGATATCTTTCACTTTTCAAGACGATAGACAGCCCAGTTACTGATGAAATTAATGAGCATTAACACTTTTTTAGCAAGAACATGTGAAATTCTTTAAAATAATCGCCATGTTTTACCACATTCAGAACAAACACTATTTAATTGTTTACAAATTCAACCCAAAGATGGATGCCTAGAGGGTTTGCAGTGAACACAAGTGTAACATTGCTAAATCAGGCATTTATGGAGGGAAGTTAAAGAATGAGATACACACAAGATATTTCCACACAACCCAACCAGAATTTCTGCCTTTTAATGTTGGTTGGTGTACAATGACACTCTCACAGCAGGGGCTAAATAGTTCAATACTGAGTGCCAGTTCTGAAAACTCATCTGGGACTTCCTGTCAACGAACATCGTGTAACTGTCCTTCTGAGAAAAATGACGGCATGAAATGTTCAAAAACAACATCCTCTTACGTTAAAGCAAAGCCCTCTAGTGGCTTTAGGAATTAGGACTCTTCTCTGTCAGAGCAAAGGAGGAAGTACGTTATTATAAAGCGACAAAGTCTGCCGAGAGTCGAGATCAGGGTGGATGTATGAGCCGATCAAACGGCGGACTTGGACAATTGTTTTCTTACTTGTTACCATGACCATGATTGGTTATTATTATTGTAAGCAGGCCACCAAATTTAACCCAAACCACAATGTGTCTCTCACCCTAACCAAGTCGCTAAACCTGACCAAATCTTACCAACAGCGAAGTTGGATCAGAAAACTGTTTCACTTTTGCAGCGCTGATTTCTCACAGTTTTGACAAAAAAAGACAAATGACACAGTCCTGCTTAAATGTTTGTGTGCGTTGTCTTGAAGTGCAGTTACAAATGATTAATTTTTTGCATTTAATTTGTTGAGCATCGTCTGTGTCGTTTGGTTGGATTTAGGCGTTTGGTCTGTTGGAAACATACTACCTAGATCTGCATGTTATTTCAATATCAGTGGTTGGTTGTTGTAGTTTGACCACTGAAGCCTCAGGAGGGGGTAAATTTGCCCCAGCTACAGTTGCTGTCAATCATTGGTGTCGGTCACTGAATTGCATTACATGCTTAGTTTTGATTTTTGAAACTCTTTTGTCCAAAATGGGCTGACAAGTTCTACCAGATCTTAACAACCAGCTGGTAAAGATTTCTTTGTCTGATCCCACAGTTTATGGTCAGAGTTACATAATACAACATTATTCATGTCCAATTTCTCCGGTATCACTTTGTTATCTTTGTTTTTTTTTTATGGGAAAAATGCAGTCAGTGTTGGAGTGCTCCTTTCTTAACGTTTGAGAGTAGTCTTCTCTGAGAAAACATACACCAGGAGCACATTTTGAAAGTTGATGTTAAGCAGCTGCTCACCATATCAAGGGACAGTTCACCCTAAAATCAGAAATACACATTTTTCTTCTTGCATGTCTTTGGACTGTGGGAGGAAGCTGGAGCACCCGGAGGACACCCATGCAAACATGGGGAGAACATGCAAACTCCACCCAGAAAGACCCTGACCCGGTGACCCGACCTGGTGATAGATAATGGATGGATGGATGGATGGATGGATGGATGGATATTTTTCTTCTTACCTGTAGTGCTATTTATCCAACTAGATTGTTTTGGAGATATCAGCTGTAGAGATGTCTGCCTTCTCTCCAATATAATGGAATTATCAAAAATACATTTGAAAAAGTCAATCATGAAGATAATCCACAGACCTTGTTGTGAGCAGTTTCATGTAGGAACTATTTTCTTTCTGTGTCATTGTGCAGAAGGAAGCATACATCTACTCATGGTTGAGCAGCTAGCTAACTAAGCTAGCTAACGTTACAGCTCAGCTAAGGAGGATGCTATTAATATTTACATCCTGCCCTGTCACGAGCACGAGCCTCTCGTCCATGAGTAGATGCACGTTTCCTTCTGTGGGGTGATAAGAAAATAGTTCCTACATGAAGCTGCTTTCAACAAGGTCTGTGGATTATGTTGAGTAACCAAGTCATGATTTCTGGAAAGAGGTATTGCTGTTGAGCTCTTAGCACCACAAGCGAAGTGCCATCTATTCCATTATATTGGAGAGAAGGCAGACATCTCTACAACTGATATCTCAGGTAAGAGGAAAAATATGTATTTTTAATTTTGGGGTGAACTGCCCCTTTAACGTAAATATATGCAATAGGTTTTTGTTTGTTTTAATTATTAATTAATGTCTTGACATGTCCAATAGTTAAGATTTCCATAAATTTTTGATTTGGATTAATACTAACATACCAGTTATTTTGTTTGGCCTGTGTGGAGCCCATTTAAACCTTCTAACATGAAGGGACCTCCAGCAGTGGGTCATGCCAGCCCAGTGAGCTCAGTAGGAGACCCACATTTTGTCTCTCTGTCTTTCTCATTGCCTGCATGTCCGTTCTGCTCTCTGAGCATTTTCAGCAGATACTTCTGTTTTTAATGTGACAGAAACGGGGTGTTTGGTTGAAAGTTTGAACGCAGTTTTTCATCAGACCACTTTACTGTTGTGGCTTCTTTTACCATTCGTCCTCAGAAGAGTGATCTACCATTAAAAAAGCACAAAAGACGCCTAAAGTGGACAATTTTGACAGTATAAAGACTCGCTCACTCCTGATTAAGTAAATATTCTTTAAAACATCCAGATCAGGGTTTCTGTTGGATGTAGATGACTGGTGTTGTTGATTAAAGAATGGGTTGAGCTTTATTTTGTTTATGCTCTGCACTGAAGCCTGGAAATTGTACAGAATTATTGTGTTTGATGTTGTGTAATCTGAATTTGTTTTGGCCATTTGTGCCTACAGAATATTTTTGTCTTCTTTTCATGTTCCTGAAAATTTACAAAAATGTCCTAAAATTGTTTGCTGCTGTTAAATTACACACACCATTACCAGATAACCCAAATTGCTCATCTGTTCCACTGTTAACCCAGCTAATGAATTGATCCTTGCGATGGTAAATCTGTCAATATGTCTGATGTTATATACGTCTGTCTCTCACATCTAGCATATCCAGCCGGTAGCGTGAAATCAAGAGGAGTCTTCTTGATGTTGGGAGGTGGAAAAAAGGGTGCCGGGGATATAAAATACTCTGCTTGATGCAGGAAAACTTCTTTTTTTTTGTTGCCCCAACAGTGGAATGCATTGATTTACTGCACAAATTCCAAATTTCTTACTATTAATTCTAGAGTGAAACATTTTTAATGTAATTTTTACGTTTAAATACGAGAGAGGAACCATCCCAAAGAATAGCAATAAAGACGATGGCCAGAGATAAACTAAGCGATGAGCTAAAGCTTTTAGGGATGTGTGTTAGGATGGGGGAGTATTGAGGAGAGTGGGTGGGCTGTGATATTTGTAACAAGCCATGATGTCACGAGGACAATTTGTCTGGGAGATAACGACGAGCGGTGGATTTGTTATTTAAGAAAGGTGGAGAGAGAGAAAGATGGAGAGAGAGGTTAACTGCAACGAAATATATCACCACTGAGATACATTAAAAGATAACCTCAAGCTAGCTTTCCAATTAGTTATAGGCAAGACATAAAAAGCATTGTGAGCTTGTAAAACAGTAATAAAAAAAAGCTTTTTTATTTTGTTGCTCTTATTATTATGATTATTATTAATTGTAGTTGCCAGTGTCCTGCAGAGATTGGGAACTGAGATTAAACAATGTCCTAAGTCTTTGATATATTATGTATCAGCTTATTTCTTCTGTCCAAGAGGTTTTCTGGACTGTTCTCTTTGTCACTCCCTTTGCAGAGCAGAGAGATCTTGTAAAAGTCCAGCTGTGAAGACAAATTCCAGAGCTTCCAGGAAAAAAAATGCTATCAGACGGCATTAACCCAAATAACGCTGCTGATTAATCATTTACTAACAGGCTCTGACGTCACCTCTTATGAGAGACATCCAAAGGCTGAGGCATTACTCACACCGCCTGGTGTTTCTGGTCACACACCGACACACACACACACACACACACACATAGCGACACACACATTCATACAAAAAGTGATGAAACGCAACTAAGTACATTTAGTCAAGGACTTTAAGTACAAATTTGCAGTATTGTGCTTTACTTTTTCCATTTTCTGCAACTTTATACTTCCACTCCACTACATTTTGGACTACTACATTAATTTGATAACTTTAGTTACTTTGCAGATTACATGCTACATCAGAGCCAGAGTAGCACATTTTGAAAATAAATTTATTTCATCGGCATTCAGATAAAAAAATGATTCTGATCATTGGAAAAATGCAGAGCCGACCCCTTGTATACAGTATATAATTACATGTATGTATAATTTACTTGTACTTTTGATAGTTAAGTACATTTAAGATACTTTTAATTTTAAATTTAATATCGGATACTTAAAACTTTTACTCAAGTACTATTTTAGCACGATATCTTAGTATGACTTTTGGCTACTTTTTTAAAACATTGCATTTAACAGGAACACCGTCTATAGCCATAAAAACTGCTTATAGCTTATACATGTGTGCATACCGCTCTCAGGCTCCTTCGGCCTGTTACCTGACTGCAGCTCGCAGACCCAGTTTGGTTTGTAATTCAACCCCTCTCTCCCCTGAACATTTGACGAGCAAAGCTCCAACAGGTGACAGAGACGGAGAGTGTTTTTTGTTGTTTTGGTTTTTTTTCTTCCCAGTGAGAAATTAACCTTAGCCAGATAAACTGCAATCAATTTAACTGATCAGAAACACATGTGAAGTGAATCTCGGGGGGCCAGATACTCTCGATCTAATTCGTTACTGTAAGTACATGTAGATTCATTGCCACAGCAATCAGCATCCATCAGCGGATCAAAGCAATATCGGCAGGTTGGAGAACCGAACTTACAGTAAGGATGATTGCTTTTTACAGCGGGACGGAGAGAAAGAGGCAGGGGAAGGATTAAAAAAAAAGAGAATCTGATATTTCTTTCTCAGTCATCCTTTGTGCAATGACAACACTACTTTAACGCTGGTGTCTCCCTCATTACTGTAAACCAGAACATATGTACGTGGTGTCGTTTGTTTGTGCTCGTAATTAAAGACCCGTCACTTAGAAACACTTCGGTCTCCCCAGGCCAAGACACACACAAAGAGAGATGTCTGTTGTATAATAAAACTAAATGAATCATTGTAATTATTGTCAGACGGGTGCTGGGAGGGAATACCTCAGAGGCCAACATTATAGTGTCATGTACGCACCGGCATCGATTTAGTTTTAAAGCTGAGTGTGTGTGTATGCGGTTATACAGTATAAAGAAAAGCACTTAAGGACTGCAGGTGTCAAGCAAATGGCAAATACAGAATATTATGGACTCATCTGAGCAGTAATTATCCTGATAATATAGTCTGTGCTCCAAGAAAGTCTCTAGGTCTTTGATGGCATGCCTGCTAACGTATCATTATACAAGACAAATGGTTTAAACGGTGCTGAAATACTTTTTCAAAGATGTAAAAAGACACATAAGTGCTGCGGGCCAAGTTGATTCAGCTACAAATGATATTTTCGTTTTCATTTTTTGGTGCTGCGTTTTGGTAAAGTCCCTCGACGCAACTGCTGCAAAAGCATCTGTCCAATGCGGAGGGTAATCAGTGTCAGGTGAAATAGCACGGATGGATCATGAATCACTGGAAAACTTCTAATGGTGATTAAAAATCTGTATTGGAAATCTTAAAGCAATCCTTTAGGCAGCACTGAAGTCGACTCTTTTTTCCTCTTTTTCAGGATTTTAACGTTCCTTTTCTTGCTGATGTGACTCAGTTTTTTATTTTATTTTTGAATTTCTGCCTGCCATTGTGTGCTGTTTCCTATAGAGCGTAACAGTTTAATGGTCTTAACTCTGTGTCTGACATCATGTTGCATCTACACTGAATCTGTTAAATATGCAGTTCTGTTGGACGCTGGAGATCAGCCTGGAGACATTTACTCAAGTAAAAGATGGGTGAGTTTACTAAGAGAGCATATCTCCCGGCATTTGTTCTTTTTAAACAGAAAAGACAAGTTTTATATTTTGCTATTTAGAAGTTTATTCACTAGAAATGACATAAATACAGCCAGGAGGTTGTTATTAGCGATGGTGTATTTTCTTACTAGAAGCTTTAAGCTCCCTGGCGACCCCCCTCCATTCAGCTGATACCTTAATTAGGTTTTTGCAATAAAATGAGACATAATTGAAAAGATAACTCCTCGTCCATATAGCGCTTTCAAGGAAAGCGACGGGAATAAACAGAAACAAGGAGTCCCACAAATTCATCTCAAAACGGTTATTTTTCAACCATAAATTTGGGACTTTGCTAATTCAAATGTATTGCTTATGTGGTTCAAATAGTTGTCATTTAGAGTTTAAACTCCATTACAACTCCACTGAGGGAGATGTTCCTTTGCAGTTGTAGAAAATTTGTGATTGCAAGACAGATGTGTGAGTACTCTTTGTATTTGTTTGTTAATTCATGGGTTTTTGTTCCTGGCTTGAAGAACATTAAGAGGTTTTATGTAAAGGTAATGATTAAAACCTGTTGCTTTCTTTGTTTCGTGTTTATTGAAATTATTTTATTGTAACACTTAAAGAAATGTCCCACAGTGATGAGTTGAAAGTCTTTGTCAGAGGTTGCAAAATCATGAGTGCTTCTGCATCTGTCACATTTTTCAAACATCTCTTTTTTTTAAAAATGTAATATTTTAACGGAGGAAGCGTCAAGAATTTCTGAAAAAATAAACAAATGCGTACTTGGAAAGAGCAAACTCGTCTGTCGTAATTCCTCATCTGCAGAGTCCTCCTGCCGCGGTAACTTATTAACACATTATTATCAACTCTACTAATTTTTATTACTATCATGTTTTATATAATCTTTGATTGGTTCTGTTCAAAACCTGTTGGAGAAACAGGACATCAGGCCAAAAACACAGCTGCTTTTCTTACTTCGTAAAACGTTTGGGTATTTCACCCAACAGCAGTGATATGTGAATGTGTCTCCTCTGCCTCTGGAGTGTTTAGTCTGAGAGCTGCACTCCTCCATCTGCTTTACAGCTGCCTGTTAGAGGGTCTAATTAGAGCAGTGATAATGTTCAATCATCTATGCTACATTAAGCTAACATCTAAAACAGCCAATCAGTCTAAACTAGCGCTGAGAATTAGTGTTTTAATTAGTTGTTCAACAGGATCTTTCCTGGCTCAGAATGGGCCTTTTGGGGGTGACTACGCACAACATGATTGGTCCGCATACAGTTAAGGCAAAAGGTGAAAAATTAATCATGATAAAAGGTTTAATTTTCTGCTTGTTCAACAGATGTTTGATAAATTGTAGAGATCTTACAATTTTTTAAATAATTTATCATTTTGATGCTGGTGTTTTTCTTTGGAGGTGGATAAAACCTCTTTGGGGGAAGCAAGAAAAACCCTGGTTTCATCAGCTGGTTAAACGACAGCCATGCTACAGACACGTATTTCAATCTACTGCACACAAAAACTGAGACTTTACAGCCATGTTGTGCTGGCTCATCTGTGTTTTGAGCTAAATGCTAACATGCTGTTGTTTAGCAGGTGTAATGTTTACCATGCTCACTATTTTAATTTTCCATGTTAGCATGCTAACATTTGTTTATTAGCAGTTGACAAAAAGTACAGGAATTATCTTAATTTTGCAAGTGTTCAGTGATGTGGGATGATGGCTTTTGATGAAAAGTTATCGGATCCCAAAAATTCCCAGGGGTGATTGATAAGTTCGGACCGAAGGTGGAAGGAGATGAGTTATACAGCTCTCGTTCCGTTCACGTGTGGTCACCATTTTGAGAGTGATGATGACGTTATCAATACTGTGGACCACTTTCTGGAAGTCCAAGACGCCTACTTCTGTAAATAAGGGATCCATATGCTCCAACACCGATAAACTAAGTGTGTAAATGTAGAAGGGGACTATGTTGAAAAACATGTGCTAGGGGAACATGAATGTTTTACCAGATTTCTTCTCAATCCATTTTTCCAATTTTTTCCAACAACTGATTAAATAATATTTGAAAGTTAGAATAATGGATGTTCTCAGCAGCAGTTTGAAGAACAGTAACACCATTTTAAAACCTTTTGCCTCCATTCCTTGACTAAAACATCTCTTACCCAGTCTGATTTTCCTTCACTTCTTTCTCTTCAGAGCATCTAAAAATTGTTGGTATAACCCCAACGCTACCTTCCCCGGAGTTCTGCCCTTTCCCAGCAATTCCTGCGAGCCCCCAACATCAGTTACAGTATCTTTTCTTCCTCCTCCTCCTCCTCCTCTTGAAGCTTTCTCGCTCCCATGCCCCTCAGCCCCGACACCAGCCTCCCCTTTGAAGTCCTCTTTAAAGAGCACAATTAACCCCCTCCTCCAGACACTGCACTCACTTCTCACCTTTTTAATAAGGCACTCATAGACAAGTGTCAGACTATTTTTTTTCTTTCTTTCTTTCTTTCTTTCTTTTTTTCTCTCACACACACTCTGTCACATGCACACTTAGATCTACAGGTCCTTAAAACACGCCTGTAAATTCTTTGTCACTTGGCTGCAAACTCGGAGACCCCTTCCTGTGTATATGCTTTGGCACTGTACGTGTGTGTGTGTGTGTGTGTGTGTGTGTGTGTGCGTGCGTGCGTGTGAGTGCGTGCGTGAGTGTGTTTTTGTGAGAGAGAAGGCAAATGAAAGAGGAGAGACACAGAGGTGGTTTTCTGGTGGTTTGACTCAGTGTTAATGTAGTTTCCGGTGCTTTGATACAAAGTGAATCAGCGCTGACTGGGGGTGAAAAGGGCCATTAAAGCAGCAGACCACCTAATTGTCGCTCAGCATGTGATCTTTTTGTGATTAATATCCGCGCAGTTCAGTTCGAGAGGAATGGTTTGTCTCCTTATTTCACCAGCGTATACAGATATATGTGGACAACCAAACGTTATTCCTACCGGTTATTTTAATGCTGCTATAAAAGCTGCAGATATTTGCTCTCATTCAGCCACAAAAGCTAAACTTGGCATCTTGAAGAGAAGGAGGTCTCGTCCATTCTCTCCCAATTTGCCCCCATACCACCACGATCTGTGCATGCTCGGTGTTTCCTGTGCTGGCAGGATACCTGGCCTCAGGCTCCCGAAGTAATTCGGTGCAGGTGAATCTTGCCTTTATGACTCAGCCTGTTGCACTGGTCAGGGTGCTCATGAGTATTGCCTGATAATAATGAAACAGCTTCTCAGCTTTATAGTGTTTTACTTGGAGATAAAATTCGTAGATGGGGATGTCTCTAAAGGTCAGACGTTGCTGCAATAAGTCAAAACCTTTACTCCCATTCAGCCACAAGAGTGTTGGAGAGGTTGAACACTGACGTTCAGTGTTCAGTTCTGGTTTCACACAGATACGACTTTTGACTGTGGCTTAGATCAAACTCATGTCAGATGTGTCCTTGACTATCTCAAGTAAAGCTAATTTGCTCTGACTTCTGGGTCAAATAAGACTTTATAACTGAAAAAAACACTGCCTGACTCTGCAACCGCATCAAACTCGAGAGCTCTGTTTACTCCGAGTCAGAAAATATTTGTCTTCTGGCAGAATTCAGCAGTTACAGAGACGTTTAATTGGGAAAAATTCAGCACAATGCAAAAAAAATCTCAGTGCAGTGCAGAGCCGTAGCAGAGCTCAGTACTTCTGCAAACGGGAAAACGAAAAGGCCTGCCACTGTTTGGCAGGTGGCACCGATTGTTAGTGACATAGAGACATGGCTCTTCAAAGCATATTTCCATTACAGAGGAAAAACGTGGGTCTTGTGTTTAGTTTCTGTGCAGTATTCATCACTCTAGGGTTCGCAGTGGTGCTTTACCAAACTGTGCCACCACCGCCACAATGCTAATGTTGCTAGCAGACTAAAATTGTATTTCTACAAACATGGCAGCTGTAAGCATGAAACTCAGACACAACTGTCTTAAATCTCACACTCTCACGCTAAACATGCCTTTTCTCATGCTAACTTTTGCCTTCGCTTCATCCAATGTAGTTTTTGTTGATGCTTAGATGGGCTACGGCGCAGAGCGTAACAAGGTAAAACTTTTACGGATTGTCACTGATCATCATCTGCTGAATCAAGAATGTTGTCCTGGTGTAGCAGGTTATCTGATGATTTGCCATTTCATCACAAACTATAGGTGCATGTTCACTTCTTTACCGGAGGAACACCATCTGTGCTTGAAATAATTCCATTCGTCATATTACACACCAAATAAAAGGCTTGGGGAGTCGGCTACTTGGTTTTGCAAAGTAAAAATACGTCTGCTTGAGTGCAGTTTTTGTTGTGCACTTCTGGAAATTCAGAAACAAAACAAAGTCCGTTTTCTGTTGGATCACAGAGAAACAAAACCCCCAAACTAAAACCCCCATTTCAACTTAAAGGGTGCAAATAACGTCTTTTCAGATCAATTTGGGATCTCGGGGCTACTGGAGACTTGGATCATGCTGGATGAGCTGTATGAAGCCATTTCGTGTTCATGTTCTGTTGTTTTATCTATTGTTTTCTTTATTAAGTCCATATCTTCTTCAGACTGGCCTAACACTTAAATACCTTTGTGAAACCAGCCCCTGGTTGCAGATTGTTGGATGGGGATGAGGGCCAGTCAAGTTCTTCCACATCAAACTCAGAAAACCCTCTTAGAAGGACCTCGTTTTGTTCCTGGGGGGGCTTTGTCATGTTGAAACAGTCGAGGGTGTCGCAGCAATAAAATTCAGCCACACTACTGTTGTCCATGAGGGTCCAGAGTTCAGACGCTTTAGGAGGAGTGACATGGGGCTAAGCCTGCAGAGTGTTGGGTTAGATTGAGAGGATATTCCATATGCAAACACAGACGTGCTGCCTTTCTATAATAACTTCCTCAGAAGCAACGGCAGCTCAGTGTTGAGCTATTTAAGACCAGCAAGCCCTTTGAGGAAGGAGGATTTTCCTTCCCACGTCTCTCGCTCCCTCACTCCGCCTCTCTCTTTCTGTCATTAATAATATGATATTGTCCCATCTGTCGGGGGAGCTAGCGTGGAGCACGTGTTTCCAGTTAGACTCATCAGAACCTGATGTGGGGAGGCCGGAGCGAACGAGAGGGACTGCAACTGGGAGAGTGGGAACGGCGGCAACAGGGCAAGAAAATTAAATCACAGAGTCCCGGCTATTTCATCGCACAGGTATACACCGCAGTGATGCATAAAAACACATTGTTTGGAATGGGATGGACTCTTGGGAGAGATGGTGTGACCTGCAAAACCTTATCCTCCAGCTTGCACAATAAATAGTCAAATAAAGTTTTGCTGACCTCCCCCACATGATCTAACATTGTGCAAAACACTTTCCCGTCCAGATTCTTTCGTTTTCGTGGCTCCCTGCCAAATGTTTACATGCGCATATTTTTTCACAATAATTATTTTGTCTTACATGATTGGTTTACAAAGTAAAAGTGTAGGTGCCCTGGGACACGAGTAAGTTGACATCACTATTAACATATTTGTAAGATGCCATAATGTAAAAATATCCTGATCAAAGGCCTCGTTCGGCCCCACCTCCAGACAGTACTGCTGCAATCACTCTGTGCTAAATCAGATGCAGAAATAAACATCTCTGGGGTTTGGATCTGCAGCCAAAACACTCTTGGATCAGGGATCTCATCCAACTAGCCCACATCTATACAGAGAGAAGATCTGATCTGGGATGCAGCACATGATATAATGCATTATTGAACATGATCGATACACATGCAAACATTTCAACACCATTATGACTATTCACAGCTACACCGTTTGCAGTGTTTCCGTGCAGGACTTGAAGCTCTCTGCGATCTGCTGTGTTGTGGTCGTGTAACTATCTGGGTGACCCGGGTTTCTGCCGCCAGCAGAGCTGCAGTCAGCTCAGTGATGTCAGGGAAAAGCATGAGCATGTCCAGAGATGGTGCAGTGGTTGTAGGGAAATACCACTCAATTGAAGAAATCACATCTGCTATCATCACGGCGGCAAAGCACTGTCAAATCCCTCTTTTTTTTTCGAGAGGAGGACCCATATGGCTCGTCCAGAGAAACCAGAGAGCTGAAGCTGTAATCTGTGAAGTCACCCTGGTGTGCCGCCCGGAGCGTCAATCAAGATGAGGCTGAATTATATGAAATGTTGTTTTTTTTTAACAATCTGTGATGTTAGATTTGAGTCCTAAAATGTATGTTTTCCCAGAGGAAATGTTCCAGCGTATTGTTACAGTCATCTTCTCCAACTTTTCCAATTGAGTCCGTGTGCCAGTCACAAACTCTTTATCGTTTCTGACTGCGAGGGGCTGCATTCAATGTTCACATACAGTATATGGATTCAACAATCCTAGAAACTCCCTTTGTGGCTTCAAGAACGCTCCTCATATGTAAGATCAAATCAGGCCTCTGTCTCTCTACTCTGATCCCTCCCATCGTTTCTATACATCATCATTTCTATATTTTCTATTCTTCTTCATGGGATTATACTAAGAGCCAAGTGTAGATTACTCAAAGCATCTTTGCATTAATATCATCTTTTATCCATTAGACTTGGGCTCAAAGACCGTCTGAAGATGCCTAAAGGACACAAAACCCGTAGATTTTGAATTATTCTGATTTGGTTTGCTTCAGAGAGACTTTTGAACGTTCTCCATCAAAGGACAGCCTTGTACTAGAATTAAAACCTTGTTTTTCACCAGCAAAAAAGAAAGAAAGCGTCTATGGTGTTTGGAGCGGTGCCGGGACACAGAGTAAAAAAATCCAGCCGTGTTGTAATGTAGTAACGCGTTCAGAACACCTTGTGATAGTCTTTACTGCATATACCATGTGTGCATGCTTGATTGTGTGTTTGCATGCTTTTTTTTATGTGTGTATGGGCATGCTTTCATGTGCATGAATGCGTGTGAGTGTGTTTGTGGGCCACAGTAGGCTGCAGGCGAGGTTACATCTTGCAGCAATTAAGCTGCATGCGTCTCGTACGCCCCTCCATTCATCTACTGCAGGGTCTTGTTTCAAGGCCAGCCTGCATAAGACAAACTGAGAACATTTGACCGCTTGGTGGCTGAGGCTAGCTGGTTTAACATCGGCTAACTACTTGGCAATAAAATGTGGTTGTGTTAGATGGAACGTAAGCATGGTAAAAATGTTGACAAACCGTAGAGATGAAAGGAAAGAGGACGACAGAAAGCAGAAGAGGGAGATGGAGAGTTGGAGTGAGAGATGAGATGAAGGGTGTAATGTGATGACAGTTGCTGAAAAACGGTTACCAGGAATGAAAAAAAAAAAAAGATCAGAAAATGTGTCAAAGCTGTTTTGTTTCTCGGTTTCATTCCTCCGATTCCGCACTGTTCATTTTCGTCAGACCTCCCATCAAAATACATTTGTAAACACCACTGTGGTCTCAATGTTCTGCCAAGGAGAGAGCCACGGATCAGTGACAGTCGCTCTCTTTTTCTGGCGTCGAGTTCCCAGATGACAACATGACTGTCATCATGGCAGAGATTACTGACATGCCGAAACCTCCCCCTGGTGATCGGAGCCTGGATGCCAAAAGCCAATCGTCCCCAGCATTGCTCAGAGGCACTTAGCACAGCGAAGTGTCACACTGTAATTATTTTTAACTGCAGCTCAACAGATGCTTGAACAGCCTGGGCAAGCTTGATTGCTTTATTTAGCTGCAAAGTGAAAATTAATAACATATTCACGTGTATTCCCCGTGTTTGAGAAACTGCTACTGTTTAATCGTTTTTAGCTGGGGCTTGTTATCGGTGGTGTTATGGACTTAAATACACACACAAAAGAGGCCAAGTGAAGACTTTGACACATTTGAGAGTCAGTTTAAAGTATCAAATGCCCACTACAAAATATAAAAAAATAAAATAATATCCATTACTCTGGAAGATGAGACCCAAAAACAAAAACAGCTAAAAGCAGAATAACAGAAAAACCACACAGCTCACATCTCAATAAATAAGTAACAAAGTCAGGGAACACAGGACTACAAAAAGTTGCATCTTTATTGACCAAAGCCAGGAGTCCTGTTTCCACCAGCTCTGAATGAAGATTTTTCAGAGATAAATCTTTTTTAATGGCTTGGTGCCTGTGTACCTCTCTCTGTCAGCTGGTGGGTTAAAAATCACTAAAAGAACACAGTCTCTGGTTCCTCTTGAGGTTGTTTGACGCTGAAACAGTGCATTTAATCCTGCTGCCAAGGCATCTACCAAAAAAGACTAAGTAAACATTTAGCAGCCAAAAGTAATAGGAAATACTTCATTAAAATAACAGCAGAAACACATACGTGCTACTTGAAGATACAAGTACCAACACTTGAGCGGGCCTGCTGTCTGAGACCAGGCATGCGGCCTATGACGCACATTAATGAGGAGCCATTCAACAATATTTACAAAGCACACAAACCTTGATTACTAGGAAATGCACGGCATGAATAAATAGTTAGCAAAGACACGGATATAACATTTAAAAAATGTTTTAAAAGTGGCAAGTTGACAGCTTTATTGCTGCCTCATCAGCTCCTCTTCCCCTGCCCGGCTTGTTCCCCTCATTCTTCTGGCAGCTGATGCAGGTTTATACGCTACTTCAGAGGAGTCTCTTAGTCGCATATTAGTCATCCGTCCAGTGATTCAGCATATACACTTGTTCCTCTCTCCTCATCTGCTACTCTTGCTTCTCCATGGGGTTTTTTTTTCTCTTGGCCACAACCTCCTCTCATTTCCTCCCCGAATGGGCTCCTTCCTCTTCCTCTCCTGGGCTTTGACCTTCTGTTATGACTCCTTCACAGCGTCTGAAGTCTATCTCCACTCTGAAATTACGAGAATTAAATTATACAGACTCATCCACTATTCATTGATATGTATGAATCAATTCACATTTTTTGCATTATTATACTAAAAGCTTTTTGGTAAAAGTCAGTCACAAATTACTGGGGTTCCTCAGGGTTCCGTTCTGGGTCCCCTCATCATTCAAATTCATATGAAACATCATGCTGGGTTAAAGAGAAGTGTCAAATAACATGCAAGATATTTACAAATTTTGATGGAATATAATGGTGCGGTCATACAAACCACAACATCTGGTTTTAGATATTTAACTCACAACAGTGTTGCTTTGAAGTAGAACAGCAACTAATGATTATTTTTTTCTCACGGCTGATGCTGCAGATTATTTTCTCTGTACATCAGTTATTCCTTTTGTCTGCCAAATGTCGAAAGTAGAGAAAGTAGTTTTCTGACATTTTTTTCAAAAGGTAACACCATAAAATTGTCTGACCAACAGTCCAAAACCCGAAGATATCAATTATATGAGATACACAAAAGCTGCTGACTTGACATTTGGGTAGCTGCAACCAGGGAGTTAGTAGCATTTTGATTCAGATTGAAATGATTATAAAAACTTCTTAAGGATTACCTTTCTGTCCATAAGTAATCCATTAATTGTCAAATTGTTTCAGTTCTACTTCAAATAAAATTTATATAACTTTAAACCCACTTAAACTAAATGAAAACGCAGTTAAATAAGCAACCAAATACATGAATGACTGTACGAAAGTTCCACGTTTGAACGTCCACGTCGAATAACATCAAATTTAATATTTGAGTTTAGTTCATCCTGCCTTTCACAGACTCCGGAGTGTGAGTCTTTATTGCAGCCTGGGATGCTTGACGAATACGGGTTCTAGCTGGATTAGGATCACAGCACTAGATCTCTCTCCACTCACCCCCGACGGCCTGAGGGCAGAACGTGTGGGAAAGCAAGATTGACAGGAAGTTGTCGTGTAAAGGCAGAGGTGTGTGTGTGTGTGTGTGTTTGACCAGCAGGCAGAACACAGGGCCAGGGCAGGAAACGAAGTGGTTGTGCCACCGGTTAGAGGAAACAGAACGGCAGATAAATTGCCCAGAGTTGGGCTGGCAGGACTTCTGAGAGCCAAAGCTGAGTGGACATAGAGGGAGGACAGAGTGTTGACATGGAGGATGGTGTGCCTGACCAACAGGAAGATAAACAATGCATTTATATTTCTTACCATGATTCTGGAAGATCATGAACAGAAACGGAACATTAGATATATGTGTATACGCATGTAAAGATGGGGACAAATTAAAGGAAAAAACAGCAAAAAGTGGCATCGCAAGTTGTTGGATAAAACTCCACTCTTAGTGTTGGAGAGTAGTGGATTACATGGAACTAAAATACTTTAACCTCATTTTGCAGTAGCTAGCTGGTCGTTCAACTAGTAGTCAACTACTGAAACGAGAAAAACAATTTGGGACATAAAAGGAAAGAATTTTTTTTATTTTACCATTACAAACCAAAGGTGACATTGCATTTTCTCATTCACAGTGGGATATTTCATCCTTTTGTTTTATGTATGACCTGGCATTGTTTGCTCACATGTGACTTTTTTTTGCATTATAATTACATCTCACTTGTGGTTTGAACTACTTTTTTTAATAAGTGGCTTTATTTAACCAAACTAGACTTCTCCCTCAGGTAGCTTTGCTGTAGATATTCCCTCGTTCGTTTTGATGATGGTGGCGGAAAGTTTGTCTAACACGTCAGTAATCTAATCTCATCAAATCATTATGTTTGATTTCATGTCATTTATTCAGCTTTTTCCTTTAATTTGTCACCCGTGTGTGTGTGTGTGTGTGTGTGTGTGTGTGTGTGTGTGTGTGTGTGTGTGTGTGTGTGTGTGTGTGTGTGTGTGGCGGTGGTGGTGTGGGAGAGATAAGGGATTTAATTTTGGCAAAGGATTCCATCTAGTGGTCATTTAGCGCCTGTTCAGGCTTATCCTGCTGTGCACTCACCATAAATATTAAATACATTTTTACAATGACTCTAGAATGTCCAAAGACACCTTTTGGCCCATGCTGGGCTACTAGAGGAACAGCTTCTGTCTTTGCTGGCAAAGTTTTAATGAAACTGAACATTTACAACAATCTCCATGTGACATAAAGCTCAGAATCATACATTACATCTTCTTTATCTAAAGGCCAAAGATCTGAAGTTGCACAGTTGGAGAACTGGTGTTAAAAGAATATTCAGGAGGAAAAGGTTGTGCGAGCTGTGTGATTTGGGAGAAGTGTTTCCCATTAATGATATAAAAGGGCTGAAACCCTGAAATATCAACTTTGTCTCAGCAGCCTGGAAAAGAACGCAGTGTTATACACCGATCAGCCACAACATTAAAACCACTGACAGTTGAAATAAATAACATTGACCATCTCGCTATAGTGCACTATTCTGCCCAGGAAACCCTGGATCCTGGCATTCATGTGGATGCCAATTGACACAAACCATATCAAGCACACCCACCCATGGCACGGCACACCCTGATGACATTGGTCCCCCAGCAGGAGCGGCCCGAGGAACGTCTGATTGAGCTACATGGGACGTGCCTGAAAAAGTACAATCCATGGAGTGCTGTTGCCATGAGGGGGTTTACGGTTTTATGGGTCAAAGATTATCCACATGAATACCAGGACCCAGGGTTTCCCACTAGAACATTGTACTGTAGCCATGATCAATGACATTCACTTCATATGTCAGTGGTTTTAATGTTGTGGCTGATCAGTGTATGTAAATGTCTATGTGGCATCCTCAATCTGTCTTATATTACTTTGTGGTGGCTTGTAAACCAGTGCAGGCTGGGCATACTGTAGCTGTATTCATGACAGTAATAATAAATTAAAGGGACAGTTGTCTGCCTTCTCTCCAATATAATGGAACTAGATGGCACTTCGCTTGTGGTACTTAAAAAACTCAACAGCAACATCCCCATCCAGAAACCATGACCCAGTTACTCAAGATAATCCACAGACCACAAGCGAAGTGCCATCTAGTTCCATTATACTGGAGAGAAGGCAGACATCTCTATTATCTCTATTAAGGTTTCAAATTAAGCAACATTATCTTTCTTACAGTAATCATAGATAATATTTGCATGTTTTAATATAAAAGAGATACATGACACATACACATGATAGTACAGTATCTGGAAAATTTAATAATGTGGGCAAAAAAGGCAGTTGGCAAACAATTTTTTTTTTCATGTCACTACAAAACTGTTAGTGAGGAAACAACCAACAGGAAAGTTGTTCCTTTCTTTTCCCTTTCTGGTTACAAGAGATTTCAGTCAAGGCCTACAGAGAAAAAAGAGAGGTTGTGTTTGAGACTACAAGCTGTGAGCTCGTGAAAAAAAGTTCCTGAGGGAGAAACGGATACAAATTCATTGAATCTTACCACAGTAAATTAGTGTTGGGTGAATTCTCAAGAATCTCAAACGCTGTTCAGAAGAAAGGTGATGTCTAAGGGCATATGGTTCCAAATACAGTACTAAGGCAAAGGAGTGTGATGTCAAAACAGTTCAGAAGCCTCTAGAAGACACGTTCAAAGAAATGCATTTGTTTTCTCAAACAGTGTGCAGTGTATATCCGTACCGACAGAGAAACACTGAAAGAGACGGGGGGAGGGAAAAACACATTCTAGGTAACTGAAATAAATAAATTCGATGGAACAAGGAAGCCGGGCGAAATTCACATCAATGACGATTAAGAATGACAGATATTGACGGTAATTCTCAGAGTCATAAACATGCTGTTTGATTGCAGGCACGTGACAACACACAGAACTCAGCCGACACATTTTTCTTTACATGCTTTTCAAGTTAAAAACAAAAAACCAAAGTGTATGAGAGGAAATGTAAGAACTACATATCTTACCTCCGAACTATTCTGAGTCAAAAAGACACACTGCGTTTTTGTTACAACTGAAATATTTTGTGTTTTTTTTATTAGTTATTATATTTACCCCCGTTATGTGTAAAATGTGAACGCTAACAGGCAAATAAACTAGTTCAGGTGTCACTAAACCAAATAGTGCGTTGTTACAAAAAGGAAAAGGCATCTCATTCACACAAAACGCACACAAAACAAGGCCAGCGAAAAAAATACAGCTGTCAAACCTCTTCGTTAAAGTACAGTAACTTAGAAAACACGACGTGATAATACAATTCAGTAAAATACATTTTTAGACTTTTTTTTGTGCTAATAGGAAAATAGCAACAAACAGTATCATGCATTTTCTTCATAGAAGTGCGGTCAAAAAAGAAGAAGTGATTTTTGGGCTGGCGTCGAGGACATGCATCGAATAATAATTTAGATCGTATCAGGAAAATGTTGACAACCATGAAACATTTAACAAGTACAAACACTGTTGTATCATAAAATAGATACTATTGACAGCAGCGCTAACTGAGGCTTTTTATTTCTGTAAGCGCACATTGTAACAGAAACGAACCACTTCGTTTTGTATCGTCACACTCGTCCAACTGCAATAAAGTTCCTGCACGCTGACGGTGTTGCGTTAACGTGCACGTACTGAGGTTGTAAATTTGGCTGGTGCACAGTAGAATGGTCAGTTCTATGTGTTGGCTGGAAAATATCTTCCATCATCACACTGATGACCTTTAGATCTTAGTCGGTCATGTTGATGTGAGAAAAGGCAAAGAACATATGATTTTAAACCTATTCTTCATTAACGATTACTCGAGGTTTATCCGGAGGCACCGCGTGTTGGTTCCTTGCTTGCAAGCAGCACGAGCACCGCTTGAAGTTGGACGGGAGGACGTGTGGTGACGGATGCAGCTGACGGCGGCAGTTCACTTCCTGCTTTCGGGGAAAATCGGCCCCGGGGCGTCTCAGCAGGCGTCCTTGGCTTTGCCTGGCATCTTGCACATCATCAGGATCTGCTTCAAGGCTTTCTGCACGTCCTCGTCCATCTGACCCTGAAGGCACAGTGAGTATTTAAAGGATCAGTCCACCCAAATTAAACTTTTGGGTTGATTTGTCAAGATTTTGTTCAGTTCGTCTAAGAGACACATCCCATCTGTTTTGGGATGGAGGCAGAAGTTTGATGGATATTTAAATAAAACCAAAACTATCTGCATGGTTAGATACCACAACTAGTAAGTGATAAAATATTCATGTATTATTCCTTTTAAAGTTGAAAGCTTTGGGTAAACTGAAGGATGGATTTACCTGGACAGCATAGAGGAGGTGCATCCTGTAGACTGACACTATCTCATGGTGCTGCTTCTTGGATTCCTACACAGAAAACATGAGGTAAATATGCGGTATTTCAAGGTAAAGTACACTCGCTTATGCTTAAAAAATTGTATTTTTCCCCTCATTCCAGTTGAGAAGTTGACAGGTGGAGGCTGCGCTATCAGCGCCGGAATCCACTGACGCCAATATAGCTTATAAAACGTCCTATTGATTAATCGGTCTACCTCTAGTTGTGAGAATATGTTGGAGAAATCTTACAGCGAGCTGGTACTGTAGTTGTTTGACTTGTTGCTGCATCGTCTCCAGCAGCTGGTTTTGCTGCAGTCTCTTGGAGGGAGAGCCAGAGGTGTAGGAGAGCTGCGATAGGCTGTTTAAGGCGTCCTTCAGCTTCCCCACCTCCCGTGACAGGTCGTCTATCTGAGAGCGACAATGAAACATTTAAGTTAGCGACAGAGCCCTGATTAGACACTGAATGAGTGTCTCCAGTTTAGGTTAACTGTTCAGTACCACAATAGTGATGGTTCTGCCTCCCAGCCACTACTCACCCTCTTGTTCTTCTCTCTCTCTGAGGCAACGTGGTTTTCCACCAGCTGTTTGAGCTGACACACGGCATCCTGGGACTCGGCCAGCCTGGAGGTCAGCGTCTGGTTCTCCGTCTCCCTCGACATGACCAGCTCCTGCAGGGCCTCCCGCTCTGCCCGACTCTCCCGCGCCTGATGGGTGGACGAAGAGGTTGTGAATTATACAAGGATTTGAAAGTTTTTATCCTCCCCTGAGGACATCTTGACTTGTGTTTCTCCTCTTCCTCCTCACCTTCTGCCATGCATCAGCAGCCTCCAGAGCCATCTCGTCCTGCTTCCTGAGGGCCCCCTGGAGGAGCTGCGTCAGGTGGTTCACCTCCCCCTCCAGTTGCTCTCGTGCGTTCTCGTGCTCCACGCGGGAGACCGAATCATCTGGGGGGACATCTTTCACCGCTGTCAGCCTGTTTGTGAACACAAGAAGTACAAGTAGTTTCTATTACTGCAGCAGGAGAAATTATCTTCATCTTAATAGTCTCTTATTAAATGGAAATACTAAAGTACAAGTACCTTAAAATTGTACATAAACATAGTATTTACGTAAATGCACTCAGTGATATTCCTCCTATATCATTTTATTATCCCCACTTCCTCCAGCATTCACCTATAATCTCTAGCAAAAGCAGAAAAAGATGCATCTATCAGCCACATGTGACATCAGTTTTCTCCTCACCTGTTCTGAAGAGCCTCCACCTGCAAGGTTTTCTGATGTAGCTGCTCCTTCAGGGCCTCCGACTGGCTTTCCAAATCTTTGATGGCATTTCCCAGCGACGACATGACCTGTGTGTGGTCGGCGAGGGCCACCGAGCTCTGTGCCTGAGCTTCCGCCTCCCGCACTAGCAGCGAAATCTCCTCCTGAGCGGCCGCGTGCTTCTTCTCTGTCTCAGCTAGCAGCGTCTGCAGCTCCTCCACCTTGCCGTTCAGCTCCTGGACCTGCTGTTGTTCTGAGGAGGGAGATGAGGCTGCACTGCTCTCAGCTCGGGCCTCCGCCAGCTGTTTCTGTGCAGCACTTAGCTGACTCTTAGTTTCACTGTAGGAGTGCGAGAGTTCCAGCAAGCGGCGCTGCATCCCAGCAATGACCTCGTTTAGCTCAGCCTTCATTTCTTCAAAGTCTTTAGCTGCAGCTTCGACAGGCACCGTGCCCCTCAGAGCCTCCTAAACAACGAGAAGGAATCAATGAAAAGATAAGTGAAATAAAATAATCTAGGAAATATAGGAAAATATTCAGATCAGTGACATACAGTAAATAGAGTAAGTGAAAGAATAATTTAAAGATTATCAATAGTGATAAATCAGCATTGAAGAAATTTCATCTGTGTCCTTCTACAAATACAAAAAGCACTCCGTCGATTTAGCATTACACTCCTAATGGACAGTTTTTAAAAAACTATCAAAATCAAGCAGCAGTGATATCTTTTTTTATATTCCTCACATCCTTCTTTCTTCTCAAAAACCTAGCGTCTATATTACCCACAATGCTTGTAGCGGCTAGTGACATCACTTTCATGACAACTTGATATTTTGGCTTCATTTTTGTACAATGGGAGGAAGTGGAGACTAGTCGGCCATCTTTATTTAGGTCAATGGTACTCCATTAGACCAGTAAACAGACTGTGATGTGCTCCTCTTTCAGTCCTACAGAAATTCAGAGAGAAGAAAAATCCCATATTCACCTGGAGCATCCTAATCTCCTCCTGTGCCTCCTTGTACAGCTCCTCAATCTGTGCAGCCCTCTGTTCTTCCTCCATTACCCTCCGCCTTTCCTCCTCCGCCCTCCTCAGCGCCTCCTCCAGCTGTCTGATCCGCTGAGTTGCCTCCTCTTGCTCAGACCCTGACTGGACAAGCTGGGCCTTCAGCTGTTTAACTTCATGTTCAAGTCTGGATGACGTACATATCTGCACCTCCTGGTTCTCCATCAGCTCACTTCTTCCCGCTCCCACCTGCGCCCTCAGCTCCTCCACCTCCTCCACAGCCTGGTGATATCTCTCCTGAGTGTCTGTCAGCTTCGCCTGAAGCTCTGCTAGACTCTCCATCAACTCTTCCTCCCTCACGCCTTCGTACTCCTCTCTCTCTCTGCCTCGCTCGGGTTTCAGCTGCGCCTGAAGCGAGCGGTTTTCCTTCCTGGTTTCCAGCAGTTTTATCTGAACACTCTCCAGCGCCTGTCTCAGCAGTCTGATCTCCTCTTTGCTCCCTCCTCCACCCTCTTCTTCCTCCTGACTGATAGAAACACCGCCCGAACCATCTTCCCTTTCCACTTGGGCGGTGGAGGGGACTTGTGGCAGTGAATCAAACTCGTCCTGGGTGGAGTGGAAGGAGGAGTTGGAGGCCATGCTGTTTGGACGACTGCTCTCCTTCAGGTCCTCGTTTCCTTGGACGGAGGGATGTTTCTGTGAGGTGAGGGTACAGAGTGAGATTAAGGGATTGAGAAATGAAACTAACAAAGCAAAGACCACTTGTGAATTCAACTACTAGCCAAAGTCTGTTGAATAATCTTTTGCTCCAAAAACAAAAGTCTTAAATGATTGATTATCAAAATAGTTGAATTAATGATTTACTGAATATAAAACAGAAATAGGAAAGGGAGGGCAATCTAAATATTTGCTTCCATTGATTATTGGATGGATTAATATACTTTCCTGTATTTTTATGTTTGTTTGTTTTAAGTTGTGAAAATATGGGTGTAGTAGAACTTTATGTCCATCATTTGTTAATGTGATTTTTAAATAAACTGAATATCATCACGGTTTCACACAAGTTTCTGACTCTTACTTGTTGCAACAATTAATCAATTAACAGAAAATTAGTTTGCAGCCATTTTTGAAGCACAAATCTAAATGGTTGACTTTGGGTTGTGGGACATTTTGACTTTTTAAAAAAACATTTTTATTGAGGATTTAGTGAGAAAATAATCTCCAGATTCATTGATTATGACAATAATGATTATTAAGGAGCCTACACATATTAATTTTATGATTTTAAGATAATACATTTTGACGAATAGGGTCACATTTCTTTAACTCAACATTAATACAATGCTCATATGTACATTGGAAGTATTGTTTTGAGGCAGACATGAGAAAACTACAAACCTAATTTTGACTTTTTGTCCTTTTATTTTTTCTTTCTTTAAAATTTGGACGTTCACTTATTCCCTTAACGTGCTATTATTACTTACTAGCTACATTATTTGTACATTGCCTTGTCATATCTAAATAAAAAAAGTTCTTATCTTATATGAAGAACGTGCAACAGTTGCTTAACTCATATATACATTGTACTTCCCTCAACTTGATATGTTCATTCATTGCTTTACATTTTAACTCTGAGCATGAATGAATGGGTTACATACCTTGAGTTTGCCTGCAAGTTCCTGGTTCTCCAAAGTAAGAGCAGTAATCTTGGCTTGCAGAGTGGAAACCAGAGCTGCAGACGCTGTTAAATTGTGCTCGACCTGTCAACACACATACAACACACAGAGCAGTGTGAAGGACCACTAGCTACCTGGTGGAAAAACAAAACGAGTCGTGACACGTCTAAAGCTCAGGTTAGACCTCCTTCAAGAATGCCCAAGGTGAAAAAGTTCAGCCATACACAGCTGTCTGTTGGCAGAGTAAAGCAATAAACTACAAAAAGAAGCATTGATGTACGATTTTAATAAACGGAAAGACAAAACAAAAAAGTTAAAAATAAAGCAAAAGTCAAACTAGCCACCATATAAAAAAAGACTAACCATACAAACCTCAAAATTTTTTAATTCTCTTCATCCAATTATGGAAAATATTCTAGTTTAAATGAACAGATGATTCAATATCAATAATTATATTCAATACATCTGCTGTACTCTGCGCTGTGTACTAATGCCCCACTTTTCAAAGTCTGACGTCATTTGCTTTGACCAAGTCTTCTCTTCCACATCTGTTTTTAAATCATACCTAATCCAAACACGTCACCGCAGCGTCGGTTAGTCGTTACTCACATTTGTATCCAGTTCAGGAAAAGTCACCGTCTGCTCCACCGTCTGCTTCAGGTCTTCGATTGTCTCCAGCAACATGTTTCTCTCCTCGTGGAGCTTCTCGACCTCCCCTCTCAGTGCCATTCCTCCAACCTCATCCTCCTTTGATACGAGAAAGGGGAGGAGTGGCGGTAAAGGGGGAATGGGAGGGGGAGACGAGCAGAAGATGGACAAGGAGAAGAAAGAGAGTGAAAAAAAAAGGACAACAGAGGGAAGATGGTATGAAGGTTGAAGGCAAGAATTTAGCTAGTTGGTACATGAGCTGCTACCGTGTGATAAAGTTAATTATATATCAAATTTCTCCCCCTAGGGTTGAAATTTAAGAACGTTGCGTGTTTAATGTTACTCCTGAAAATCAACATCTCACACCTGACGACAAATTTGCACAAACTATGAATCCAAAAAATACAAGGAAACTACATCCCCCCCAGATGATGTTAATGCTGCTGTCCACCTGTTTTCATATTAATATGTTTAGATTTACATACTGTTGGGACCAGATAATATGCTCTGTTTTTTCCACTGATACAGGATCGAAGACGTGCAAGTTTGGAACTTATTGAATATTGTGTAAATGTATAAATTAATTGTATATTATTTACACCTGAAAGTCCCTGCAGTAATAAATAAAACTGAAGAAGGCATGTTGTTGACAATAAATCAGCTTGTACTCTTGAATGCTCCTGCTTGTTTTTTTATTTTACCTTGTAGTTGAATCTTTTGGGAGTGTCACTTTTGTTGGATGCAGGGGTCCCAGTGGAGCTAACGGCTAAAGGAGAAGAGGGTCCAGAGCTCTGAAGGAGGATTTAAGTTAGTTCATTTTAGTTTAATTCGTTTTTGGATTTGTTTCCCTTATAAACGCTTGTCATGATTTGCCTAAAAATCAACAGTTGGATGACTCTGAATATTGAATTAAGTGACATAATGAGCCATTACTGCTTGTGATGTTTGAGGTAAAGGGACAGTTCACCCCCCCCCCCCAAAAAAAGGTTTCATCTTACCTGTAGTTCTATTTACCCATCTAGATTGTGTTGAGTTTTGGAGATATCAGCTGTAGAGATGTCCGCCTTCTCTCCAATATAATGGAACTAGATGACACTTCACTTGTGGAGCTCAAAGAGACAAAAAATTTCATTTGAAAAACTCAACAGCAATGTCTCTTTCCAGAAACAGAGGCCTGAACTACCAAGAAGGATTTGTGTTCAGGGAGGTAACTTCAGGGTTAACTCTGGGTTTTCAGTGTTACGCCGCTGATTCACTTCTTACATCGCCATCGTAGAGCAGGTTATGTTCCAGATAAGAGATAAACGCGTATAAAAGGACCGCCCACTGACCAATCAATTCTGTGGAAGCTTATTAATGTATGTATTTACAGTCGGCTGTGTGAATTCTTTGTTTTGTTTTGGGGTTTTTTCCCTAGCTGCAGCTGTGTTGCTTTTAGCCTGGATTATGTGTTTTACTTCTTTATATTTGTCTAATAGCCGACTATAGTTTGCCCTTCGTTTGTAAAATCTGCTGCGAGTAGACTTGTCATGTTGGCCGTATGCAGCAAACACGGCCTCTTTCATGTGACACGCTCATGGATACTTTGGGAAATCCTGGGTTGACTTATCGAGTTGATAACCTGCTTCGTGTGACCCCTTGGCACGATTGTTGGGGTTAGCGAAGCCAGATAACAGATCGATATCCTGGGTATGTTGAACTTTCTTCGTAATTCGTAATCCATACATCTACTCATGGATGAGAGGCTCATGCTCGGGTGTAAACTTTAGTGGTGTCTTCCTCGGCTGAGCTGTGAAGTTAGCTAGCTTAGTTAGCTAGCCTCTCGTCCATAATTAGATGCTCGTTTCCTTCTGCGCGGTGATACAGAAACAAAATAGTTCCTACATGAAACCAATCATGATTTCTGGAAAGAGACATTGATGTTGACTTTTTTTTAATGTATTTTTTTTGTGCTCAAGCAAAGTTCCATCTAGTTCCATTATATTGGAGAGAAGGCAGACATCTCTACAGCTGATATCTCCAAAACTGAGCAACTCA
>JBBPCS010000729.1:10346868-10362425 GCA_037974645.1 Hollardia meadi | reverse complement strand
GCAATGTCTCTTTCCAGAAATCATGACCCGGTTACTCAAGATAATCCACAGACCTTGTTGTGAGCAGTTTCATGGAGAAACTATTTTCTTTCTCCCCAACTACACCAAATCACTGCGCAGAAGGAAACGTGCATCTACTCATGCTCATGCTCGTGACTGATGTGAACATGCTGTCCCCATCGGCTGAGCTGAAATGTTAGCTAGCTCAGTTAACTTAGTCAGCTAGCCTCTCATCTAGCATCTCAAGTGTTAAGTATTAATCACATATGAATGTTTTATAGATCAGTTATGAGCCATTTCATAGAGCAACTGTGTGGCAAATTCCTTTGGCTGGTTCTTGTCTAGCACGACTCTTGCTTTGCCTTTTTTACTAGCTCTTAAGTTAATCAAGTAGAGAGTGCAGAGCAGACAGACCAAAATGTATTTACTGAAAACGTATATACATTTTCTACAGACTTGATAGATTATTGTGAAAAACCTTGATTAATGGCCGTTACTGCTGCAGACTCGATGGCTTATAAGAAAGTTAGAAACCAGTGATTACAACATGAAGCCGTCAGTTACGACTTCTTGGATAAGACAAGAAACCATCATGTGTAAAAATGCACATGTGATTTGGTTGTGTAAGCCTAAGCTGTTCTATCCGTTTCTGTATCAGCATCAGGAGGAAGAAGATCAACAAAAGGAAAAGAGGTTCTCCTCTGCACAGTTTGACTGCTCTCCGTTTCAGACCCATGATTGCCAAGCTGCCACCACCTCCACAGAGAGAGACCTCTGCAGGCAGAAACATACAGACAGCATCCACAACGTCTCCCACACGGCCTTTTCGCTGTGCCCCAGGCAGCGTAGCCCACATAGCAGTAAAAGCCAAGACACAAGCATTGCATCCACACGGCCATCTGTGATTCTGGACCAGGGGAACTGTGATGCAGCTGAGATGGGTAAGGCAACGAATAAGAGATTTTTATTTTCTTTCTGGCTTTGTTTTTAGGTGAGAACCAGACAAAAAACATGTGTTCCAATTATTTTACTCATTCTCTATCTCCATCTCCATCTCAGGAGCGTGTTCATTGGAAAATGAAGTGGTGCGCTACAGTAAGGCCCAGAGACCAACCTCACTGCCAATCCAGCCCTTTGTTCTGGTCCCCGCTGGCAAACCCGAGGCCCAGCACTTGGGCTGTCTTCTGGAGCAGTACATGAATCAGAAGTCCGGCAGCTCCCAACAAGGCTTCAAATTCAAGGGCAAAAGGAGTCAATGCTTCTCCAATCTTCAGCTATCACCAATGGGCAGCCACTACCCCGTCTTCCTGGAGGCTCCGTCGAGCTCTGACACCTGCTCCACCTGCACGCCGAGTCCAGAGTACTTCGGCCGCAGACACACATGGAGCCAGTCCAGCAGAAGCCGAGGACGCCCTAGTCCATGTGCATCAAAAAGCAGCCTGGATCACACAAGCCCAAAGCCCACACAGGTTCAGGTGCAAGAGAAAACAAGCCCACACTCAGGCAAAGTTCAGACAAACATGTCTTTAAATCTGACCCCAGTCCCAAATCAGTCCAACCTTGTTAAAATCCCCACCTACCAGGACCTTATTAACCTCACCCCCCAGCAGAGCCATGCCAACACCGAGCCCAATCACTCCCAGACCCACACCTCCTACCATTCACTATTCTCTCATACACCACCCACTTTACCCCTAACCACTGACGTCCATCACCCGTCTCCTCCCACAAGCTCACAGCCAGAAAAGAAGTTCCCTCCACCGCCCCACCGGGCCGCACCTGCGGCCGATTCTGGCTTTTTTCACGGCAGTTTTACCGCTGCCCTCTCCTCAATAGCTCCTCTCTCCTCTTTGACTTCCCTGCTATCCTTTGCTGCTTCTGCTGGGCTCAGTGGACAGCCGAGTCAACACTGTGAATCTCTGGTCCTGAGTGACAAACCGCCCGCGGAGTTCTGCCTCTCACCCGATACATCTTATGAATCCTTGTCTATCAGCCATCTTCAGAGGAGAGGTGAGATCACTGAATGACTGATACGCGAGGTCAGTTTGTATAAATCACCATGTTAAATGCACTATATGGGATAATTGATATCTGAAAGTGACCCAGTAGCAGGAATGACTGGATTAATCCTTGATTGGATTGTCTATTCAGTGATGAGCTGTTGTGAGCAGCAGTAAAAACTCACTGTGCTGCAGCAGTGCCTTCAATACCCTGAAGGGGCTTCCTCTCAAACATGACCTATTTTTAACTCTCCCTGCACGGGATTGGCCGAGCCTTCTGCTCTGTAGCCTATGTGTGTGCGCGACTGCAAAATCCAAGACAGGAGGAGAGGGAGAATGATGCAGGAGTAACCGTGTTAATGATTTATAAGACACCTAATCATTTCGTTTTAGTGCTGCCATACGGTGCGAATTTAATTATACAATTGTGGGCCTTTTTTGCGACGGATAATCAAAGATGGAGTCGTTTGCAGCAGTGAACAGTCAGATGCAGCACTGCAGGCGGCATCAACATGCATGAAGAATTTACCATGACATTTGCAGAGGCTAGCCAGTGTGAGATGAAGAAATGGGAGAACAAGTCAGTGAGGGTCACTGCTGAAATGGAAAGCTGACTCTTTCATCTTGAGTTTCTCATTCACATTTGCATCCCTGCAATATGATAATGAACCCATAAAGCAGTCTCCAATATTGTTTTATGCACTGACCGAGTTAGTGAGGTGAAAATCCCAAAATAATTATTGTTTTTTTTTTGTGTCAGTAAATGAATATCTTCAAACATGACAGACCATAGCGACATTTTAATGTTAAATTAGGAGGGCTGACTAGTAGCGATTTAGTTTTCACAAGAGGAAATGATGTACTGACATGTCAAAATGTCATTTTGACTCGTTAAAATGTTAATTTGAGATATCTGTCGAATAGTTTTTACATGCTGCAAATATATTTTCACACGTAGAAACGTTTCAACTAGTCAGAACTGATTTAGAGATATCTTTAATTTAGTTATAGATATCAGATCCTTTTCCCGATAGATTTGTTTTGGTATGAGTTGTCGAGTTTTGAGGATATCAACTGTAGAGATGTCTGTCTTCTCTCAAACAGCAATGTCTCTTTCCAGAAATCATGACCCAGTTACTCAAGATAATCCACAGACCTTGTTGTGAGCAGTTTCATGGAGGAGCTATTTTCTGTCGTGCATCTACTCATGGACGAGAGGCTCGTGCTCGTGACAGGACGGGATATAAACATGGCGTCAATGTTAGCTAGCTTGGTTAGCTAGCCTCTCATCCATGAGTGGATGCACGTTTACTTCCTACAAAAAATTGCTCACAGCAAGGTCTGTGGATTATCTTGAAAAACCTTGAGGTCATGATCTCTGGAAAGAGACATTGTTGTTCAGTTTTTCAAATGCATTTTTTTGTGGCGCTTCGAGCACCGCAAGCGAAGTGCCATCTATTTCCATTATATTGGAGAGAAGGCAGACATCTCTACAGCTGATATCTCCAAAACTCACACCAAAACAATCTAGATGGATAAAGAGCACTACAGGTAAGAGGAAATATATGCATTTTTGACTTTAGCGTGAATTGTCCCTTTAATAGGGCTGGCCATAGACAGACAGGACAGGGTAAAAATTGGGCACTAGAATCAAAAATTCAAGAAACGAGTTGATTTGTGCTGTATCCCACCACACTAGCAGACTTTCAGCCATCAATAATACACAGACATTTCATAAGAAGGAGACTTGCAATGTAACATGTACTGTTAACATTAACAGTGTTTTTTTCTCTGTCCAAACAATATCCAAAATATGAATTACCGCTTCAGTTCGTTCAAACTCTGTCCTTGTCCTTTGTCTCTAGGTTTGCTGAGGTCTGTGAGCCGGGCGGTGGATTTGATCATGGCTCATTTTGGCAGCAGCAGAGACCCTGAAGAAAAGGTATGACTTGGCAGAGCTACACAACTTGAAAGATGCATTACAATGGAAAAGTGCCAAACTGATATTACTTACATTCTAGGACTGTGTAGTCAAATAACTTAAGTCAGCAGGAAATATAGCTGACTCGTGTTGTATTTCTCCTCTCCTGCCGCAGATGCGGCTGGGTAATAGCTCTCGTAGTCCCACAATCGCTGGTCTGGTCCTGGAACATTTGTGTCCATCAATCCAGAATATTCTAGAGGACGGTCTTAGGGATCACAAACTGGATCTCATCATCGGGCAGCGGCGGAACCACTCCTGGAGTGTGGTGGAAGTCTCCACCAGGATTGGTAAATGTAACTCGTGGTCATGATTCAGATGAAGTCATGAATGTACTTCTGAATCAGTTTGTCAAGCAGACGGCTATTTGTTGTTGGCACTTTGATGAACTCTTTTTCGGTCCAACTCCGCTACAGGTCCATCCACCAAGGTCCTTCACAGCCTGGTCTCCAAAATCCGACTATGTCCCCAGCTCTCCAGCCACTGCATGAGACTGAGAGCCTTCATCATGGGCCTGCTTAAGTAAGCGCAGAATCTACCTGAGATCATTAAAATGATGCTAAGGAATGCTAATGAAATCACTGCACATATGAGCATTTATCATTTGTTGGTTATTTGCTCTTTCAGCTTGAGAGCTTTGGAATTCTGGCTCAGTCACCTTCAGAGTCAGAAAGGTGAGTATACAGTCAATTTACAGTTTTGTTTTGTTTTTTTAATTTTTGGCCACACTACATTGTAACAGAGAGGCACAATCGGTTGGTCTGCGTGTGCCAATCAAACCACAATCAAATATCTCCACTGTTCAATGAGCCTTGGTGAAATTTGGTACCAATATTAATGTTACTCACAGAATTAATTGAAGTTTGGTGATTTTCTGACTTTCATTTAGCGCCTTTATCAGGTCAAAAGTTTTATTTGTTTTTATTTGTAACTTGTACCTAGTGCTAATTAGCAAATGTTAGCATGCAAACTGGCTAAACTGAGAAGATGAACTTTACCAGAATGTTAGTTTGACAAATAATGAAAAAATAAAAGTTATATATGGCGACATAGCTCTGTTGTTGGACCTCTCTGTCCTTCCACCTGCATACCTGTAAAGCCTAAAGCAGGGAGAACCCGCTTCCCTGCCCTTCCATGTGCCTATATGGAAAGGCTAAAGCAGGGAACGCAGCAACAAAGAGCCCCCTAGAACAGAGCAGGCATCAATGACAACAGAAATGAAATGATTAAGGCAACCACGTTGGGGTTTTGATGGACACAAAAAAGAGCAGTGCAGTGCATTTTTCCAAATTGTTGCTAATAATGGAAAATAACTAACCCAAAATCTCAAGTGCGGCACTAATTTGCCTCCTGGCCGGCTGTTTCTTATTCAAACTGCGCTAAAACAGCCAGTACAAGTTGTTCCTCCATGATTGCTGTTTCCAAGCAACTGTTAACTTTGTCTTCACCGTCACAGAAGTAACGCGTCTCAATTCATCCGATTGGACAATAGGAAAAAAACAAACAAACTCCATGCGTTCAAAGCGCTCCACCAAAAACACGAGGCACTCAGGGCGCATTAGCAGTGTGCTAAACACTTACTGCCCATAGAAAACAACTGGAAAAAGACGTTTCTGACTGCAAAAAAACACAGACACAGCATAAAAACGAGGAGCTGTGTTGCAAAGTTGCGTGCAGAGAAAGCAGCTGGGATTGTGAGCTGAGCTTGACTTCCGTGGTCTGCCTGAAGTAATGTAAAATTGCTTAATTTGTTGTCAGACTGCTGTTTCCAGGACCAAGAAAGAACTTTTCAGAATCAGCTTGTTAACATTGTCGGTGACCATGTTAGCATTTAGCTCAATTACAGCCTCACAGAGCCGCTTGTTAAACTCTTGTTCAATGGTTGTTAAAACTAATCATTGCATATCTGCGTTCACTCCACAGATGTGGTGACAGCATACTACCATTCTTGGGGATTCCTGTCCATGTCACTGGGTCAGTGCCAGCCCTTGTTTCAGGAGCTGCTACTTCTGCTGCAGCCGCTCTCTGTGTTGCCCTTTGACCTCAACTTGCTCCTGGAGCCCCGACTGTTACATAACAGACAGCTGTGTTCGGAGGAGGAGGGCGCTTCTCCACCTCCACCGTGCTCAGCCCTCCTGGTGACCAGCTGGCCATTACTGCAAGCTGACAAAAAGGTAGAGAGCAGCCGCAGTGCTAAGATTTCACAGCGGAGAGTTCTGCATCACCAAGAGTCTCTCGGTTGTCAGAAGCAGGACTATGAAGAGATGCAGGCCTGCAGGAGTCCAGTGTTAGCTCCTATTCAGGAGTGGTGGCCGGTAGAGCCCAACCTTATAGATGATGTGTTTGAAGCGGAGGACTGCTGCCAGAATAATGCAGATAACTGGTCTCAAATAAGTATGTACAGCAGGCAAGAAGAGAGGAGGGGAGAGGAAGATAATGAGAGCCCAAATGCATCAAGTGTCCAGGCTGGGAGTCCATGTCGGGGTTGGCTTCGCTGGGCCAAACTGTTTGGAGCAGCCGATACTTCCACCAGGACCGAGACAGTTTCTCAGAGTCACACTGGAGCACAAACCAGGAGGTAGGAACCAGCAGTCAGCAATTTCATTTTCACTCTACTTTTCATGTGTTATTCTTATTTTTTTTTTAATTATTTGTGAGGTTGGGATCTACGTTGAGCGAAGTCTGATCTCTCTGCTCATAACCAATAACTCTATATCATTGCTTTCTTAGGTACAGACGACCATCACAGTGGCTGCATTTGGACAGATCGCAGCTTGGGCTGTTGGCTCAATCCATCAGGTCAATCAAGCTAAAAGGAGCTCAGACTGACAAGGACTATTGAAAACTAAACCCTGCGTGGGTGGAGGACAGAGTGGAGGTTATTTACTATAATAACAAGAAGTCTGAACTGCATGATATGCACATTTCTTGATCAGAAATGATCAGAAACCACATAAAATACATGATTAACAGCTTCGACAGTGGCCCATATTCATCAAGCTTTGCACCAGCTGTTCGTTAATCCATTACTAAGTTTGTCTTTTCTTTTCAGCTATTTTGAAATTAAATCCGGTTGCATTTCTATGTGAATACATCGCAAAATATGTGTCTAAGAGATGCTGATATTTAGATATCTAGTTTAGCATGACTGGGAAACTATCTCTACGTAAGAGCAAGTACACGTCAAATACATTTTAGGTAGTTCTTATCATGCTAATGTATGTTCAAGCGTTCATTTTTGTATTATTATTTATTATTTGTTATTTGATGCTATAAAAAGGGGCTGAAATGTCATGATTGACAGCTGATTGGTGCAGGAATTTGATACTGTGGTTTCACTGCCCAAGATGGCAGCGCTCGTATTTTGGGATATTTTGACTACATTTTTTGCACAGTGGGAGGAAGTGGAAACAAGTCGGCCATCTTTATTTATCTCAATGGGTCATGGGTATGTCATGCGACCCGTTTTAATTCAGTCATGCATAAATCTCCACTTAATAAAACCAATTCATAAGACTATGTTAGAACTGGGCTTAGTCTGAACTTTCGAACAGCTGGTGCACGCTGCTCCTCGTGTGACTGGCTCCCGATCGTAAAATGCCCCTCGGTTTGTGGTTTTATCCGCGTGCATTTGTAATTCGTGCTCGTATCAATTGTGAGATGAAGCCAGATGAATGCAGTCAGAAGAGACTTAATCATTCCCACAGTAGATCCTGAGCTCTTTTTCCAGGAAATAGCTCGATGAATGAGGGCCTGTTCCCCTATTTGCAATTGTGCTAATTGTCAGTAGGTGCCTCTCTTACCCTGTCTGTTGTGTTTCCTGTAGGCATACATCAATCACAAACACAAAGTGTGAATGCTGTAGACTGTTGGACATTCTTGTGGTGCAAAACTACCCACTTCTCACAAGTCACTGTTATTCTCTTCATAGAGGTACCTTTAATCTATAGCTGGAAAACAAGCAATACACTCGTACTAGTGCCAAATATGCTACACACCAGCCCCATTGATTGACGGTGGTGTTTTATTTCCAGTAACTTTCTTTCTTGAGCAACTTCCCAGCATGGATTTACTGTAGGTGCATGACTTGAAACAGTATAGTGCTTCAGTACTCTTAATTTCTTGTTAATGTTTTTATAGCTGTGGAGTTTTTGTAGGTTTTGGGCATTTTCTGACACTGCAATTGTGTCGAATTGCTTGGTATATACAGTAGTGTGTCTTCCTGTGACGTTTGTTCAGTTGCACAAATATAAGCCATCTGGTGGCTGTTTCAGGTATTTAAATGTGTGCCAGGTATATTTTGATAGACTGGTGTTTCGATAAGAAAGGGGAAAGAACAAAAAAATTGCTCTCTCCATTTGTGAAACTGAGAATTTTTAATGTACCGCAATAATGTGAAGTCTGTGAAATTATTCCACCCAGCGACATTTTCTCAACCTCTGAATGCTTCCTCTAATGCCCAGTGACAATCAAAGTCTGTCAATAAAGACTATTTACCTTTCTTGACCGGTTCAATTCCTTTGTCAAACATTTCTGCATTCCAGCAGCATTCATTGCACAACTTCATCCTGCTGGGAATGATCATTTTATTGAAGTGGATGATGGTTTCACGACTTGGCCTGGAGGATCCTCTTGGTGCCGCACGTTTTCCAGTGCAATGCGGGAAAGTTGACCAAACGATTGTCCGAACATGAACCGGTATCCTGCGGGTGAGTTACACATGCTTGAACTTGCTCCGAAACACTGGCGGGGGAGATTCTTTTCACTTCCGTACCTTTTGTAAAATATCTGATCACAACGCTTTAATCGGGGTGAAATGTGTTTCTAACGCTGACACTGACCTGGGATGTGTCCTGTGAATGACGGCACCACACCCCTGTTTGGTGGATAGATTTGGGGCAAGGAAGTCGGCTCCCTTCGCTGCTGCTTCCCAAACTGGATCAGTGCCTGGTTGGTAATAATGGGGTAACCTTTGCCAATGAGGAAGCGAGACTTTGGCACATGCCCTGCAAAACCTGTAAAAAAGCCATCACTTAGTGAACTACTTCTTTGCATGTTAAGCACGAGTTCTACACAGCTTTTCAGACTCTTCTAGCTCATTGTTTTGGTTTTACACGATTGCATTTCCAGCCACAAAAAACAGCCATTCCAGCATAAAAGCTCCAAAAACTCCAACTCAGTGCTAATTTTACTCTAATCTGCTGGAGGTGTAAATAATAATAATAATAACAATGCTACATTTTTTTATTTGTACATCAATGCAGCTCCAAGTGCTTTAAAACAAAGAAATTACAAGCAACAAGTGCTTCACACAAAAAGACATAAAATTAACATAAAAAACAGATAGAAAATCAATGTGAACTTGATAATAACAACAGTGCGTAAAAACAGGGACAGAATGCCACGAGTAATGTAAAATAAGATGAATAAAAGCCCCTGTGTGAATATTAAAAATAAGCTAAAATAAGGACGGAAATAAACTGCACAGAAACATAGATGGAAAATAAAACAACTGAATTGTAATATTTTAAATAAAGGTTAAAAATAGCATACATAGAATGCATAAAATACAGGATATGAAAAGCAGCAGTGCAGATGTGTGAGTCAAGGCGCAAAACAAGTATCGAGCCTATATCTGGAAAGTCATAGCTTGTTATCTGCTAACGTGAAGAGATGAGTTTTAAAGCTTTCTGTGAGAAACATTCAGCGAACTCCCTGATTTTCTTCCAATGAACCAGCAGCCGATGATCGCAGAGTTCTTGAAGGCAAACAGTGAACAAGGGAGTTAGCGATGTAGCTGTGAAATAGGCAACTGTTTGCTAAAAAATTCTCTTTGGGGCACCTGAAATAATAAACTTTTGCGGGTCATCGTCAGCCGTCGAATACGGACTTCCAGCGGGGGTGAGGGACTTCAAGGGTTTGTAGGCGAACACTTCGTTGGAGATTGCCGTCAAAGGGAGTTTCGGTCTCTGGGCCTGAAGATAATTAGAGATTAAAACATGTATGAGAAATCGCACAAGCTTTACGACCATAAATAATCCCAATTACAATGTACTGTATATAACGCCAATAAACACGGTTGAATGTAAACTGATGATATTTCATTTTACATAAATCTATGGTTGCTCCTTCTGGAAAGCTGACCGGTTCCACCTCTCAGTCTTATTCAGGGTGGATTACATTACAGTGAACTGACACTGGAGTCCCACCATGGATTATTGAACAAGTGTCAACCTATTCAGAGGTGCCATGTGTGTGTGTGTGTGTGTGTGTGTGTGTGGGCAACAGAGTGAGAGTGATAGAGCCAGATGTGTGTGGGTTACTTCGAACTGTTGGTTGAAGTTGGCAACAGCTGGCAGGTCTGTTGCTCGCCGTTGGGTCTTTGCACTCCGTTCCAGGTAAACCTCAGACAACGCTTCGGTGTAGGTGCAGGCAAAATAGTTTTTTCCTTTTGGAATGAAGCCTAAAACAGCAACAAGCCAGATCAAAGAGTCGGTTCAACCGGATGTCTAGTGGCGTTTAGCCATGAGATTTCACCCGAATACAGAGGAGGTGGAACAATTTGTTCATTTAAAAACATTTACATCAACATATCTTTCAGGAAACAGTGTCCCTGTTACTCCAGCTAATCCACAGAACACAGTGTGAAGAGTTTTCAAAGGCACTGCATGAAGTATTTCCAATGAAAACAGTTCCCGGTGAGGCCTGTGGATTATCGGTCTTTAGAAAGATGTGTTGCTCTTGATCCACAGAGCAACTGAAACCAAAGCAATCTGAATGGATAAGAAGAAAATGACAAAATATGTCTTGTTTTTTGGGGGGGGGGGGGAATTTGGGTGAACTGTCTCTTTAAAAGGCTCTGCAAAAATGTGTGTGTTCCAAAGCGTTTCCATGGGGTTTGAAAAAGCAATGTAAAGCACTGTCACAAACATGACTGCTGGGTGTCTTGTTATCTATATTTTCTACTTAACTAGTAATTTATACTTAATAATTTAGCAGGTGGACACAGATTATACTCATGTGGTCTCATGTTGTGCTATAAAAAAAAATCACATAATCCAGATTTCAGTTAACTGACATGTGCTGCTGATTGCCATTGCCATAGCTCAGTTACCCCTCCTGTGTTGAGTGCGTGATACCTACCTGTATATCCTGGTATCATCTTCTTCAAGTTACTGTCAGGGATGTTTGTCAGCGTCTCTGTGGAGTCGGCGTGACCCGTGTGGAGGACCAGACGACTGGAGTGATTCACCTCAGGACTGGTCAGCAGCTCGGCTGTGAGTTTGCTGTAAGACTTCTCCGCATGATACTTCAGCTGTGGACAATACCCTGTATACCTGAAAGCAACGGGGGAGTCTGGGGTAAACATAAACTCCAGCATCTCGAGTGCCTCAGTAGCAACTTGTGAGTTGGTAAACAATGTTGTAAAAAGTACCCAAAAGTCATACTTAAGAAAAAGTAATCGTGCTGAAATATTACTTTGGTAAAAGTGATAAAAAGTCACCCATATGAATAGCACTTGAGCAAAAGTCTTATATTAAATGTATTTAAGTATCACAAGTAATTTTCTGGAAATACTTGTACTTGTACACCTGGCTGATAATCGATTATCAGAACTGGTGTTTAAAAATAAATAAATCTGATTACAGATAAAATAAATGTAAAAAATGTGCTACTTTGGCTCTGATGCAGCATGTAGACTGCACAGTAACCAGTAAATAACCAGTAAAGTACAAATACCTCAAACCTGTAGTTTAGTACAGCACTTGAGTAAATGCACTTAGTTAGATTCCATCACTGAGAGTAAATTTATAGTATCACTTTAACAGATTCAACGCACAACTTCTGAGAAAATCAGTAGGATGTGAGGAGGAATGCTTTTTTTTTGTTTTGCTAAATGCTTATTGGGGTGCAATTTGTAAAATATAGCCAGAATTTGAAGGTATCATTTCACCAGAGTAACCGCCAACTGCTGTCACTATACTGTCTGCTGTAAGTTAGTTATCTTGGGCTGTGTAATTATCTTTGGTTGTAGCTTTAGCGACTGTTAGCTCAGTTAGCAGTGGAGCTAGTGGGCCTTTTGCTCACTGAAGTGGGCACAGGGAGGTGATTTACAGCGACTCCGACAAGGATTAACTTCTGAAGTCGGGAACGACAGGAAACAGCACCAGGGACCGGAGAGAGGAGAAGCGGCAGAACAGGGAGATAGCAGTGACCTCAAAACGGCGTGTAGAAATGGACTATTTTCACATCTTACTCTTTAAATTAGAGGCTTTACTTCCGGCCAACAAGTGATTGCGGAAAGACAAACGAAGACTGTTTTGGTGAGTTTAATTTCATTCATCTCTTATTTGAATGAAGCGAGAGAGAAACTTGAATTCAGAAGCTGTACGGTTGTATTTTTCTGTTTAATAAGGAAAATGCCTCTAAGAATATTTCCCTTCTTGACATTTTGTGAGTTTGTTTTGTTTACTTCAAGACTAAACGCTGAGAGAGCTTGTATAACTCAGCAAACTCATACATCTCCCACCCGGGGCTAGCTAGTTAGCATGCTGGTTAGCTAGATTTAGGGTTAGCTAGGTTATTTTTTGAACATTTTAAACAAAAATGATGTCCATATCTTACAATTTATACCTTTAAGGTCATACCAAATGACACTGTAGTAACACAATTGTACAGTCCAACAATGGGGAAAAACTTTTACTACACTACATTATTAATTCTTTCTTTAAGCTAATTGTGGGAACAAATTACCAGCAACAGATATATCCTAGAATCAGCACTATTCTGACAAAACTTTAATCAAATAATAGATAAAATAACATCATCATATTTTTTTTTTATTTCTACCCGTTTATCACATTATATTGCATTATATTTAACATGATTGTGTCACTTAACAGCAATAAGGAACCCAAAACATTAAACCCTGGATATCATGCTGTTATTTCATCTTCAGTTTCAGAATTATAAGCTTATTTCTTAATCAAATCTGGTGTCAGGAGGCTCGTACTTACCCCGGTATATAATGTGGATCAGGTGTCAGCAGAACTTTGCTGAATTTAGGGGCATATTTCTCCATATTGATCCCTAACAGAGGCTGCAGCCGGTCGCCTTCAGGTCGTGGTGTTTACTGGTTGCTACAGAGAATTAAACACAAACACGTGGATGGAACTCAACGACATTAAACTGACGTGTGCACCGAAACTTTTTCTGTCCTTTAATTAGGTTTAAAAAAAAAAAAAAAGCCTAATTGGTGAAATGGACGTGTTAATTAGCCCACAGACCCTGCATGAGGAGGGTAAAAAGGGGGAGTGGGTGTTGTTAGTGATTTAGATAGATTTAAAGATGCTCAACAGCGACCCCCAGCGACCAAATACTGGTTAAGAAATCAATAAATACATGAATAAAAATATAAATAAAAATAGATATATAAAAGATTAACTAAAGTCCGTCATTTTATCTTAATTATTAAAAAGATATTCTTATTTATTACCAGAATTAGTATGGATGTGTTAGGCCAATTACATATTTTTAAGTTTTGCATTTCCTGTACATTTAATTTCCCTATAAAAAAGTGTTTTATTTTCTCCTTAATTATAAAATATACAGTAACTCCCATTAGATTTATCCCCCAAATTCCCCCTCCCCCCATAAAACAGACAACATAAGCATCCGTGTAGCCCTGATATAATATGAAGACATGAACAGATAAAAATAAAAGATAAACACAAATAAATAGACACTAGATTCCTGTAGTTTCTAAACCGTTGGTTAAAATATAGAAAATAAAACAAGTGGCCAAGTGGACTGGATATGGAGGATGGAAGAATTAAACATCAGATAACATTCATCAGGACAACAACAGATCGCACAGGGACTCAAAAATAACTGTTTTGTTTTGTGTTTTCAGGATTGTGAATGAGCCGGTGTGTGTGATCAGATGACCCATCCTGTGACGGTTCACCTGGTTGAGTGTAGATCAAATCAGCACGCAGGCGTGTGCATTCTCCGCATTCCTCTCAGAGAAATCTGAGCTGAAATGACGAAATACCGTTTACTGTTTCAGCTTCTTCTTACAGTTCCCCCGTTTCACACACATACCACAACACTGTAAACTACTTCTGAACATATTATGTTACTCTTCACACTAAATAAAAGGGTTTCTTTCCATCTCAACTTGTGGGAAATGGCAGTTCTGTGACTTGTTGTTTAACCTTTGATCTGATTTTACCTACCAACACCTGAAAAGCACCTTAATTACTTTCTGTAGACACAAATGTAACACAAATCTATTTGATCATATAGCTTGTTCATTTTTTGTTCTGGATTTCTCACAGCTGCACATGAGTCACTCTTTTCCCAGGATTTAGTGACAGGAAGGAGCAGGTATGAACATGCAGCTCCGCGCTGTGACGGGACAGTTGCTGGGGATGGGTGTGGTGAAGGAACGGAGGCGGATCAGAGGGGATGTTTTGAATTCTACATCACCAGTTCACCTCTCTGCTAATGACTGTGTGGGCTGTCTAAACGGGTGTTCATATTCCTGCTGCGGCTCAGAAGCAGAAGAAGAGGGGACATGTTTGGGGATGAATCTGTACAGGAGCTTTGGAAACCTCATGGAGGCTTGGATAAGTGAAGGAGGCCAGTGTTCATACTCAGAAGTGCTTGGAAATAATGATGAAGACCCTCCAACACCTTCTTCTCACATGGAGACTAACCTGCGCTCAGAATCGGTGGACTCTGGAGTCGAGACAGCCAGCTCCGACATGTCCTTTCATGCTACATCCTCCTCCGTCTCAACAGAGAACACAGAAATAGACACATTTACACCAGAAAGAGAAGGCGATGGATTCACTCAAGCCTCCGAGTCGTCTGTCCTCTCCGGTCCCACGCCTTCATCTTCCATCTCTTCCTCCCTGTGCCTTTGCCCCAGCAGAGATCAGGAGGACTCCACCGCCTTGCACCAAAAAGTGGAGCAAGCACTGCAGAGGACTAACTCTAAACATCTGAAGGACAACCCAGAGCCCCTCACAGTGGATGTGCTGCTCAGGAGGCGGCCTCAAGCATCTGTCCTACCCAAACGCCACACATCGGAGGTAGTGAGGCGTCAAAGGTCAGAGAGTTTTGGCATGAGGAGGATGGTCAACCCATTAGTGCCCATGAGGCAGATGCGCCAACGACCAATGTCCATGATTTGTGACAAGCTGCCATCTCAGACAAAACTAGAGGTGAGATAATGTTTGTGTCACAAACTAAGAATTCAGCATTTTGGCAAAAACAGAAGAGATACAAACAGTCCCATTATGTGCTGATGTTTACCCAGTAAAGTGTTTTTACCATGTCTACCATCTTATTTAGCGTGTTAGCATGCTAAACACAAAGTACAGTTGAGGCTAATGGGGAATTGCATTAGTTTTGCAGATATTTGCTCATAAACCAAAGTATTTGACGAATTTTGGAGGATCACCAAAGTTATTACAATTAATCCTGAGGTAGGCAAATTTCACGGCAATCCATCCAGTAGACTTCCTAGAAAGTCATTGGATCACTTATGTTAGTGGGCTTCATCGTCG
>JBBPCS010000729.1:10335564-10346768 GCA_037974645.1 Hollardia meadi | reverse complement strand
TTAGTTTTACAGCAACATGCATGGTCTTGCACAGCACAGGCTTGTAAAAGGAACGCCGGAAAGGAAGTCCCAGAGGCGCGACAAAGCCTCTACTTTGACCGTAGTTAAAGGGTTGCAACACGCCGAGTTTCTCTCAGTTTTAAGGTAGGACAGGCTTGTCATTACTCATACAGGATCTCTTTTATGCTCACAAGCCGTCACGAGCCTGTCTGTGGTGCTCGGGATCATAAACCAGTCTGCCCAGGTGATTTTACGCCCACAGGCATGAGAGGAATGGACGGGGGCATGCGGGGGAGGTTTTAGATGAATATGACATTGTTAACTAGACAGCAGAAACAAATTTGAAATTTGATTTAGATCAACAGTGTGAAAGAACACATATTCCTCTATGAGTTAAGTATGCTCAGAGTGAAAATTAGGCCATGTTGACAGCACACAAAGCTACACAAACAACTGGATTATCGGAACCAGTTGTGTTTAATGACCTTCTCACTGTTATTTTTGGGGTGTTTGGGTGTGTGTACACTCAGTTCGTTGCTTTAAATGAGAGCCAGGCTTTGAGAAATAAAAGACTGAGAGCTCCTAGAATGCCCAGTAAAAATAATTACTTCTAATTACATGCTTCTTGTAATTCTATGCAATTGAACTTTCATTACCATGTGTCCAAACACGCTTGAATAGAAAATGCCAAACAGATCTGGATAATCTGACTAAACAATGTTGAGGATTTCATTTCAAAGTTCATGCAAAAGTTAACATAATGCAGTCATTAATATAATTTAATATAATCCATATCCTGATATTACAAGCCCAGACAATATCTATCCTCACTGTAATTTTGATATTTTATTGTGAGAACATTATATTACTGCATATCTCTAATTCAGTTCTTTTCTATCCAATTCTAGTTAGTGCTAAACGAAGTTAGACGATCAACATAAAATTAGCCTAATTGACAAAATGTTTTGACAATCAATAATCTCCTTAAATGTGAGCATTTGCTACTTTTTTTCTTGTTAAAGATTGATTAACTCGTTGATTGAGTTTAGATTGTTGGACAAAACATTCTGTTTAAAGACAACTTGGATTTTTGTCCCACTATTTTCTGACATTTTGTAGAAAGAATGATTAATGAAAAAAACCATTACACAGATAAATTGACATTTTAATTGTCTTTAGTTGCAGAGAAGAAGAGTTTACAGCCATGATAGCAGCTCTGTGAGGCTGGACCTATAGGCACACTTAGGCTTTGAGCTACACGCTCTCGTCAGCATGCTAACACTGCTGATATTTAGCATATTAGCACGCTAAACACAAAGTATGGGTATTGCAGTTATTTATAAAGAATTGGATCGATTGAAATTTCGACCTGGGTCTAAATGAAAGGCCAGAAGATCACCAAACGTTCATTCTGAGGGAGGCGGGAATGTACTGTATGTTAACATATTTCTTGGCAATCCATCCAGCAGTTATTAAAAATGTAACTTAAATCCACTGCTGGTGGCACGAGAGGAAATCCAGGGGATCACTAAAGTCAGTAGGCTTCATTGTTGGGGCACCGTTAATGTGTGTACAACATTTCATATCATTCCATGCAGTAGACCATAGGTTTATTTAAGTCTGGCCCAAAGTGGTGGATTAACTGACCAGCAGAGAACCATGCAGCTGCATGACTTAAAACTTCCACAGGATAATGCCATCAATGATTTCTTTATATTGCAGTTTTTGCAGGATTTTAACTTTCAAGTTGACTAAATTTGCATACATTATATTTTTTATTCTATCCTACACAGTAACGCATTTCTTGCTCAATGATCTGTGCAGGAACTCAGTGAGGAGGAAGGGAAAGGACTGAGTCCTGGGCTCAGCTACCTGGAGCAGGTGTGCCAAATGTTAGAAGAGATTGCCAGACAACAGATGCACAACCAAGCGTTACAAAGGGAGATGAATGCCCTGCGGGAGGATCAAGACATGGATGTAAAGCAGGTGACGGAATTCATGTAGCACATCTTTACAAGGCATTTATGAAGTCACAGTTTCCACACCAGGCTGGGTTTGTAAACATGGCATGAGCGTGTCCCGCTGCTGATGTCTTCTTGCAGCCCGAGGGTTAATATGAATTAAACCATGACATTGTCTTTCTTGCACTCTCTTTCAGGCTCTCGATGCCTGTCAGAGCGACTCTCAAGCTGCTGATGACGACGTGTCTTCTTGTCGAAGGCTTGAAAATAAAGGAAGTACACAGCAAAGTTCCAGTGAACCCCAGCACCGGAAAGATTACCACAGACATTTCAGGCAGAGATCAGCTTCAGACACAAATATTGCGACATTACCTTTAAGTGAGTCATATTTCACCTGTTTCTTTCCATTTTCACCTTTTGTGTTGATTTGTTTATTCAATATATTAATTGCCAGTTTGAAAAAAAATCTTGTGTGTACTGTGGCTATATTATTTTGTGTGTGCTTGGTGCAGGAGAGCTGAATGCAGACTGCAGAGGGCAGCAGCTGAGTATAGATGACCTGCTGGAGAAGCTAAAGGAAGACCTTAAAAAGCAGGTAGAATTCCCTCTAACACATAAGCTGTACATAACAATAAACACAAATATAATACCAGCTAAAGAATGTATACATTATGTTGTTTGCATTGTGTTATAGTGAGATTTTCCTCACAACCATAAAATATTTTGGTCCACAAATATTTTATTGTGTTTTCAGGAGTCTAAAAAAGACGAGAAGACAAGTACAATTTCCCGGAACTCGAAGTTTAAAATTGGATCTTTGGGAAGAGAGTCGTCTGCAGTGAGAGATATGAAAGGGTGAGATCTAATATTTATAACTGTAACCTCAAAGAGGGCGGTCTTATTAATCTCATATGATGCATGATGCTGTGAGGAAATGTGTGTGCGGTGCTCCAACATGGCAGCCGGCCACACCGGCGCAGTGGTCCAGATCTAATGCACAGCAGAGGCAGAGGCTTCGGTGGGAGTTCGTTTTCAGTCTGTTCCTCTTGAACATTTTGTCCTTTTTTTTTTTTTCATGAACGTTAGCTTGCATACTGCTTCCAGCTTCCTACAATGTCTTGCTTCAGCTCTGTTTCATGAATTTTTTATCCACACAGCCAGCAGATGCAGTCATCTGAGAAAAACCCGGCCTGGCGACGGTTGAGCCAGCTGTTCAGGAGGAACAGGAGGAAAACTCTGCCTGTATAAATGATGATGATGGACATTTTCAGCTCTGAAGAGGAGAAAGCTTTTCTTTTAAAGTCTGAGCACCGGCACTGGCAAGCTACCATGTCTGCTATACTTGCCTTTATTATTTATTATGATGAAACCCAGCACTACAAAGCTTGACTTTACAAACTTCAAACTTGTATCTAGTTTTTTTTTTTCCAATCAAAGCTGCAAATCAGGAAAGAATACTTGTGTACAGTTGTTCGCAGTATATTACACTGTGAATATCAATAATGTAAATATATCTCTCTTAACGTCTTATTCATTTTGTCTTGGTGTATTTCTGCAACGTGACAGAAACAAGCTTCATATCCATCAAACGCTGCATATCCACATATGCCATAATATGACCGCACCCCATAGGCTTTCTGATGACATTCTGCATGTGTCGGCTCTCCTGTTAAATATGAGAATATATCCGAGGAGGCAAATATGATCTAAGTGGGGCAACAGCTAATGATTATGTTATATTATGTTAACCAACTAATGGTTTCAGATTTGGAGTAAATAAAAGGATAAATCAATGGGTTAAATTAAAGTATTTTTTAAAAAGTATTTTTAAGGAGTGAAATAAAAACACCCTTAAAAATGACCAAATGCCCTGAAAAGAATCCCTGACTTTGTCCTTAAAATTTTCCTTAATTTAATCTGATACGTTTCAAAGTTTGTTTTTTGTTTTTTTTACAAAACCCTTTAAACCCCTTTAAATTTATGCAGAAAACCCATTCAAAAAATACCTCAATATATTGCAAAACCCTTCAAATCTACTTCAATATTTAAAGGGACAGTTCACCCCAAAATTAAAAATACATATTTTTCCTCTCACCTGTTGTGCTATTTATCCATCTAGATAGTTTTGATGTGAGTTGCTCAGTCTTGGAGATATCGGCCGTAGCGATGTCTGCCTTCTCTCAAATTTAATGGAACTAGACGGCACTTAGCTTGTATAGCTGACAATACATATTTTAAAAACTCAACAGCAAAGTCTCCTTCCAAAACTCATGGTTCCTAAAGATAATCCACAGAGCTTACTGGGAGCAGTTTCATGTAGGAACTGTTTCCTTTCTGTATCACCACGCAGAAATGGATGAGAGGCTAGCTAACTAAGCTAACGTCACAGCTAAGCTAAGTTAACATCCTGCCCTGTCACGAGCACGAGCCTCTCGTCCATGAGCAGATGCACGAAAGAAAATAGTTCCTACGTGAAACTGTTCACAACAGGTTGAGGATCTGTGGATTAGCTTTGGCGCTTTGAGCACCACAAGCGAAGTGCCATCTAGTTCCATTATATTGGAGAAAAGGCAGCCGATATCTCCAAAACTGAGCAACTCACGCCAAAACAATCTAGATGGATAAACAGCACTACAGGTAAGAGGGGAAATATGTATTTTAGATTCTGGGCTGAACTGTCTCTTTAAGGCACAAAACGAAGGGTTCCATTTTCATAGTGCACTGGTCTAAATAATAGAAGAAAGCCAGAATTCTGCAGCTTCACAGATAAGTGCAGGCCACACAGAGTTACTTGTATCATTTATTTAATCTTTATTCACCTAGGTTGGGGGGATAGTCCTCCCCTGGCATTCCCATGTAAAGAGATGTCAATGACAAACACGTCCAACCAAATGAGAGAGGGTGAACAGGAGTCCAGTCCATACATAAAATACATTTATATACTATTTATCGAACCGACGGCATCCATTAGTCCCACACAGTATCCATCTGTGCTATTAAATATATAGAGATAACATCTGTGGAGGGATTTATTTACTGTATGTGTGTGAGAGAGGGGGGGATTGGCAGCGAGGGTATAGCTTATAGACGAAAAGAGTGGTGGTGGCGGTGGGGGGAGGGCAGCGTCGAGTCATGCCTGCAGTGCCCCCCCTTGTCTACATGATGCCACAGGAGGACAAGGGGTTGGCGATCTGGCAGGTGCAGGCTGACTGGCAGTACTGGCGCACAGTCTGGTAGCAGCTGCGGTCGGCGTCCCCACCCCACTGCACGGGCCCGTTGGGGTCAGAGGGCAAGCGGCTCAAGATGCTGGTGTTGATGGCCAGAGCAGCCAGGCCATAGTCAGTGAACAGCACTGTCTCACGCCGGCACGTGGGGCAGGAGATGAACTTGTACTTCGGACAGGACTCGTAGAGGATCTGCAGGCACTCCTCACACACCGAGTGCAGGCAGGAGAGGATGCGAGGACGCTTGCCGGCGAAGTTGTAGGTGTGGCCGCAGGTGGGGCAGTCCAGGGGCTCGCACGGCATGACGGGTCCAGAGGAGGAGGAGGAGGAGGAAGTGGAGGAGGACGTGGAGGCAGAGCGCAGCACGTACTGGTTGACTATGACATCTTCCATCTTGTAATGGAACTGGTGGTAGCAGATCTCGTTGGCACTGGTTTTGCGCTGCGCCAGGAAGTTCTGCTCCCTGCGCATCACAGGGGCTGCGGGGGCCACCATAGGCCGGGGGGACCCTGCCATTTCCAGGGTCAGGTCGCTGCAGGCCTGGTTGACGATGATTTCGCCTTCACCGCCGCCGTCCCACGCCACTCTGGGGGGTGGGGCATAGCGCGGCTGGGTGACGGGCACAGGGCACTCTCTGGGGAACTTCTCCGACTGGATGATCTTGACGGTGTCCATGGGGATGGTGACGGGCTGACGCCTGAGGCAGGACATTCGCACGTTTCTGGAGGTGGAGGAGAGAGAGAGAGGGGCTGTGGCTCTTATCAGTGCTGGACACCCCTTCCTGGTTCTGGGCAAGGGGAAAAGAATTGGACTCTTTCTCTCAAATCAGCCATTCGACGGGACATGGGGACGGATGGTTGCCTCCATGTTTCCCTCAGAGATCCCCCCTCTGGTGGGCGTCACAGTCAGCCTGAGTCTTTATGAGGGGAAGACAGATAAAGGAGCTCAGCCAGAGCACTGCAATCTGCAGCTCTTATTCTGTTGATATGCACAGATGATTTAACAGTCCAGCTTACAGTTTCTGACTGGTGTTGACTACTTGAAGGTAGTTTTTTGTTGTTGTTGTTACTTTTATTCACTTAAGCTAAAGTTCCTGTGCTGTCTCTGATGGCTATTTGCAGAATATTCACACACAAGGACAGTTTAGCACAAAGATCTGTTCTCCTCAGTTATAACACCAATAAATAATCTCATATGCACAAAGATGCTCACATATATACATACAGTAAAGGTTGGTGATTATCTGCATTCACAGAGTGGGGAGGGGGGGTTGAGTTCAGGCAGTTCAAATGGTCCAGGAGGTATTGTCTTAAACTATATCCTGTGGCCTGCCTTGCCTTCTCAAACTAGCCCTTACACGTGTTTCTCTCTTAAACTTAACTTCCTGTTTTTGGCTGCGGGTGTGTCATGTATAAACTCGAGCGTGTGAGAAAGGAAGAATAACCTCCACTCTTTGTCTCTGCTCCTGGTCAAGTTTGGTCAGGTGACCCTGTGTGACCCTTTAGGTAGCTTGTTGATCAGAGTGAGGGAGGAGGTCTGTTTTTGGGGAGGTGTCCTATAATGGCTCCTTCAAGCTTAAAGGCTCCAGACTTCCTCAGAGGTGGGAGTGAAGGATTTTTATTTTGGACTTTCAGACGGTCCTCCCAACTGAGCAGAAGATGTGATAACAGTCTGAAGGATGCCTCTGTGCTTGTCTCCCTTTTTCAGTGTCTTAGACTCGTAGCGTGTCCTCACGATTCCTTTGGTCCATCTACCTGTGAAAACAGCAAAAAAACATTTCTGTCAGGACCACTATAGTCAACGAAACTTAGATTCCCATTTGTATAAGTTATATTTAGCAGTATGGCTCTGTTCTGGGAGCTCCCTGCCCTTCAGCAGAACAGCTAAGCAGCAGAGCAGGCATCAGTGACAACAGAAATGGCATTGATTAAGTCAGACACAACATAAAAAGGAGGAGATGGGGTGGAGGTGGGTTGCAAAGCAGCTTAAATAACGCGCCCTGTATGAGATTTGCCAATTGGATGCTTAGAAGAGAATCAGCTGAACCATCAGCTGACGTGGGCCGGTTTTCAGATCAGCTGATTTAGCTGCGATTGTGAGCTGAGCTTGACTTCCGTGGCCTTCCAGAACTAACGCAATGCTCGATTTATAAAGTACATGAATTTCTGCTGTGATGAACACACTGTGAACAGAATTTAGTGAATCTACTACTATCTATGAAGTTCTATTGAAACAGTTTGACTTTGAAATGTTCTATTTCTGTGTATGGTTGATTTGAAAGAATGGAAAGAATCAGCTTTAAAGTCTACTGTAGCTGATGAAGATCAGTTCCTGATGATGGAGGCTGCCAGGACGGCTCACGCAAAGACAAAAACCTTTTGCCCAACTTCCTTTTGCATCTTGGCGTCGGCCCAGGTGCATCTCTTTGAAGAGCGAGATAATTATCATGTTGCCACATGCTTTGGAGCACAGCACTGAGCATACGCCTCTGCTTTTGAAGACAAACAATCAGCCAGAAGATTATGTTGATATGCGGTGTACTTTGGCGTAAGAATCACAAACACAGCACAGTCGGTGCAGGTTAACATTTGTTTAGTGTAATTCAGGTCACCTACATTATGAGGTGTTACTTAGATTATATGTTTTAGAATTGAGGTCATAGTTAGTGATGGTGTTGAAGTATATTCAGAGGTATTTCTAATATTCTATCCCCCTCAAAAATTAGAAACACCTCTCAATATAGTGCGGACCATGACACCAGAACTTTTAACTGTGACCTCAATCAAAAACATATTTGAATTTGCAAATTTTTCCGACAATTGAGCTAAAAACTGAACATCGTGAGCTTAAGATAGAAGTTAGAGGTGCTGTATCGCACAACTGTAGTGCGATAGTGTAGAAAGTCAGGAGTCCGATTACCACCCCCGAGTGAAACACAAATACTTTTGACTAGACACCAAAAACAGTTGTTTTATTCACCTAAACTACATTTTGCCAAATCCACAGCTTGTCCGGCGCAAAGCCCCAAGACAAGATATCAAAATGATTTGAAAAGATGTTATTGACACTCTTCTTAGAGCTAAAATCAAGCTGTATGGAGCCATTTCATGATTTGTTTTTTGTTTGTTTGTTTACAACAATGCCGCAACGCGGTGAACCTTCTGAAAGGTTTTGTGGAATAAGTTAATTACTTCACCTGGCTTTCCATCAGCATGGGGGTGAGTAGATAATGATTGAATTTTGATTTTCTGGTGAACTATTCTTTTGAAGACGTTAGAAAACCTTTAAAAAAATGCCCAATGGGTTATTGAAAGTAAACTTTGCTGTCAGCTTTACAAAAGCGGTAAATGTAAGCGACCACACCGTCTGGTCTGAGCAGATAATTGTGCCACGTTGCGGTGCTGCTCTTGTTATACTTCCTGCTTTCTAACTGCATCAACTTGTGAGTTGCGTCAGTTCGACTCGAACATGAGTGGGAACAGGTTGCAATCCTCATTGAGGGTTTGTGTCATGCTGTGTGTGGGTTTATGGAAAAAAAGAACAAGTGTATGGATGTAACATTTTTTAGGTTTGACCAAAACAATAGCTGCCAAACAGCAAAGGAGGGAGGATGACACATCTTTCATTCTGTGCACGGCTGTCAACAGTGATGATTCATTAGAGAGGAAAAAAAAAGAGCAGAGCAGAGGAGGTGACCTACATGGTGAGAGAGAAAGAGAGGGAGCGCAGCGCTGGTTCTGGTTTCTATTTATGGTTTATCTATGTATCTCTCAGTGGTTTCCTCCCCCCAACCCCCGTTGAAGATTCACACTGAATGAGAGAGATGTACCTAACAGGAGGAAGTGCTTTAGCCTATTACTTTCATGTGATGTGGCGAGCCATCTTGGGCAAGCAGGCAGACGTCTGATTCTCCCTGTTACCCTTTCTCAATGAATCTGTTGATATATTTGCACTGTACACATGACGAACACGCCGAGCTGTTAGCCAGAATCACTCACAATCTCACCAAATGTGTCCCTCCAGCACTGCAGTGCTGCAACACGCCTCCCAAAATAGCTTTTCTCATCGTCTTGCAAATGCAGTATTTGTTCATATATGTTTGATAAAGATAGCGATGTATTTAAGGGGCGATGCTTGGTGCTTTTAGAAGATGTTTATGCAATAATTTTCTGAGAAACAATCATCAGGAATGCGTTTATTGAGGTCTTATAGGTTTACTAAATGATATGCCTACAATCATTACCACGAAGTAAGCACAATTTGTCTGATATGTTATGATATTTTATGAATCGCTATATCGAAATGTATGAAAAATCCAAAACAAATTGATATTCAATGAGATTAATTTTGTTCTAATGTAATATATGAGACAAAATTATTAATAAAAAATGTAAAATAAAATATTTACCAGCTAATTTTGTTTTATTTAAGTACAAAGTCCTTTGAATGATGAATTGGACGTTATGAAAAATAACACACACAATATGATAATCATGACTGGATATCAAACTGAAATATAGACACATGGTAAGATTCTTGGTCACTCATTTTATGATCAGATATTTACTATTTAAAATCATAATTTTGCCGCTGTGACTTATTTAGGCAAAGTTCTGCTGGCGTTTAGAGAATATTTAACGTTTGGGACTTCTGGCTTCTTTTGTTATTTAAAAAGAAATGCTGCGCTGAACAACATGTTTGTATTCATTACAGGTCGGTATCAGAAATGTAACATTTTGATATTAGTATACCTATACTCAGAAATAATATCCGCATCAAAAAACTTTAAGCGATACCCTACATGGTACTATAGCTATTTATATTGATGTGCAACAGTGTGACTTTAGGCCTGAATTTAGAATATAGCACATGATGGTTTGAACTAAAGCTAGACCTCTGAAGATACATGTGTATTGTTATATATATGGGTCAATGAATAATAAATAATAGTATAGAAATGCCAAAGATATGTTTGAGGTAATTTAAAAAAAGAACACACTAATTTAAATGATCCCAAAAAAAACTTTTTGGTTATTTTTTGGGATACTTGATTATCAGATATTTTTAAACTATCACATAATGAAAAATCACTTTGGCCACTTTTCACAGACGTATATCTGGACGCACTTTGTGGATATAAACATGTCTGCCCGGTGGTGGCAGGGGTCGAGTTGATAAAGCATCCAGACTGCGTGAGGAGCCTCGGAGGCAGCTGAAGCAGCTAAAATTACCCACTAATTTGGTGACAGTGCTTTGAAAAGAGCTGATAACGGATGCAGACGGCCTGCTGATGGGCCAGCTTTGGCGCAGCCTCGTCCTAATCGACGGAGCCCTCTCCGGTTATGTAAGGAGCTCATCTCCGACCCAGCCACCATATTAACACGGTGCTGCAGCTCTCCCACAGTCTTGACATTGTGTTTGTGTGCGTGTATACATAGCTCTGGATCCTCTCCCTGCAGAGGAATTATTACACTAATGAAATCATGGGAGGCATTTGACCTCGTCATCACAGGCAAGAGGAGGAAGAGGAGAGCTGACCACAGAGATGTCAGAGGAGTCTGTCTGGGCAGCAAATTCCTCATACCATTAAACTCACACAGAGCTGCATACACAGTTAAAAGTCACACACACACACACACACACACACACACACACACACAGATCCTAGAACATTCTCACCCTGAGATGATCCCCCATCATGTACACGGCACCACCCTTTACATTCCAGTGGACACACAAACAAAAAGATAACAAACAGATATGAGCCACTAAGGGGAATATTTTTAAATGTGTATATCGTATCAAATTTATCTCTGACTGATTAAACTGACACACACACACACACACACACACACACACACCTTGAAGAGAGAGCAAAACACACACGCAGCTCTACACGCCTAGAACATTCCTATCCTCTCACACTCCCACTATGTTCCCTCATCTCTCTCTCTCTCTCTCTCTCTCTCTCTCTCTCTCTCTCTCTCTCTCTCTCTCACACACACACACACACACACAC
>JBBPCS010000729.1:10303887-10333556 GCA_037974645.1 Hollardia meadi | reverse complement strand
GTAATGTTAAGAGAGCTAACTATGTTAAGCTAGCTGTTAAGTACATACCTCTTAACTGTAATGTTAAGCTAGCTGTTTAGTGAAGGTATCTCCCACCGTAATGTTAAGAGAGCTAACTATGTTAAGCTAGCTGTTAAGTACATACCTCTTAACTGTAATGTTAAGCTAGCTGTTCAGTGAAGGTATCTCCCACTGTAATGTTAAGATAGCTGTAAGTAACTATTTTAAGCTAGCTGTTAAGTATACCTCTTAACTGTAATGTTAAGCTAGCTGTTCAGTGAAGATATCTCCCACTGTAATGTTAAGATAGCTGTAAGTAACTATGTTAAGCTAGCTGTTCAGTACATACCTCAACTATAATGTTAAGCTAGCTGTTCAGTAAATACGTACCTCTAACTGTTGCTTGTTAAAAATACTCAAGTTAATTACAAGTTCTTTGTATATATATACTTTTCACCACAGCTCAACAGCACTAACAAATAATTAAACATAATCAATCATAAAGTTTTACATCCATAAAATCAGATAATTTGCTTCCTCAGAACCAACCTTGTAGGTGTGGTTTAAATTTGACCATGGCTAAAAAAAAAAAACTTTACAAATTTTATATAACCTATAGTTATGGCTGAAAGAAACGTTCACATATTTAAAGCCCTGTAAATTAAAAAATCTGACGTGAGTAATCATAATGTTTGGATATTTTAAAATTATGTAGCACAAAAATAGGATCTCAGGTTTTTTTTCTATGTGAAATTCATTATCCATAAATCATTATGTTTCTATAAATATAAGGAACTTATTGAAAGCTAGTGGAAAATCCAGGTTTTCACAGTGTAAGAGATATGAAAAGCACTTGCAGTGATGAGCAAGAAGGCTGTCATTCTGAACTTTTTTGCAAAAGTGTACAGATATTTTTAAAAAATGGGTATGTGGGAGGTTTACAGCCAAGTCAACTTGATTGACCATAAACTAAGGTTTATGGCAAAGTCAAGGTCTTTGGCGCATGTTGTTTTCTCCTTCTGAAGTTCCCCATTGCAGTCTTAAAAGGTGAAGTGCAGTTCAGAGGTAACTATAAGGACCAGAGGACCTTTATAATTGTTGCTGCTTGGAAAAAAATGAGAGCATATGTCCAGAGGCATACTTCTTTCAACAAGGCCTGGTTTCTACATTTCTACCTGTTTCAGTAAGGCAGGCTGAAGAGGATAAAAATCATGTTTTGTCATTGAAGAAATGCTGGTTACGTTTACATGATCTTTTGTTAAGGTGTAATCTAGCAGAGAGGCTTTTTCAGACCTAAACAGAGTACGTGATATCATACCAGTAGCTTACATTTTCCGCAGGAACAACAGTGAACCACCAGAGGGAAGCAAAGACAGTCAGATAGTACTCTACCTTTTTACCCTGAGATGTTTTTATTATTCATCAACAACATACAGTAAGATCTGTACATTTAGGAAGTGTCAGCACTAGTGGACTTTAAGCACACAATGAGAAAAACAAGGCTTAGTTAGAGAAGGCAAATACAGAATTTTCTATTTTGTCCTCAGAAAATGCACATCTATTATATATTATAGCAAAGTTACTAGCATTTTGCCTATCATGTGATCGCTCTTCTTTTAGGATTTAAGGCAATGTCCTGAATTCAAACACTCTTTTCACTTTCACGTCACTTACACGTAAACTAACTATGGTTCACTTGTTTACCTCAGCTGCAAAACAGCAAAGTTAAGCAAAATGCAAGATTACATACCCACATCTTTTCATGTTTAAGACGGTCACGTACTTTACAAAAATCAAGCATTGTATTAGTTCTGGCAGGCCACGGAAGTCAAGCTCAGCTCACAATCTCAGCTAAATCAGCTGATCTGAATCCAGCCCATGTCACTCTATGCATTCAATTGGCAAATCTCATACAGGGCACGCTATTTAAGCTGCTTTGACCTGCCTACTCTTCCTGCTTCCTATGCAAGCAGCTTTGCAACTCACCTCCACCTCAGCTCCTCCTCTTTATGCTGTCTGACTTGATCAATGTCATTTCTGTTGTCATCGATGCCTGCTCGGCTGCTCTGTTCTGGGAGCTCCCTGCCCTTCCATGTACCTACATGGAGAGCTCCCAGAACAGAGCCATACGACCAAATATAACTTAATGCAAATGGGAATCTAAGTTTCTTTGACTATAGTGGTCCTGACAGAAATAGACTTTATGTCCTGGATCAGTTAAGTAGACATACACAACTGTACAGTATGCATAGTAATAATGATATGATAGGATGATTCTGGTAATAAATCAATCCAATGTCCATCCAGTCCACTTAAATATAGATCACAGTGTCCAAGAGCAATTGGGCTAAGTTGAGTTTCTTTAAGCGAAAAAACCATGACAAAAAACAGCAACACATAGGAGGATGATGGCGTTGGCATTGCAAATGTTCCTCCATAGTGGCACCTCTGTGGTGTCTGTGAGCTTCCTCTGCAGCTCCGCCTCCTCTTCTTGAGTCAGCTTGACGCCTTTTTGCTGCTCCAGGCCACAGAAGCACATCACTGCCTTCTTGCACACACCTGGTTCCTCCTCGGGTTCTGTAATGGAAGAGACAAAGGCAATAATGAGAATCTGCTTGTGTGTGTGTAAATGTGTGAATGCATCTATATACTGTATGCTCATGCTGTGAGTCTTCTGATTACCATCTAAGCCCATAGTGTTGGAATCTTGGTGGTTATCAACCCAATCATCCTGTTCGAGGTCCACCCTCTCCTCCGTACAATTCCTCAGGCTCCAACACAGTCGGTACAACTAGAAAACAACACAACACATGGGTCGAAACTAATTATTTATGAAGCTGGTTATTGCAGTGTCTTCAAGTGAGTGGTCATGTTTGTGAAATTATTGATTTATCCCTCATCGCAGTGGTCACGTACATTCTTGTCGGCGATGGGTTTGGTCATGAGAGAGACTCCCAGGATGATGATACAGGAGATAACAAACAGGATGATGGAGAAGTAGAGGTAGTGGACTCCACATATGATGGTGGGACAGTCACTGGGGTGAACACAGCTTCCTGTCCCATAAGCAAACTCTGCAATCATCCTGGACAGGCCTATAGCCAGGCCAATTATGAGGCCGTAAAATGCACCCTGAAGAAAGAAAAAAAGTAGAAGAAATTGTCAGTGTAGAGTTAGACTGTGAGCAAACATTTGTATTAGCAAGATTAAAGGCCCTTTCAGACACTATAAAGTTGGAGTTGTGCTCACTGCTGGGTCCTGCAGTTCATCTGCAAGTTCAACCAGGTTGAACTATGGCTGCAAGCTCAACGAAAGGCGGGCAAGGCTTTGAAAACCGCTTTGTTTAACGCAGCAAAAAGTTGTTGTGGTGTGGTGCAAGCCATTGGAAATAATGGGTTTCACGGTGTCGTGGTGTCGTTGTCGCATTGTGTCTATAAAAGGGCCATAACAGTCTACAGTCATGCTCACAGCACAGACATCAAATAAAGGATGTAGCGCCTTCCAACAGCACATGTGGATTCTGTTCTAGATTAGCAAGAATTCCTGCGTATGCAGTGTGAGCGTACTGGACATATTCAACTGCTATAATGAGGTTCTAGCACCACACTGTAGGTTTTTCTTTTTGTTACAACTTTCAAATACTATTTCATCAATTCACTAATGGTGGTCATATAATGGTGGTCTATGGGGAAAATGCTTTTTGGGCCGATTTAGGTAAACTTTAGAAGATCACACAGCCAGAGGAAAATGCTAAGACTGTTCCTTCGGCACCCTCCTCTTCTGCTTCTCAGTAAATTGAACCAGTATAGTAGTAAGTATACCACAGTGTACAGTCTGAAGTTAATGCCATACTTAATTCTTTATTTGTTTATTTATGTAAGTATGCATATTGAACACAACTCTAGACAGTAGATTGCACTTCAAATTGAAACGTGTCAATAAAGAAATGACTGAAGTGGAAACTCACAGACTCATTGACACGTTTGCAGAAGATGGCAAGCATGAAGACAGCTGCAATGGGTGGCGTGAGGTAGCTGGTGATAGACTGGATGTAGTCAAAGAGCTGACCACTCTGGGCTGACTGCACCACGGGGATCCATGCTATGCTCACACCAATCAGGGCCAGGATAAACACTCTAGGTGGAGATAGTGACAGATGAGGCACATATGAATTCTCATCATTAGAAATCAAATCAAACTAAACCCCAAATGTGTTTTACCTTCCGGCGATCATGAGTTCCTTCTCACTGGCCGAGGGCCGAATCTTAGTGTAGATGTCCATTGTAAAGAGAGTACTGGCACTGTTGAAGATGGAGGTTAGTGAGCTCATCAGAGAGGCCAGCATCACCGACAGCATAAGACCTCGCAGACCTGAAATAGATAGAATAACAGGTTAAAATGGGGGAAGATAAAGGCTGCCGTTTGGATTCTCAGCTAATAAAAACCCACCCACCATTGGGCATGAGATCCACCACCAGTTTGGGATAAGCAATGTTGGTGCAGCCCACACTGGCTCCGCAGTATTTTTCACATTCAGCCGGTTCCACACAAGCCACCTCGTCTAGAGTAAAATGAATAAGATCGGCATGATGTTGAGCGATATTTAAATCCACCATCATGTCTGTCTGTGAGCTTGCTTCAAGCTACGTCAGTCACACTCACCAGGATAGAGGATCCTGCTGATCATCCCGGGGAAAACCATGAGGAACATGGGCAGCAGCTTCAGGTAGCCGCATAAGATACAGCCTGCCTTGACGTGGGATAAGTTTTTGGCTGAGAGGCAACGCTGGACGATCACCTACAGAAAAACAATAAGTCACAGATGGGAAAACATTAGTAGTGCCATGGTACTGTCAGCTGTAAACGGATGGAAAAATGGTTCCGAACTATTCTCTCTATTTCAGGTTCAACTCAAAATATTTGTAGAATAATTGGATATGCTTTCTGATAAGTGCTCTCCTCTGCTAACTGAACAAGGATAAAGCAGGCTGAGCACAATGTGTTTACATGTGTTCTGAATGTCAACATTTGAATGATCTCATTCTTCACTGAGCTTTAGTGTTAGTCAGCCAGTTAATGTTATCTGAGTCTCTCGGAGTGCATTAAGGTCTAACTGGAAGCTTGTCTGCCACCTCAGACCGCTTGAGTGAGTCGGGCGAAAATAGGCGAGATAAAGGCCCATAAATGTGTGTACGAATGTGTGAGAATATGAATTGTTGCTTGTCTTTTCTCATAGCTGCCACTGAGTCAGCACAAGTGAAGTATATCCCAGTGGTCACGCCAAACGGTTCTGCCCATTCGCTTGACTGACCTGATCGGTGCACCAGTACCAGGTGGCCTGAATGGTGAGTCCAAACACAAGGCCAGGCCACGGCAAGTCTCCGGTAATCGCGTTCCTAAAAATATGGAAGGAGTCCGGCCGAGGCTCGTAGCAGCTCGCACTGATGTTAGCCGTGACAGAAGGGATGGCCTCAAAGTACAGGTCATGGAATCTTTCATAGCCTCCCACCTCATTGAAAGCTGAGGACATGTGTGTAAGTTAGAGTCGTTTTTACTCGCAAACAATTCAGTGTCACAAACAGGATTAGTCTTGACATTACAACATATAAAAAAAAGCATAGGAGTACAAGAATAAAATGAAAATACCATATTACCAAAGCCCATAAGGATGAATGATCCAACAACCATGATGATGGTCTGTAAGGTGTCTGTGTAGATCACTGCAGCCAGTCCACCTGAGATACAATATGTGCTCTTATCAATACATTATTCATTTAAAAAAACAACACATTTTATCGCCACTCGTCTGCATAACTGAATCTATTGGAGAGAGTAAAATCAAATTAACTTTCTACGTGATCCAAATCATCACAGCAGAGTATACAGTGTAAGGCACTGTTATGTAAGGGCTCTTTCATTGCTCGTCCTGCAAAGCTAAAGTTCAGGTGTGGATGCATCATTACAGCAGCAGAAGGCCATTTCCTGCTTATCGCTGTTCATGGGTAATTAACCACAACACAGCACAGATAAACTAGCCAGACAGAGAGTGTGTGTCTCGTCTTGAGAAGACTTTACCCCCAGTAATGGTGCTAGTCACTCTGTAAAGAAGATAAGTTTTAGATTATTTTGAGTGATCTGTAAGTTCTGTGTAAAAGGAAGTGAATGCGTCCTGAGCAGACGAACCTGTGACGGTGTACAACGCAGTAATCAATAATAGCATGACAACAGCAAGGTAGATATTCAGCCCAAGAGCCTGGTTGATAAAAATGGCGCCAGAGAACATGTCTGCCTGCGTGGAGAGGAGGGGGGGGGGAGAACATATCATTTCAATTAACAACGTACAATACTGGTGCTATGTCGAAATAGAGGACTTCACATCACTGAGGGTTGAGATTTGGTGTCGCTGCGACTTACTGAGATCTTGGTGAAAACGTAGAGGAAGAGGGACAGGACAGAGAGGTAGATACGAATACGCTGTCCTCCAAACCTCTTCTTCAGGTACTCAGGCATGGTGACCACCTAAACACATCCACAATTAATGAGATTAATGTGATTTGTTTTTCTCACTTTTCTCCTCCTTTTTGTTTTTATGACCTCCCGCCGCTATTTTTGTTGCATTTGAAGATATATCTTAAGAACTCAATGATTAAAATACAAAATAAGATATACGTTTACAATGGTTATGAAGGCATATTTGGATCCTTTATGAAAAATTCTCATGTGAAAATAACGTGTGATGAGAGGAAATGTGAACTGCAGAACATGGTTTTTGGAAATATGTGAAGCCCATGTGATTATTTCACATGTTAACACATTAAATTCCCACATGTCCATCCATCCATCCATCCATCCATCCATTTATCTTCACAGCTCTTATCACGCTGATGTTTGTTCAAGTGTTCATTTTTCTGATCAGTTTGGTTTTAATTAGTTATTTGATGCTATAAAAACGGGGTGAAATGCCATGATTGACAGCTGAGCCCTGCTCGCAATTGGGCGGGCAGGTGTATGGGCGGGAACCCGAGACCGGTCGCTACTGCGCAGACTCTGGCTCCAAATGCGCAAGATGGCAGCGCTCGTATCCGGGATATTTTGGCTTCGTTTTTGTTCAGTGGGAGGAAGTGGAGACGTGTCGTCCATCTTTATTTATGTCAATGGTTTTCATCTATCTTTTGTGATCTACACGCTTCATATGTCGGGTATTAAAATATTCACATACAGCATGTGTGTAATTATCACATGTGCAGGTCACATCTCACACATGAAAAATAAATAAATAGAGGTTTTAATGTGTTAACATTAAAACACACATCACATTTGTTTACAATTCATATGTTTATTTTTCACATGTGGGGGATTTAAAGTGAAATTATCACATGTGCTTGCAGTTCACGTGTAACCAATATGTGTAAAGAATAGTGTGTTCTGACATGTGGCCTGCGTGTTCTGTTTACCCCAGCTTTGATGTAGATGGGCACGAAGAGCCATGCCAGAATGACCACCACTATAAGAGCCTGAAACACACAACAGACAAGGAAACAACCAAAGTGATCAAAGCCACCATTTTCTCCAAATATTCCCGTAAAGACCACTTCTCTTTCCTCCTATAATCTACAGACTTATCGGCTCACCTGAGATAATATATCTGTCACAGGTTAGAAATACATTTGTGTAACAAGTGATAATGGTGCAATTATCACATCAGACATGATTACTCACATTCCATTCAAATCCACCAATGGCTATTCCTTCAGCTGCGGCAGTGCCAGCGATTCCCACAAAGTGGCCGCTGCCAATGTTGCTGGCAAAGAGTGATGCTCCGATCTGGTGGAGTACATAGTTACATTTATTAATAATGCTCATGCATAATCTCTGTTCTCACAGGTTTTTCGAAAGGCACTGAACACATATCAAACAAGAGGAAGCATCCAGCTGACTTTGCTTTTTTCCCCCCCCCTTTGGTAAGATGATTTCAACACCTAATCACTTGATGACATGAAAATTTATACTCCCAATAAACACAGGATAACAAAAACTCATTCTGCACGTGTCTCTGCTGCCATCACGCCCCTCATTAATGAAAGATTTGAAGGTTCAAGATTAAACTCAATAAGAGTGATAGAGACTGTTTGTCTTAATTCTGAGCGATAATGTACTCACTGGCCACCACACCATACTCCTCCCTGCAAGGAAGAAGCCACCGACAGTGGCTCGGTTGGTGCGGACCATAGCCTGCAACAGGAGAAGGGCTTGTTTTAGAAACAGGCTCTCTATTAATAAAAGATATAATAACAATAACAATAACAATAACAACAATAACAACAACAACAACAATAATAATAATAACATCAATATAATAATAATAACAATAATAATAATATATTTTATTTTTATAGCACCTTTCATACAAGAAATGCAGCTCAAAGTGCTTTACAACAAAAGGATTACAAGCACCAAGTGTTTCAAATAAAAAGCATGAACATACAGTAAAAATAAGTGGTAAAGAATGTAAAAAAAAATTCAGCATATTTGCTAATAAAATGATGCCTGATAATGGCATTTTATTTTACACACCATTGCCATAACAGTGACCGAAAGAGTGAAGAAAACGAAAACGAAAACCACAGCAGTCAACTCAGCAATATCACAGTAACATTACTGCTCGCAATTTATTTAATTTCACTACATGTGCTCATTCTGAAATGTAAAAATAATTTGATCTGCTATAAAATAATTATGGAACGGGTTGTTAAGTACGATGCTGTGATTGCACACTATCAGTCCACCCCATTACGTCTCATTAACTCCAAAGTGCTGCTGTGAAGGTACTAAAAAATACAAGGCGAGTAAAACAAATTGGAACTCTCACAGCTGTAAAACCTGGTGAAGAATTAACTATTCACAGAGAAAGAGGATTAAAGGAACAACTCACCCATATTCCGACACCCAGGACAACCACAAAGTAAATCACAATAACGGAGATATCTGCTGCGTTGTTAAGAACCACGGTGTTTGTTGCATTTGCATTGCTCCTTATTAAGGAGAATCCAAAATAATCTCGAGACATCGTGCTGAGAGGGAGACCAGAGGGCGGGAGTGTTGCTGGAGTCGCTCTTCTCTGACTGAAGCACCTTGCATGGACACCTTATGTACCTTTGGTGGAGGTGTGTGTGTGTGTGTGTGTGTGTGTGCATTTGTACTTGCTACATTGTGAGGACCGGGACAAGTTTTATTTAACCAACAGGGCGAGGACATTTCTGCAAAGTGAGGGCATTTTGGCCTTTCCTCACAACTTCAAATTGCTGTTTGAGGGTTAAGATTTGGTTTTAAGGGTTAGGTTAGAAATAGGTTTAGGTTAGGGGACTACAAATACCAAGATGCATCTGGAAGGCACTGACCCACTACCATATGGAGAAGCTCTAGGGATGTTAGACTAGAAAAAGTAAATTAATAAACTGGTTAGGGTTAGGCATTTAGTTGTGATGGTGTAGGGAATGCATTATGTAAACGAGAGTCCTCACAGGGATAGAAGTACAACTTTGTGTGTGTGTGTGTGTGTGTGTGTGTGTGTGAGAGAGAGAGAGAGAGAGAGAGAGAGAGAGAAAGAAAGCATGAAAGCAACAGAGTGTGTTTATCTAATAAATAATTAGATATTGTGTTTGTTTGAAAGTGTATCTGAATGTGCAAATAAACTGCTACATGACTGTGGACGTGAAAATGAATGTGTTAGAATGTGTAAGCTTTTGGCAAATAATGTTGCTAATGATCAACCCAAGAGGAAATACCACCAAGCAAAGTAACAAAGTAAAGTAACAAAGCTAGGAGACTGGTGTGCCTTTAAAACAAAGGGATCTCCGTCTGCACTGCAGCTGAATTCAATTTGATTCGATTAACTTCAAATCGACTCGATTCCGTTCAAACACAAAGCAGTGACAGAAACTAAAGCACTTTACATCTGTTACTACTACTGTATGTTAACCATAAAAGATCTGTTACGTAGTCCTCATTTGACCCCTCACACTAACTTTGACACCTCTGTCAATAAGTAAAACAGGACAAGTACAGCTGTTGATAACACGTGTCACTGATATTTTGAGCGTCAGAGGACATTTTTGACCTTTTATGTTCACACAATCGCAGAGTTATCCAGGCACAAATGACTCACTGTGAATATCATTATTAATGTCAAAAAACTGAATCTAAGGCCTTGACTTACCAACAAGGAAGTGTTTTCTCATTTATTGTAAGTCTGTGACGACACTTTACCCCACCCAAAGTGAACACAAGATATTCCTCTTCTGGAGTGTTTGTGCGTTAATTATTAGTCTAAAGGTTTGCAGGAGGGCGCAACAGAGACTGAAAAATAGTTGCTGCAGCAAAACTACCTTTACTGTACAAATATTAAGACAGTACTATGAGCAGCCACTAGGTGTCTCTACAGGACAGTGAAACCAATCTAGGATTCAGGTGACTAGAACTCAGAGTTCATTTTTGAGGTGCTTTACTTGAGTATTTCCATTTTATGCTACTTAAACTGCACTACATTCCAGTAGGATTATTACACTGCGGATCTAGAACAATATCATAAATTCTAATCAACAAATAAAAGACAATATTGACAATTACAATTATCCCTGCTTATGTCTGAGTGCACATGTGTATAGGGGCTTTAATATCTTTGTTTTGTAATAGAATACCAGTGACATACATGTGTGAGGTGTGGCTGGCCAGATGCACCTGTGGGCCTAGGAATCCAGCGTACAGTGGGCCCTGGTATTGACACTAGTTTAACTCAGCCAACAATAACAACAGAACACTATTATGATATGAGAACGATCACTTTGTATCTCATTTGTTCATGTGGAGGTTTTATAGGTTGTGTTACAGTAGACTGAGAGAACATCCACAGTAACAAACTGCGTGGTTACAGGTTCAACACCCAGGTTTTAACCCAACTGGAGCTGTGTATATAAGCAACAATGGACATACTCTGTAGTAAATGCGTCTTAAAAATGGGAAACACCCTAATTATAACCGACTGTAATCAAGAGGGTAAATAAGTAATTAAGCCCTGTAATTAAATAATGAAAGACATCTGATTTGCACTCAGCAAGCAGTGACGTGTGTAGTGAATTGCATTGGGTGTAGTCTTGTAGTCAATAGTCTTGCGACCCAGGGTGCATGATGTTTCCAAACCTGAGTTAATTTGCCTGATACTCTTGGCAGATCTAGCACTGATCTCACAAAATATAATTTGCACCAGGTTTCATTCAACAACCTACCTCCAACATGTTTACCATGTACGTCCCAGTGTTTCTGGACTGCTTCGACCCAGTGAATTACTGCTTGTAGGTATATCTAACCTAGGCGAGGAAGCAGGGAAATTAAAAATGGTCAAAAATGATTTTAAAAAAAGATTGATAATATGTGGTTGAAAACACATTATAGGTTATATTTAACATTAAGAAGTTAGATTTAGCAATATAATTATATTTATATAGTATATTTATAGACAGTGAACTACAAAAAGTAAAGAAGGAGGAGGCATTTAATTAATTTACGGAAGGTACCGTTAAAAATAGGGGGCAGCATATCACCAGCTGTAAGTTGACCTTTGAGCTGTGTTGTTATTTATAATTTGGTTGTAGCTATAGCGACTGTTAGCTTAGTTAGCAGTACTAGCAGAGCTAGTGGCCATACTGAAGTGACTCTGTATCAGAAGGTGGAGTCATTACGGGCAGCGGGGATACAGTACGGAAGTGATTTATAGCGGCTCCGATGAGAACTAACGTTATGACTTCGGGGACGAAAAGACACAGTAGAAGGGGACAGGAGAGAGGTGAAGCGGCGGCGAAATACAGTCGGCCATTAGCAGTGACCGAAAACGACGTGTAGAAATGGAATATTTTCGCATCTATTTTGTGACTTGAGGTTTTAATTCAGGCAAACCAGAGGTGATTGTGGAAAGACAAACTGAGGTGGTTTTGGTGCGTTTTATTTTGTTTGAATGAAGTGTGTATCTTATATCTTACATATTGTACCTTTAAGAGGGAGCCAAAGCATGATTGGTGTTTTGTTAATGTTTCACATCAAAAAGGCTAAATAAAGGCAGAAAAATGCCTCTACAGCCTGGAGAGTGTAGACAGGAAGAGACGTAAGGGAGTGAGATGGGGCAGTTATCAGACTGGTATTATTACAAATGGCTGCTTGAAATTTCTAAATGGGGACAATCAATATTCACTTGAATGAGAATCAATCACTGGAATGAGGCCACTGCTCTGTGGGGATTAAGGCTTGGTCACACCCGTCGATTTCAGTCCTGATTTTAAACCCAGGAGGATATTTCGGCCTTCTAACGGCTCCAGACTGGTCAAAATGTTTTCAGACGTGTTTGATTTTGTGCGTTTGCTTCTGTGTTCACAAAAGACTGAAATCTGAGCATAACCCTGGCAAGAAATGTCTAAAACATCAACACACCACAGAGCCGATCATATCTCAGCAAGACCACAAGTAAACACTGTTAATTCCCCATACATAGTGGTGTGGGAATACTTTATACTGTAGTTGACTCTAGCAAACAGAGAAGTAATTTAGGGCCTGGTGGTCAAATCAAACACAGTTGTGTCTCATATCTATATTTTTTCTGATTCAGGCCCATGTACTGAAACAGGAAAACAAACCCGCAGGCCTGGCCTCAAAAAACACACTTTTGAACAGGATTTGTATCTCTTGATGTCAACGCCAGTGGTGAGTTCTTCACATTGTGCTTGAAAGTGTGTTGTTTGTCTGATTTTCCAGCTTGTGACTGCACTGATATGTATCCAGCTCTTGTCAACAACAAAATATTTTAAAAATAAATATGATGGATTACCTTTAAAGTCTCTGCAATTCTGTTGATTTTCAAAACATATTGAAAAATATTTTTTTTTAAATCGTTAAATGCTTTTCCTACTTTGATATGTCAAAATGTCTGCTTTCCCCAGTTCGAATATGACTGCTATAAGATGTGTGTCAGCGTTTAGTTAAAGAAACCTTCAATTCAAAAACATTTTGAGGAATGGATGCTCATGAAACAGATGCAGATTGTAGTAAAAACAGGAACATGAGAGAAAATCTTCAAAATTGACATTATATTCTCGACTTTAGTGACACCTCTGGTGATAAACTGTCAGTGTTTTTGTGTTTGCAGTGGTCCCGCACATTTCAATCAATAATTTGTATACAGCAAATGAATTACAGCAAAATCTAATACATCCATTGACTGTCTCTATTTCAAACAAAGGTGTAACATCATTAACTGCTGCATTTGAAATAGCTGGAACTGAGCCATCAATGGTTCCACTTGTGTTTTCCCTGTGACATGTTTGCTATGAAAAAAGTCAGATAAATGATTTGGGAACCAAAGTGCTCTGATATTAGCAAGGCTTTCAAGTTTTCAAGAGAAAAAAAAAATTCAAATTAATATCAGTCAAATCCAAAATCTGAAAAAAAGTATGTAAAAACTCCAACAACAGAAATAGTTTATGTTCTTAAACATAAAATTCAATTTGGCTCATCGTTTCTCCAAATATTATTATCATTTTGTGATTTAATGACAAAATCTGGGAGAGATCATTGAGAGTCAGTGAATGGAATTAAATTGTTAGTTAAAATACTTTACTCTTCCCTTCACTTTTTCCATTTCAGTTTTAGAAAACCATACAAAAAAAAGGAAATGTTAACCACAAGGTGGCACAGTAGCACAACCCTACAGAAATGGTGCATCACTGTGAAGAAGAGGAACCTGAAAGAGCTCTAGCAGCACAAAATTGAGGTAGATTTGAGTCTAAATTTGTACATTTGAACTATACTGCCTTATGTATGTTTAAGTGGTAGGTCGGAGGCTAACTGGAAGCTAATAAACTGATACCTTTTTTGCCCTGAAACAGCATTCATTCACACCAGCATATGGCACAAGTCATGAATCATGAGTGTTTTTTAAGCTGTTGCATGGCTAACGAGTTTCTATCCATCCAGCTGTAGCTAGTATTGCTAATTAGTCCCAGTAAATCCAGTTTAAGGTAGTGGGATTTTGTTCTGGTCACACCTGTTTTGTTGCTCTGAGGGAAATTAATTTCTGGCGAGTAAAATGTCACATTCGAGGATGCTAGCATACAAAGTAAATATTTCTTTCCCCCAAAAACTTCCAAGACTTCCAAAGCTTCCAGGAAAGGACCGAAGAGCCCCTGAATGAAATAAGTTCCAGACTGAAGCATGGAGCCAGGAGTGAAACCACGATGGCCTTCTAGCTGCAATTATCGTACACAGACAAGCTACAGAGAGGTGAGATTTCTGCTTTATTGAAAGTATTCTCAAACAATAACCAGCTAAAGAATTAGTTTTCCAAATGGAACATTATCTCGGGTAAACATCCTGAACTTGCAAAATGAAAGAGCAAGGTAAAATGCTAACAGGGGCTAACAGAGCTTGGAGATTTATTCAGCTGTTTAGTCTCCATCAACTCTTGAGAAAATTCTAGCTAGCTAAGCTAGATTTTTGACTGCCTTTAGCTCGTTGCTTATTTTGCCTGTCTATTGTTTTCTGCTGGGCAGGGGGCATGCAATGGTTTTATCATGATATCGTTGCTGAAAACTAGCGCTCATGCTACACATTTGACTCAAAATTAAAGGGCCGTGGCCTTCGGTAAAAATGCAAAAAGCCCTCAGCGTTTGGTTTGTCCACTCTAAGCTACTGTAGAAACATGGAGGGGCAATGGCGGGCTTTGTGGAGGACTACCTGATCTGAGTCGTTGCACAATGTGTGAGCCCGTCCGCCATCTTGGATATCTAACTATGGCAACACCACTTAAACACACACTGAAGTTAGCGCACTAACCCCAGCTCATGCCTCATAATCCCACTTTGTACCCCTGTAGGCAATAGTCCGATAGTCCCCAGTAGTTTTCAGGTGGGAGATGTATACAAGTGGCAAGTTTCAAAAGCTCTCGTTTAGTCCAATCAGTAAACAAAACAAACTCACAAAAGGTCAAAAAAGGAAAATATTCTTAGACCTATTTTGTCTGTCTTTTACACTTCATTCAAACGAGACATAAACGAAATAAAACTCACCCAAACTGGCTTGGTTTGTCTTTCCACAATCACCTCTGGTTTGATCAAAATAAATCCTCGAGAGTAAGACGTGAAAATATTCCATTCCTACACACTGTTTTTTTGGTCGCTGCTAATCTCTGCTAACTCTCTCTTGCAGTTCTGCCCCTCCCTCCTCTCTCCTGTCCCCGCCTGCTGTATCGTATCGTCCCCAAAGTTATGACGTTAGTCCGTAAATCTCCGTACTGTATCACCTGTCGCCAAACTGGCCTCCACCGGTCTCAGAGGCTGTGTCCGTTCCCAGTTTGGTTTCCAGCTGTGTTCAGGCTGCAGAGCCCAGCCGCAGTGACTCCCCGTGTGATATTAAATTAAATTACAATTAAATTTGTAATAGGGCCTTTATTAATGCATTACAATCCTGGACATTTTTACATGGAAAGACAAAGCAGCAATTGCAAAAACAGCATGACCACATTAAGGGGGCTCAGCTGCACATCTGATCCCCCTATATTCTGGTGGATCTTGTATGTTGTCGCCAAGTACCCATCAATGGAAACAGCAGACTTTACATGGCAGCTTAATTATAATTTTTCTAGAGCCCAAGAATCCAATCAGTCCCTTTAATCAGTACCCCTGCAGGACCCCAAGGTTTCCATGTATCAATTAGAGTGTGGCAATTTAATTAAACACACAGTTATATAGGAACATGCCCCATATGAGCACATAATTACACAAACCAAAAGCATAACATCTGCCTCAACCTTGTGGTTTACGGAGTTTCTGATGAACAGATAACATGTTGCTAACGTAGCCACTAATTGATAACTGTAGCTGATGTTAGCTGGTTATCTCAGTTAGCCGTGCAGTGCTGAGTGTTGATGTTTACACTGGTAACACAGGAGTTTGGACCACCGGTAGGAGGAGGTTTTCAGGCCCAAAGAAGGGAAGTGCTGGCTGGGAGCAGCACCAGAATGGGCACCAAAACCGGAGCTCCGGCTCAGCAGGTTGTACAGACATCGTGATAGAAAATGAGAGATTGACCGAGCAAGAGACCAATAAGAATAAATCTTGGCCCTGCTTTTAGTTTTTGTGGAGAGCTTTGCGTTTTCTTGCTGTTGGACCAGTAAGTAATAATAACTGGATTGCTATGCCTTGTGTTGTTGCCCTTGCTTGAGGTTTGACTGTGTTGGCAAAGTTGTCGACTTGCTAGTTTTTGATAAGTAACGTAATCATAAAAAGTGTATGTCTACAGCTGTCCATATTTACAACAGTGGTGTATAAGTGTATTTCAATCTGAAACTGTAGGGACGCCAAATCACAAAAAATACAAATTCTTGCATAATGTTGCTTTAATTATTACCAATTACCAATTGTTTGGCATATAAAACGTCAGCTACGTCATGTCCAATTGCTTATTTTGTCTAATGAACAGTCCAAAAATCAAACGTATTTAGTTTATTATCAGATAAAACAAAGAAATGCAGCAAAAATTACTGACTTCAACTCCATCCCCCCTTTACAAGCGACTTGGAGTGGTCCATAGAAAAGTGGTGACTAAATCAAGGGTGTACCATGGCTGTTCTCTAATGTATGCTGGGAGAGAATGACCTTGGGGAAATACACAAGTAAAGGGACCTCAAAACTGTAGGTAAATTTAGTACTTTGTGACATTCGCCTTTGGTAGTAAGCTACTGTTAAAAGAATGAATGTTTGATTATTCAGTGGTCTCTGCTTAGAGCTTCCACGGCAAGAAAAAACTTGTGAATTATTGAATAATACAGAGAAAGGACTGCAGTGAGGCCCAGGTAGGGCCTTTACAGATGGAAAAATACCAGTTGGTGGTACTAAAGTAGCCAAGACATTTTTTAGACTTAGCTGGAGGGTACTGTACGTCTTCTCAGATTTGACCACTTGGGAATTGGGGGTTTTTGCTAAATAAAATAAGCTTTGACAAAGACAAAGCATCTATTTATTTCTTTAGCTCTACCACATACTCCTGTGAATATGTCAAAAGCGGATGGGAAGCAACAAGAAAAGGTTTATAATGTTTTGAGTCTGCAGTAAATTATTTTTTATTATTATCAGAAAAGGATAAATCAGGGCTAAAATGATAAAAACGGTCAGGTTAGACCATGTTAGTGATAAAGCATTAGAGACATTTTTAGAACGGTGTAATAAAGTATGGCAGGAGGGCACATTGCCCAGAATTTGGAAGCCTGTAAGCCTATTAATTATAGGTGGATTTCGTCTCTGAAATCGTATCTTTGTGATCTTTGTGAAGTAATGGAACATATGACAGTGAAAGGACTTACAAAGGCTGGAAATTAATCATGTCTTCAAGTGGGGTCATGAAATGGAGTCACCATGGAAATAAGAGATAAATAGAAGACAAATTGGGAAATGGCTGCAGCTGCGTTCTTGATGTTTAATGAAAATTAGGTTGTGATATATAAGAAGAGGAAAAGAGAAAAAGAAGCAATTCAGAATGTAATTTGTTGCTTTTACTCTGGTCACTCTGTTCAGGAAAGAGTATGAAGAATCTTCTCATCTTCTTTGAGCAAGACTAGTATACCTTGTCCCTCTAATTTTGGCAATATGCAGTAGGGGATCCAAGGACAGAGATTGTTGGACGCTGTACGTATTGTCAGGGCAGAAATATTGTCCACGCAAGTACGTAAAGGCAAAAGGAAATGCCTGGCCCAGCTGGCACGAATACGCATCCCTGGTGATCGCACTCAGTGTTGGCTCTTACACACTGCAACGTCTGTCCTTATGGGGACGATATAGATAGATTTATGGATATGAGGCAAAATTTCCAAAATACCTGATTCCATGGAGATTTGAACTTCCCAGAAAGTCTGCCCCTTTGCAACCCTCATGTATTTGTAAATAATTGAATAATTTTTATATATTTACAAAATATCAAACATTGTTCCGATTGGTTCAAATACGGAACCTATTTTAGATGTCTGTAGACCTCCTAAAGGGTCCTGGCTCATATATTTAGTTTTTCTTGTATGTCCACAGGCATCCAAAAAAGAGTCCTAGTCGGATATTCAGATTTTAAACCTGTTTTGGACGTCTATAGACGTCCAACAGGGTACCAAGCCAGACGTTCAAACATTTAGGCTATGTCGCACATCCAAAGACGTCCAAGAGGGGCCCAAGTCAGACGCTCAGATACTGAACCAGTTTTGGACGTCCACAGACGTTCAACAGGGTCCTGAGCCGACCCGATGTATTTTAAAGCCTGATATATCTTATGCCTCTATTATTGTACAATAACAAACATGTAGTAATCTGCCACTGAAACTAGTCCCCAAGAAAAGCACTTTTTACTCTTGTTTGTGTATTTATGAAATACAGTAACCAGCTGGTTTTAGTAAATTATTGAACCTTTTTTAAAAACCAAACACATATTTGGGAGCTGGTTTTTAAGATTTACATTTCAGCAATATCTAGTGGAATACAGGAAGGGAAAGTATCAAAACATGGACTGAAACACGTTGCAGGTTTTGGCCTGATGCATTGATTCAGTTGTTTCCAAATTATTATAAAGCAAAATGAACCAAATAAAAAAGTTAGAACAATAAAATGAGTCTTGGGGTGAGTCAGATGTCCCTCAACCAGGTCAGGTCTTCATCAAAATGGCCCACACAGTTTCTAGCAAGGCAACAGCCAAATTAGTGCCATAATTTTGACTATATTGATGCAGAGCAGCTTTTGCTTCCCAGCCTTAACCCCTCCCCGAGCTGCATTAGCATTACAAGGGCAGGCCAGTGATCTGATTTTACGCACATGCACATCGATATGTCAGCCAGTCATGAAAATGATTTACTCGAGGACCATAGCAAATCAGGGTCACGCTCATGGAAAAGTGACACACCAGTTCACTGACAGAACAGCAGAGCCTCACAGTCTGCAGGGTGTGTTTGTGTATAGCAGTTACTAAAGTCAGTATATTTTTACCCACCGTAATGATACTTACGCTCCATTCTGCCAACATTCAAATACCTACAAAGTCATTTTTCTACAGACTAGCCAAACATTATGGCAATTAGGGGAAGCAATACACACATAGTTCTAAGATCTGGATCCAACATAGCAATTCAATACAGAACTGTGCCAAGATGGGGCTTTTTACATCTGTTGCTTTACAAAAGCAATGACTGGACTAAAATCAATGGCATAGTGAAGCTGAGGAGACACGGCCTACTTAGTGGAAGTTGTGTTTATTCATGCAGACCCGACTACAGGTTAGAAAACACAAAAACAAGAAACTTCATATCAAGAACTAGCTGCCAACCCCAAGGTACGTTGAACTGAAGCTATGATTGGCAAATAACTAGAGCAAAGCTAACCACAAAAACTACTTAAAACATAATTTAATTTAACATATTTTAACTTATGTGATATTTCTGAAGCCCCTGATGTACAGTTGCTACATTATATTGTTGAATTGTTGAGTCTTTCTCAGTTTGCTTGTGTCTTATTTATCTGCAAGTTTAGGTGTTTCCTTAAGTTGCAATGCATTGAGCTGATGTGCAGGTCTAGTCTCCAGCTGTAACATTACATGAACCGGCATAAGTTTATCTTTTGAAAGAGGTTGAACCCGAATCATGGGGATTCCACTGAAATGAACAGATTTCTTTCTAAGAAGGTATAAACACTGGTGTGACTGAGCCATAATACTCTGCCTTGTTTTTCTGATTCAGCCTGCATCGGTTGACCAAAAGGAATGTTGGCTCATATCTTATCTAATGCCCAAAAGCGCTGTGAGATGGACTTGATCTCGGCTTTAGGCATCACCAAGGGCCTGGTAAGGGAGGCCCATGTTTCGTTACATCCAGCTGACTCAACCGCAGCATCGTATGGAGGACTTGAGGGAGAAGTGCTAAAGACAGAGGTTATGTTCACTTTATATACCCGTATGGGAAGGCGGTTGAAGATTAATTTGCCTCATCTATCTGCAGGGCCCACGTGCAGCATCCTGGCATGTCTGGCTGGCGCAAGAGGAGGGCTAACAAAACGACAACAGAGCCTGCAGAGAGGGCCTCACGTTGGCTGTGGATAAAAAGAAATGATTTCTTCACACAACACATATTTCTGGGATACATATAAACCAGCAATAGCCTTTGATATTCAATCCATTGGGCCATTAATCATATCTGTTTTTCCTCAACAGATAAGATGTTATCCTGTGGATCTAGACATGCTAGCTCCAAGGGATGGTTGGCTGGTCGGTCGTTCCACCACTCACCTACTACTACTGCCATGAAATTTTGTACAGACATCCATGATTCCCAAACTATGAATCTCTCAGGGATCCACTTACTTTTCCTCCAGAGCCAACATAAGGTTCACATTTGTGGTGTTGGGTGAAACGTCTCAAATATTGGATGGATTAGCATAAATCTAGTGCAGACAATCATGGTCCCCCTTCAGGATGAATGGTAATAACTTTTGATCTAGTGGACAAATTTTTAACTGGTCCAGTATTTTGGTTTATGACTACCTGCAAAAAGTGACAACATTCCCATCAGCAACAGCTCCACCTTGCGTTTAGTGCTCATTAGCAAATGTTAGCATGCTAATATGCTAAGCCTGTAAACTGAGATGGTTCATATGGTAAACATTTTAGCTGTTTAGCATCAGCATGTTAGCATTGTCTTGTATTGACTAGCGTGGCTCTATAAACCTGCAGTGCAGAACGTCTGTCTCCCTCTTCTGGCAGTGAGCATGATTACACAAACACTGTTGATATACTTATGAAGCCAAAGGCTCCAACATACTTCTAACTGCTGTAACCCATAATGAAGCTGTTGCTAAGGTTACCCCTTCTGCTCTGGAAAACCAATCTTTGCTAAAATGCATTGCGACCGGTTAGCCACCGACACTGATTTAAAAACTCCAATATACCGTGAAATACAGAGAGATTTATCTACCGGTGATCGACTTAATCAGCATTGTGTGAGCTCCTTTGGCTTGAAGCTTGAAGGTAACGGACATTTGTTTATATGAAAAATATTGCTGCTAAATTGCTAATATGATTATATATTAACATTAACATTTTAAACACTTTAAAGACATGGAATGGTAATGGGTTGTGGCACGAGCTGTGTTTAATTTTAAGCACAGGCTTTTGGAGCTTCCTTTTAAAGAGCTATTCATTTGGACTCTCACATCAAGAAATTAACATAATTTAAATAAAAATTCAATACTTGGCAGTGTTTTATATTTTCGTCTTTCATGAGACTAGCTGCATTAGATACAAGCCCAGTTTCTGGATCGTTAAAGCTACAGGCAGCAATTAACCAGGAGTGCTGAAGAGAGGCTTGACAGCAGCCTATAATGGATGTCAGATGGGTCAAAAGAAGGTTTTGTGAGGAGAGCAGAGGCTCTAACGGACTTAAAGACAGATGGTTCACAGCCAGATGTCAGGGAGGGGTTCATGATATCAGTCAGGAAGTGGAGCAGATCAACAGCGATGGTCCGGGAGGGGGAGAAGAGTGCAAGAAGTTAAGTCTGCTCATGGGAATCTTTTTAGGACTTCATTAAGGCTGGGTTTAGGGAGACATTAAGCTCATGTTAGTGGGGTCAAAGAAAGAGACAATGACCAGAGGGTAACCCGGCAAGATGAGCCTCGGCTGTCATCGCTCTCGTTGTGGAGTGAACAGAGGAGGGACGGGTAGTGCTGAGACGAGCTTTCTGTGGGTCAGGAGGTGGTAAATTTGCCAGCGGAGAGAGGAGATACTAAAACTAAAAGAATTTTCTCCCAGCTGCCTGAAGGCTTGTCCCCTTGACTTGTCAGCTGAGCATTTGGAAGCAGATAGACAAGCTTAGAGGAAAGGGGAAAAGGTCAAGAGGGCAGGCAAAGATGTAGAGGTGAGACACAGGATAGAGTCATCTGGAGAGAGAGAGGAGCTTAGGACAGGTGGAAATCATTAGATAAGAACATCTAATAAGTGCTGGTCAACAACATGAAAAGGGTCAAGAGAATCTAGTGGCAAGGGCCTTCATTTTTTCCTTTCTAATGTCTGAATGATTCAGGAGGCCTAGAAATAGACTGGGCCCTTGCCCATACCAGGGATTATAGATATTTATTGTTTCAGAACTCTTGTCAAAAGGCCATCTATTTATGCCCATAGTTGTTTGTGAACTACTTACATTTTTTAGAAATGCCCTAAATCCCTTTTTCCTTACTGGATATATTGGATGTCTCAATAATGATGATAAATTTGAGTTTGGCATAGCCCCAGTTTAAATCTATGGACAAAGCTCTTTTGACTTTTCCAAAAATCTATAAGCAAAGACAGAAGTGTGTCTGTTCAGGCTTCCTAAATATTATAGCAACCAGTCAGTGAACCGCTGTAAGTGACAAAAGATCGACGAATGTGCCGCAACCCTGGCACTTCCGACACTTCCGACTATATCGCTATATCCGACTATTTTCACATCTCATCATTCATCTCTGTTTAATTTAAACTATTGATTGGTGGATTTACTTTCTTACGCAGCGTGACGTCATGTCACCCCTGTTGAACATAACCATAATTTTAGACAATAGATATCACAAAATGTTGAACGTTTGCACCATTTCAGCACCACAAATTTTTTATTATTGCTCATAATTACCCTATGGGAGATGCAATTTTGTCTAGGGTATTTGTACTTCTGCATTTATTGTGTTCATTCTTAACAATTATAAATAGAGTAAGTAGGCTGTCAATAAGTGACCCCAGGGAAAATGTTTCCCAGATAGTGAATCAGCCTCTTAGCACCACCTTGTGACGAAACAGTTCTGAGAAAAACCCAGGCCTCACATCTTCAAAATTTTTACTTTGAATTTGAAGTTCCTTCCAGATTCCATTGAATAAATAAAGAACATTTCTATACCTCCTTTCATTTAAAAAAAGATTATTTTAATAGCTGTTCTTCCTGTCTGTTACTCATTAATGCATTTCATGGTTGGCACCATCTCCTACCACATGACAGTCACAAGGCATGGTTTCAGTCGGACTCCCTCTTCTCAGAAGCGGATTTTTAGATTCATGTTCCGTCTCAAATTTCCGCTGTTGCTCAAATCATTCCACAAAAGAAAATCCACTCTTGAGCCTTTTGTCACACATTGATGTACTTTGTCTTAAAGTAGAAGATGAGTACAGCCACACAGTTATGTAATATTTTTATGGATGGTCCCCAGTCTGATGTACTGAAAGCCTCATCAATATTTAAGTAATGTTAGAACGTGAAAAATATTCATACCGCACAAGCGTAACAGAAAGGTAACAGGACGGCCTGCTTGGTAGAAACATCATCACCACAGCCACTGTATCACTTTCTAAATGTCTTCAGACAGTTAAGTTCATTAAGCATTCAAAACCGTACTTGCGTGGTAAGTATTATCAGCAAAATGTACTGAAATAATAAAAATTCTGCAGTGGAATATTCCCAGTCAGTTACAATTATATCAAATGTTTATGGATTAATAATACTGCTGCATTCATGTGCATGCTGCATTTTAACTACTTTATACACCAATGAGCCACAACATCAAAACCACTGACATGAAGTGAATGTCATTGATCACGGCTACAGTTCAATGTTCTAGTGGAAAACCCCGGGTCCTGGTATTCATATGGATGTTCTTTGACCCATAAAACCCACCGAAACATTGTTTCAGACAAAGTAAACCCCCTCATGGCAACAGCCCTCCATGGATCGTAATTTTTCAGGCACGTCCCATGTAGCTCAATCAGATTTGGATCAAGGGTGTTTGTGTCAAGTGGCATCCACATGAATGCCAGGATCCAGGGTTTCCCAGCAGAATATTGCACTGAAGCAAGATGATCAACGTTATTCACTTTAACTGTCAGTGGTTTTAATGTTGTGGCTGATTGGTGTATACTGTTGGGTGGTTTAATCTGCAGCAATGCATCATCCTCTATAAGATCATCATCTGTTTGTAGCGTGGCTGTCCTGTGAGAATCACATACAGTATCTCCAAAAAGTTTCATGCCCTGCTTTCAGCTTTGTGACGTGACATTTTCCAGATAATTCAAGAGGGTTTTTAAATATTTTCCTTAGCTTAAGACTTAGTAGAATTTTCTCTAACCCATAAAGAAACACTTCATGTCAAGCTCTCAGACAAATGACATGGAGTAAAAAAAAAAAAAAAATACAATACTTGCCTCTGAGATAAGAGTATGAGAGATGAGAGTATAAAGCACAAAATGGAAAAACTACAAATACCTCAAATTTGTACTTAAGTATTTGAGTAAATGTTCTGTCCACCACTGACAGTTGTTATACAGGGGCTGAGCTTTGCCAAAACCTTACTGCATAAATATTGCACTGAATAAAACCTAATTTGTGTGACAAGTCTGACATTAAACTCTCTAAAGACTAAAAAAAAAAAAAAAAAAATTGGACAATTTTTATTTGGGGACTCTGACAGCCCCGTCAGCTGACACGTCGGGTCAGCATGGGTTGATACACTAATTAGAGGGGAATCTGTATGCTGTCACCCCATCACACATAGGCCAAGTTCATTCGGGAGTAATTTAATTGCATACTTTATGTCAGAATTATTCTCGCCCCAGCGGCTACATTGTATGGCGAGGACAAACACTTTTTATGTCATGATTTTGGACACCGAGGATGGAAACGAGGATTTCGGACAGCATGTTCTATTCAATTGATGCAGCGTGATATAGAGGCCCATCCTTGATTTAAAAAACAACCAAAAAAAAACATCACTGTTGACACAACCACCACCCAAAAACACATTTACTACACCATGAAAATTTGCATAAGTTGTTTTATTCATAGTTATTGTCCTGTTTATACTTCTTTTTTAAATTGTTTTGTCTTTTGTTGAGGTGGACATCCCGTAAAGTCAAGCCTGAAGCCCTTAACTCAGTTGTTTGCACATCACCCCCTGAACTGAAAAAGAAAGGGTAAGAGGAGTGGAGTGGGGTTTTCCTCTCTCTCTCTCTCTCTCTCTCTCTCTCTCTCGCTCTCTCTCTCTCTCTTTATCTCACTTACAGTATCCCGACTCAACCTTTATTTTCATTTTGTTTGAACAAAGAGTGTACCTTACAGTATATTTACACATCATACTGACTGGCTGTTTAACAAGTTCCACTTAGATAATGCAAGGAAGATTGAACTTTCAAGGTTTCGCGTCTTCATTTTTCATATTTTTCTACAGTCTTGTTCTCCTTTGATCCGCTTTCTCCTCTCATGCTAACGTTGTAGTGAGATATTCCTTGTCTTGTCACATCATCATCATCATCATTATAATCACCGTTATTATATTGATATAACTCTTTTCAATAGATTCCTCTCTGACAACTGTACAATCAGTACACAGTGTTTGACTTTTATATATATTTTTGGGAATATATTATTTAAACCTAAGAAGAAGAGGAACATAATCCCAAAGGAAAATATATTAGTATCCCAAAGTAACAAAATCATGCATGTTTTAATGTATTTGTCCATAAAAACAAAACAAAACAAAACAAAAAAAAAAACATAATGGATGGGATCAGGTTTTATTTACAAACTGATCTTGGCACTGTTTTTTGTTGTCTCTTGCTTGAAACTGGAATGATCATAAAGAATACTTTTGACTCTACGGAGCAGAACATTCTCCTGGTATTATAATTCAGTGACCTGCTATAAAAGGCAGGTTTGAGACAAAGATCCTTTTTTCTTCTTTTCTTTTAAAGCACAAAAAAGTTAAAAGAAAGAGGGGAAGAGAACAACATTAGAGAGTCGACCAAGGGGCAAAACAGAAAAACAATGTGTAGAAAACGTATTTCACTTCAGCTTTACACTGTGGCAGTTTCCTCTTTTAGGCAGAAACCCTGTAACATCATGTCTGCTGACATTTTTTTAAATTTTTTTCTCAGAAATACAGGCTCTCCCCACGTCTCATCGGGTGCACTCACTGGTTGCCATTGTTAGGGTGAAAATCCAAAAGAGGACTTTGATTCTGTCAAAATTCTTCTCGTAAAGCAGCATTAATTGACTCTGGCAAATAAGATAAAGTAGACAAACGTAACTGAAAACCACCAGTACAGACCTACTACCTCAGGTTTGGCAGGCAGGTAGGGGTAGCTGTCTAAAATTTCCAGTGTTGCCTTTCAAACAAGTTCTTGACTGTTGATCTTGTGTGTGTGAGCAAACATAAGGATGGGTGTCGGTGTGTGTGTCTGGTATGTGTGTGTGTGTGTGTGTGTGTGTGTTTGGGTGTCTCTGCATACTCATATTCAGTGCAAACGCATTGGCTAAAAATCCCACCTTGACAATGGCCCATCAGCTCTGCTGTTTCAATTGAAACACTTGAATCTAGAATATCGTCCATCTCCGATCATCTTACTGCCTCGTGTCATTTGCGGTTCTCCGTTGCACCTCTTCAAAGAGATAAACCATCAGGCAGACTGACATGCCTTTTGTTTATCCAGTCTGATGATGGGCCAACCCCCCCTCCACGACCCCCCAACCCCTTTAACCCAGCCAGCCTCAGGTCCTAGCACAGCCCAATGTACTTGAGATTGTTCTGGATGATGACGTCCGTGACAGCGTCGAACACAAACTGGATGTTGCTGGTGTCGGTGGCACAGGTGAAGTGCGAATAGATCTCCTTGGTCTCCTTGTTGCGGTTGAGGTCCTCAAACTGCCGCTGCACATAGACAGCTGCCTCCTCATAGGTGTTCTGACCTTTGTAGTCAGGGAAGCACACTGTCAGAGGAATGCGTTTGATCTTCTCCGCCAACAGGTCCTTCTTGTTGAGGAAGAGGATGAGCGACGTGTTGGTGAACCAGTTGTTGTTGCAGATGGAGTCGAACAGGCGCAAGCTCTCCGCCATGCGGCTCTGTGCAGATGTGGAAAGAGAGAAGGGATTAAAAATGTGATCAGACCATGAGGGGAATGATTTCACTGCAAAGAAATTTTTTTTATTTTTTTAGAAATCAATCAGCCCAGTTTATCCCACCTCATTCACAGAAGCAGGATCATGTGATTTGGCAAAATCCAAGAGAGAAAATTAGATCATGTAAGGTCACGCCCTGTCTCCTAGAAATTATTTTCATATGCAACTAATTAGCAACAGCGAATACGTTTGAGGTAAACAGAATGATGGCCGAAGGTTATATAATGAGGAAATGCTGTTAATTAACATACCTGACGAGTTGCAATAACGTTAATACTTAAAATGTTCATGACAAACGTATTGGGTTGTTGTTTTCCACCAAATTCTACAATCTTGCAGTACACTATCCACTTATGGGATCTACACCATTATTCAATGATTTTATTGTTTAGGCAGCACTTGGTTAAGGTTGGGGAAAGTTTGTGGTCTGTTTTAATACAGACTTTAGACGTAACGTTTAACTGAAATCATGATCTTTCTCTTAACCAAAGTAAACCTAACCACATATATCCGCCAATAAACCCCGATCACCTCCCTGTAACTCCAGCGTGGTACAAAAATGTAGAGTTCCATTCACTCAAAGAAACATTGTCTCTGAACATAATCTAGTAATAATTACAACCACAATTTAATAATATACAAACGTCATTTTTTGGGAGGGTTTGGGTCGGGGCAAGATTTGAGGATGAAAATGAAAGATAAGAGGAGATCTAAAGTCATCCAGCACAAGTCACAGATATCCACTTGACCAGCCAAAGGTACGGCTTCTCTGTTATGTCAACAGAGACTTGAGACTCAGACAGATAACGACCCGAGTTTGAACTCTCACATTCTCCTCCGAAACAGCTGATTGCTTCTTTTAGCACCAAGTCTCATCTCATTTTTTGTGAAAAAATAGTTTTCAACAATATCATACAATATATGAATATTTGGATCTGGATCACCTGCAGGCAGGGTGAGATTAGCGACCGCTCTAACCTTCTCTTCTAACTGGTCTGATTCTATGATATTCAGCTTCATAAATGCATCTTAATAAAGGTCTGGTGCATTATCACTTATAGGACAGGACCACATTATTTCCCCTCCAAACTTAAGATAAGCCAGACCTCTAACACGGTGTTATTATTATTATTATTATGAAAGCAAAATATTTATCGGAGAAAGGAATTATCGGCCGGATAATGAGGAATTTATATGATCGGCCAATCATGAAATTATAGCCAATAAATAGGGCTGATAATACAAAGCCAAATTGCTTTCATTGATCAAGCAGAGCATCTACACACTTGCCAATAAACAGAGAAGAAGTAGCTGTTGTCACGCTGCACCTGGGAAGAGACTAGAGAGCCGAACGTGTCGTCACTGGTGTGGACGTTTTTTAACCATTGACATGAATAAAGATGGCCGACGCGTCTCCACTTCCTCCCACTGTATTAAAAAAATGAAGCCAAAATATCCCGGATACAAGCGCTGCCATCTTGCGCTGTTGTCATCATTTGGAGCAGTATAGTGGAGCGGCGGTATCGAGTTCCCGCCCATCCAGTCACGAGCAGGGCTCAGCTGTCAATCATGACATTTCACCCTGTTTTTATAGCATCAAATAACTAATTAAAACCAAACTGATCATAAAAGTGAACACTTGAACAAACATCAGCGTGATAAGAACTACCTAAAACAACAGAAACCATCTTTGGGAATAATTTATTTGACCTGTACTTTGATATCATTGAGGGGGAGGAGTTTGCGACCTATACTGCAGCCCACCACCAGGGGGCGATCAAGATGTTTTGGCTTCACTTTTGAGGAGCTCTCATGTTGTCCATCTTTATATACAGTCTATGCATCTGAATTATCTTATGGACTGACTTTTTCATTTGATTCCACTACACACAGGCTTGCAAAACTGTATTATTTAAATTTTTATTATTGGAAATCTCCACATTTAATTTGCAGAATATGTGTCTAACAGTCTATGTGCACCTTTGTATCTACAGTTCACGTGCACGTTTGCATTCATGTGCTTCCGTACGGTTTGTGCTCATGTGACGTTGAATGTATAAGAGGAAAAAGGAAAAAGAGAGTTGATCTGTTCTGTTCTGTTCTGGCATGTGGCGACTGGCCAGTAGCTTGTGACTGGGAGGTTGTCAGATGGAAGACTGCTGCTTAAAAGGTTACAGAAACAACATAATGCTCTGAGCAAATCACAAGATCTGCACAGCATAAAGACAGATATTGAGAAGAATAGTGAAGGATTCGATAATCCTGCAGATTCAAAGTAAACCCTGATTATTCAGTGGTGTAAATGCACTATTTTTGGATAATGATGAAAAGGCTACAGTTATGAGAAAAGTTGCCTGTAACCCTTAAATGGAGCCCAAAAATTATTTTTCACTTGCCAATGAACAGTAGGTTAAAAAGGACTATATTACCACTCTAGTGGCCACAATAAATGTATTTATTTCTAACCCTAAACTAATAATAATAATGATTATAAAAACAACAACTAGTAAAAGAAAACTACTATCAAAACAAAGCATCTACAATAATCAACTCATCATTAACCCTAACTAAATACTAACAAGAAATATATAGCTCCCACATCCACGTGGGATTGTTTATAATAATAATAATAATAATAATAT
>JBBPCS010000729.1:10275318-10303787 GCA_037974645.1 Hollardia meadi | reverse complement strand
AACATATGTTTATTGGTATGGGGGACCCTTTTAATAGGATAATTGTTGTTTTTCAAGGCAGTCTGTTACCCATAATAAAAACATCCCTGAAGAAAACACCTGCTGAAAGGACAAAAGTTTCAACAAACACACTGAAAATAAATGTAGGTCTGTCGAACCACAAGTGCTGCAAAGTAGCCGCTGGATACTGTAAGAAAATAGCTAATTGTTTAAACAACTATAATAGCTTTATTTATACAGCACCTACCAAAACATAGTTACAAAGTGCTTTACAATAAACATACTGTATATACAGTTAAACAGGCAAAAGCAAAAACTAGTAAAATAGGAAAAGTGTAATAAGATAAAAAGTAGAAATAAAGAATATTAAATCTAAGGTTCATTAAGAGGGCATTGATGTTGCAAACCTCAGATCCTCAGGTACTTAATGCTAAAAACTTCTGTGACGAGGTGAGACAGGACCTCTAATTGGTGCTCAGACCCTGTCGAGCCTCGAAAGTCAATAATGAAATCATCAGTTCTAAAATCTACAGGCAACCAGTGATGAGAGGCAGGATGGGAGTAATGTGATCTCGTCTTTTGCAGTTGATTAAGCAGCTTTTTGCAAGATGTGCTCTCTATAATCACAAACATCAAGTTACCGGCAGGGCGTCACGTTTGATGTTAGGCCGCCAAGGTTTGACTGGACAGCAGGGAAGACGGGGGCAAGGCTTTCCGACTTGGAATGATTTAGTTTGTCGGAATCATGTTGGTGGAAATGTTGTTGTTGGTTTTCTTCTACCAGCTACACGGATTGCCTCTTTGCAGCGCGCGGTTGCTCGCCAGCCATGTTTTCCATTAACTCGATCGTTTTAACTCTACAGGACCAAGGGTAAACATTGATTCGATTGATTTATTTTAATGTGAACTGTAAAAACACCCACAAGGGCGTCACATTGCCTTTATTTTAATCACGTTTACACAGATTGTGCTCTTTTTTTTTTTAACCTGTTGGAGGGCTGCGTAGCCATTCATCTATTCTTCTCTGCCCCTGTTCTCTCACATGTTGTGACCCGATCAGACTGAAAGATAAGCTCTCCTCTCTGTATAAGTATGTATCTCCGGGGACAAAGACTGGCCCCTGAACACTGTACACTACATAAAGTCATGTCAGGCTGTTCGACACCAGTCTCTAGTCTCTAGCACTCATACAGTAAGAGTTTCTTAATAGAGTGGGACGAGGGGGAGAGCAGCATCCAGAAGCATTAAAGCATGCAGACCCCCTTCGTTCACTTCAAAACACCCACTGATTCGCTGATACGCACACACACACACAAACTATATAGGTACCTGCATACACCGCTTTCCCCCTCGACGCCTCCTGTCAAGGCGCAGGCCTTAATTAATCTTAAGTATTAATGAGGAAGCTCATCACTGTGTCATTGCTTTGTTTCCCATAAATACAAATCACTTACGTGTGCAGCCACCCCTTCGTAATTCATTAAGGTTCATTTTAAATGTCACAGCCTTACAAAAAAGGGGGGGTGGTGTGCTTTGAGTTGATCTAGGCTGCTCATTGTCTTTGTTTCCCTCTCTGTTTAATTACTAATGTTACTGTGGGCAGCAACACTGCTGTGTTTACATTAGGAAACAAACAAACACATTACAGTTATAGATATTATTGGTTTTATGCTCAGCAAAATGACATTTTTGATCATCAGCTAACAGTCTTTGAAGTTCACATTTGCTGCTGTATGTTTATTCTTTTGTAATGCATAAAAGCGCTGTGCGTTACTAGTTATGGGTGAGCTGCCTTAATACTACATGTAACACGGATGGAGTGTTTGAATGACATTTAAGAAAAAAAACAAAAAAACAGTCGCCAACCAGTCAATTTGCAGTTTACATCCACGTCTGTCCAAACTCATATGATATATTAAAGGAAGGCTTTGAGGGAGGTCAACATGGAAGTAATCACTATACTGACATGTATGATTCCAGTTAATAAATCTTCATTTAGAGACATTACGGAGTACAGAGGACTGGCAGAGAGCTCGGCCACATGGGGCAACAATTACACAACCTGAAGCTCAATTTCAGCAAAACAAACAACTGTGTGTCCGTCATTGAGAGAAACAAATTCCTTGTATGTGTTCACATTCAGGGAATTCAGTTCAGACCAAATGTGAAATATGGTCACAATCTTTCCTTCCGTTCCTCAGTTATGGTGTTGAATAATGGACCAACAAAAGTGTTTTTGCAGAACATTATGATGTCACAGTGAAGCTTACCTTTGACCTTTTTTTGTCATCAGTTCATCATTTTCATCCTGTTTGTGACATTTGTGTGAAATTTTGTCATTAGCGTATAAATTCCTGAGTCACCTTGACCTTTAACCTTTTGGTCAGTTCCTGAGGTATGGCGTTCACAGGCGTACGTACGTACTGAACCTGAGAGCATAACGCCGTCAGAGTGGAGGCATGACATGGTTTTGTTTGTTTTTTCACTTGGCGTGTCCTTGAACAGTCTAATTGTGTTTCTAGGTGAGCTCTCTTTCATGTTTTAAAAAAAATAAAAATAATTACTTTTCATGTTTTTCTTCTTTCAGGTGATTCTTTCAAAACCCCTTTGTTATACTCATATGAACCAATTCAGTAACATGATAGTAATGCCTTTGATAACTCATCAGGCAGTTAAGATACTGTAGCTGATCCACTTAATTACAATTCTGACACCCGGTCGGTGCGATTTAAAGTCAGTTTACATTCACCTCAGGTCAAGCGTTGTCTTTTTGCTGTGGCTTGATAGGACGAGTGCACACGACAAAACTTTGTCATTAAAAACATGAAACACGGGTAATTAATTTCCGGTCGTCTTTCATGTGACAGGTAATTAATTCCTGTGTGAGAGATTAATGAAGTAATAATTGGAACAATAGGAATGGACGCTGACGCTACAGTCGGTGTCTGCCTTGATGTTTGGCTTGAACAACCGCTCACAAGCTCACATCGAAGCTTTTCATTTTCACCTCACACACACACACACACGCAGAAATCCACTGCAGTTGCTCAGCCTCAACCGTGCGCCGCACATTCATAATAACGCATCCACACAAACACACGCAGGCACGTATACACCTCATATCTATTCTCTCCAGCGCTGCTGTTTGTTCCCACCTCCCCCCCTTCCTCTCACCCTCCTCTCCCCTTTTCTCATCCTCCCTTCCCTATAGTCACAGCTCACTGTCAACAGCGCAGGATTAGGAGCATTTGACTGGCCTGTTGCTAGGCGACGGTAACCGCGGCAACCGATTCATTATGAAGACAGGGATGGGACAGGGGAAATGCATCAGGGAATGGGTTGATGGGTAAATGTTGTACTGTAATTATTCTGGCGTATTTTCTGTCTTGTGCGGGAGCTGGTGCATTGAAACTGAACCGTGCGGATCTGGTGGGACGGAGTTTGTTTTCCACTTGCGTGACGTTGTGTGAAGCTCTTGAAGGTTAACATCACTAAGATGATCACTGGACACAGCGAACGAGGCGTCATTATAAAAACGGCGACTTTTTTCCTCTAATGAGGACTTTCAAAGCAATTCAAACACATGGAATGGAGGCAACTATGGGCAAAATGGACGAGAAGCTGATCTTGTGCGTGTCTCAATTCCCCCAATCGTGCGACACAAGTTTACGGTTGTCACCCAAATGTCTAATTGAAATATGAAATATTGAATTGATGACATTTTATATCCAAACGGTCAAAGGTCAGCTTTACTGTGACATCATAATGTTCTGCAGAAACACTTTTTTTTTGTCCATTATTCACCATAACTCAGGAACAGAAGTGCATTTGGTCAGATTCTGAATTGCCCACCTTGAAACTGCTGCTGATTATATTGATCTTTTTTGCTGCCGCGTTGATCACGTGTGTGAATCCATCCACGTTTTAGCATTAAGAGCTTATCTGGGTTCGATCAGACTCTACTGGCCAAGCATGTGAACACATACAAGGAATTTGTTTCTTGTTTCTCTCAATGAACTTACACACTCATAGACACACAGCAGCAGTCCACCACAAGCTCAGTGGTTTCGCTGATGTTGAGCTTCAGGTGACTGTCGTTGCACCATGTGACGGAGCTCTCCATAAGTCCTCTGTACTCCTTTGTGAAAATAGTCAGTGAAGACAGCATGTTTCTCATCGGAAACTACCGGCACATTTCACCAAGAACTACACTTATTACCTTTTATTAAACAGGCAATAGACAACTTCTTTTTAACTCATCATTATGAAGTAAATATATATTGCACAGTGTAATGGCTAAAGGAAAATGACACCATCCTCGCTCAGATTGGTTCCCCGTAAGCCTCGTTTCCGATTTACGTCATAAAGGAAGCACGTCAGCCATTTCGGAGTCAAAACAGGAAGAGACATTTTTCTCCCTGGTTGCTAACTCCAGGTAACAGTGGAACAAATGGAAAACTCTACCCTGCAAAAGAAAAAGCTGATGGAGAATGCAAAGAAGGTGAAGAAGGAGAGCTTAAACAAGAGCGCACTGACAGGCATTCACTCGATGGAAAGCGCTCCGGTGTTGTGTTGAAATCTGTTCCCCCGTTGATCAATTAACTAATTTTCATGCATATATATATATTAAATACAATCCATTGCCCTTATTGATTCGGTGGTGTTAGTGTTAATGCAAAGAAGGTCATGTATATATATTTTCTGTCAGGTTCATGTTGTGCTTACTTCGGGATAGGAAGGTCTCTTAATCAGATGTCAGCGTTTTCATTGAGTCAAAGAGTTATATTACTCACGCAGGGGGGAAATGTTCTCACCTGCTGAGGCAGTTACAACATATTAAAACGACAGCTCCCCATAATAATGCAGGAATTAAAGTTCTAACACGTTGATAGCATTATTGTAAAATTGTTTATATAGTATTGCTTTTCTTCATGGGAGGTTTAAACCAACGCATGTGACATCGGTCATGCCCTTGTAAGGGTTAAGTTCCGTTTCTTGCAAAAGGTTAAGACGAGGTGATGTGAGGTGATGTTTCCGTCCTCTATCTAAAAATCTTTTGTCTGCACAGTCATCTGCTTTTTGTAAAAAGCCGACCAAAGAGAAGGAACGCATTTTCTCAGAAATATGTACACACTTCCCCTGAGATCAGTCCTGCTCTTTACCAGAAGCTTTTTTGGCTCTGATTCTAGTGTCGGTATCTATTTTCCATTAGTTGCTGCGTATGGAAGCGTTTTCTGCCTAACATACAGATGACTCATAATGTAGGTCACTGTAACTTTGAAATTCTAACTGGATATTTTTTCCCCGCATATTTACTACTCTTTTCATAACTGATGCTTAACCCATCTTAACAGAAAATAAATTGGGTTCCTCATCAGCTGATATAGATGTAGAAATCTGTAACCAGAAACACTCTTTCTCTCATTGCGGATGTATTGAGCATGTAGACTGTGTGTTAGGTAAAAGCTGTTCAGCAGTGTTGTGTCGTCCAAAGAACCGCAGCGACATACCTGCACCTGTAACGTTTAGATTAAGCGTACAGTGAATTATACTGTCTGCCTGTTGGCCCTATAGAATTTATCAGGGTGTGGCCAGATGTCCTGTATGGCCACCATTATATGGTTTGTATGCTAGTACAGACTGCAACATCTCAGCATGTGATACTCTTTTGTACATTTGTGCCATATGTATGATCTATTCATACATTAAATATTGTATATAAATATAATTATACTTACTTACTAAAATATGAGCAAGAAAATGGGGACATTAAGACGATTTTGCATCTGTTATAATACCACTTACAGAGCAATGACAATTAATAAGGTATAACCTACTATTTACAGATCTGGCTTCACATACTGTATGCTCTACAAAATATTGTTTTGTATTTGATTTTTGTTTATTAGCCTGGTATTTCACACATTTGGCATTTTTCCACCAATTTTCTATTAAAGCTAATAACATTCAATCATATTAAGAATGTTAGCTTCAACTTTTCTGACTAACATCGGGCTTTTCTAACAGTGTGCAGTACTTCAATTGTTAGCGACACCTGAAGAGACAATAAAGAGGGGGGAAAGAGAGGTGATGACATGCAACAAAAAACCCAGGTTGGAATCAAACCCGAGCCTCTGCGGTAAGGACTCAGTCTTAGTACATGGTGCCTGCGCTAAAGGACTAGTTTTTCCAGTGGCTGTCTTTAAACGTTCAGTGCAGAACTTCTGTCTCCCTTTTTGTGCAGTGAGAGTAATTACACAAACACTGTCGATAGGCTCCGACATAATTCTAGTCTGTAGCCCACTCTGTCGCTACGGTTGCTCCCTCCATCTGCTCAGGAAAACCAATCTTTGCTAAAATGCATCGCTACCGAAGAGCCAGCACAGGAATGTTGCCAAGATGCCGGTTTAAAATCTCTGGTACTGCGAAATACAGAGACTTATAAGGCACTGATCAGCCTAATCAGCAATGTGTGAACTCCTTTGGCAAGCAACATGCACAGAGCCATACACCTTGTATGCTGTATGTTTGATGTCTCTTGTGCAGAGCCGCAGATGATTAACATGATTGCTTAGCAATGGCGTGCATTCTGCTTTGGTCTCACAGTATAGTCACAGTGGAGGGGCTCACACTGAATATGAACTAGCCTTTCACAATCACTAGATTAATTCATCTATCAGTTGCATGATTGCATCAATAATAATTGCAAGTATTTGATGTGCCAACCACTGAGCAAGGTTAGATGCATCCTACTCACTGAGTGCATGCTGGGATAAGGTCCTAACCCCTCATCCTGAATAAGTTAAGTGGTTAGGATAATGGACATGGACAATTATTTAAAGGTTCCTTTTTTTTACCCTCGAACAATTGACTACACATGAACAGCATCAATCTTGTAACGAAGAATAAAACTACAAATCACATCACAAAGAGTCCAGCTGTAGTAACAGCATACACAGACAACAATGGTATGTCTAAAATACTCCAAAAGCATCTCTAAAATGCAGGGGATGTACCATATGGACTAATTCGGTTCATGTCTGGCGAGTCTCTGTGCTAATGCGGTTAATGGAGCACAAAGGCAGTCTATTTATGAAAGGGTTTCACTTAAATCAGATAAGGCAGCACGTCACAGTCTGGCCACTAAAATCAGATCCAGCATTAATGTTAGTACTTCTAAATCACAAACGTAAACCCTCATGAACCAGCTGAAGAAATGCTGTGGGTGTGTTTAAAGGGGTCTTACACATAAAACTGTAAAGGCAGTCAATAATTCCACCACGAACCAGCCGTGAAAATGTCAGCATTTCCAGAAAACGAATCATCCCAGTAGGCTCTGCAGCACGGTGGATGCTCTAATTTCAGGATGTCTTTCTTTCTGCTACTTTAGCGTCATTGTTTGTGTCTTCCTCTCTTATCTTAGAATAATAAGTTGTTGTTTTTTTTCTAGCACCTGTGAACTCCCATTGCTACACAGTGCCTTCACAATCTGCTAATTCTCACAGGTACAGCCTCGCACTTTATTCTGTGAACTCAATTAACACCATACTGCATTTTTTTTTTCCGCTCAGACTTTATTTTTACCCTATAAAACTAATTGATTTCATGTTCCAACCTGGCACAGCCCTGTTTTATCCGGGTTACCCAAGAAATTATCAGGCCAGTTCAGTTACAGTTAGGTTTCCTCTGTGTTAGTATTTCTTGCTGTGACTGTATAAAGACATCAAGGTGAACACAGATGCTGGAACCTCTTCAGGAAAAAAAAAATGTGATCATGTCTGTGAAGAAATAGAAAATAGCTGACCCCACATTGTTGGTCTAGACTAAAAAAAGTAGAATAGTATCTATTGTTGACCTTCCATTATCAAAAAAGACAAGTTAAACAAGCAGTAACTTCCCAACTATTTCAAAACACTCGGATAAGAAGATGGATATGCTATGGATAGCAAATTGTTCAAATTCCACAACCATAAAGAGGAGATAACAAACGCTCTTCATTCAGACAGTTCATTTAAAATAACTTTCCACATTAAGGTTCATGCATTTTATCCATTTCTGCCAAATCAGTCCTCTCATGCCCCCAACCAAAGAACTTTGGATATGGATCATAAAAATTGAATCAAGGCTCTCCAAACTGTTTACAAAAATTTCGTGAACCGTGGAGGAAAAGCAGCAATGCAGTGATAATATTTAGGTTGAGAATAAAAAGATGAAAAGGGTGCATCGAGTGGCCCTGGATGCCCTGTGGGGATATTAGAGAAAACTGCCCTCTGCAATTATGTCTTATGTAACTTTTGTCTGTAACAACAGGAACATTTGATGGAAATACAAAAAATGTGGTTGGTGGAGTAGCTGATCAGCAGCTTCGTACAATTCATTTAATCAACAGTTAGTTTATGCCTTAATGAATAGCTACCAAAACAGGGCAGCAAAGTTTTTCTGGCTTTCTCTGGCAAACCTCCAAATCAGCTTTCTCTCCATCACTAGAGGTCATTCATGCAACGTGTGACCCCCTAAATAATGGCAGAGCATTTATTTTTGCCTTGAATTTACATACCTGTAAATCTGTTCAACTCAAGCCCCACTAAATAGTCCACTTGAACTCTCTGCACTCCGTCTGCTTTCCTACTTTAAATGATAAGCTGTGGTTTGGTGGTTTGAGGATCTTTGAGTGAGTTAAAGTAATTTAAAATGTTTTTCTTTTGTTCCAAATTAAAATAGTAATCATCAAACATCAAAGTTTCCCAAAAAAAGATAATGGAAGTACTCCTGATTAATTTCAAATAGTCAATATCTTTAAGAAAAAATATGTTGAAAATAATATGTGTATGACAGAAACAGAACAAAGATGTAATCCCTGTATCTGTAACCACAGCACGGTTGTTGTATTAAAGACGGGGATGTACGGAGGGGAAATGAGACAGCAGATCAGGCTTGTGTTCCATTTGCTTCTCAGAACAGTTAAACCGTTTAATAATAAAAATATTACTTGTATGGCAATACTGACCCCTCACAGCATTTTGTTTTTATTCACCACAGTTTGCTCATGCAACTAGCGGTGAATCATTTGAAGAAAGAAACCTAGAAACCAAGATTAGCCACATTATTTAATCCTGTGGTGAGAATTGAAAGGTTACATTTGGTGAGAAGAGAATATTTGTATAATTAAACTAACTAACTGGGTTGATATATGCCTGGTTTCTCTTCAAACCATGTGTTACGCCTTGATTCCACTGGGCACGGCTCCACAATGTTGTCTGCAACGCATTTTTGTTCTGTTCTCTGCACAGCTTCATACCCCAGTGGGAGTGTTCCAGAAGCAGAGCGTTTTGCCTTCCTGGTTTTGTTGTCAGATTTTGTCGATTTGGACATCTTTCCTTGATTTTTTTATACTTCTACCATGGGTAAGTAGGCTACGGAGCTAAATGGGTTTTTTTGTTTGCTTGTTTTTATGATCGGGAGTTTGCATAGGGTCTTCTATCTTGAACGTTGACTGGACCATCACTGGCCGTCGCCATGATCAGCCCAGTGGAATCGAGCCATTAGCATGAGTGGCTGCTGCATTCAAGCATGTGTTTGTACATACACGTGTGCATATGCATTCATTTACAGTGAGTGAAAACAGATTTTTCTTACCGTCTGGTTGTCTTCGTAGAGTTTGAGGTCATAGCCACTTAGCTCGACACAGAAAATGATTGCAGTCACGCCCTCGAAGCAGTGGATCCACTTCTTTCTCTCCGAACGCTGTCCACCCACATCTACCATCTTGAAGGTGAGCTCCTTGAAGGTGAACTTGTTCTCCACAATGCCGGTGGTCATGTCACGGGATCGCAGGATGTCCTCTACAGTTGGGATATACTCAGCTGCAGAGATGCGGTCCAGGTCATTCAGGTAGTAGGCAGTGTTGTCCTCTAAGTGGTACTCATTGGACCGTTGAAAGCACTCCTGGACCCCTGAGTCAGCCCACAGACGTTTCATGACCCCCAGCAACTCTGGAGTGATCTCCCCTTTGCTCTCAGCCGGTCCAGTGAGGGCAAAGAGCTGCACAGCATCGTAGGCGCGGTCAGGATTGTGGAAGTCAATCTTGAGGGTGGTAAGGGCACGGATGATGCGGGTGAGCGAGTCGATGGCATTGTACAGGATGAGGGGCTTGTACTCCTTGCAGGCCTCCAGGTTGAAGCCTCCGCTGTGGATGATCTTCATCTGTTTGACGATAGTGCTCTTGCCCGAGTTGCTGGTGCCCAGCAACAGTAGCTTGATCTCACGCCGCTGCCGCTGACTCTCTGACCGCAAGTGGCGGTCGATTCGCCGTGAGCGCCGCGCCGCTTCCTTCTCCTCCGAGCTCTGACGACATCCCATGGTCCTCCACCACGTGGTGAGCACAAAGGAACTCGTGCTGCTAGTTGATGGGAAAGCTATTTCTAATGAAGTGGTGACCGAAAAGGAATCGGTGGAGGAGTTGGATAAGGGGTTTTCACTAAAGGTAGGAACTTGCAGGATAAGAAGCAGACAAAACTTCACAACAGACCAATTTAACAATAGACTGGAGAGCCACCACACAGAGTAGTGACTCAGGAGTTTTTCATTCTTTTTCAGGGGCAGTCTGTGAGTCCTGAGTGGGCAGAACCCAGACTTGTGGGATGCCCACACAGCGCCTAACAATGAGGTTGGACTGCCTGCTGAAACCAAGGAAGCTGGGGTTCATAGCAGGAGCTCCCCCCGAGGAAAAGCTCTGGATGAAGGTTTGGGAACGTTCAGCTTATGTCAGCGTATGGGCTTGAAAAGTGCGAATAGCAAAACTCCCTCACTCTTCTCCCACATGGCTCTTGTGGTGCGTTGCCCTTGTTTGGCCTCTGCAACCATCCACTTCAGTTTGATATTCGGCCTGTTTTGCTTGATCTTCCTGATGAAAGGTTTCCTGCTTCTTCTATGGTGTGATATCTCCCCAACAGCAGAAGGCCTCCAAGTCTGCCAACACCTAAGACAACGAAAGAGACATGAATCGCATGATTAAGACAAATAAAACCAGTTTGATGAATTCCTGTCAATCATGAATATATACAGTATGTCAAAGGAATAGTTTTGGAAAGTATGCTTTTAGATATGGACCCGGAGCCATGAGGTAATTAGCGTAGCTTAGCATGGAGGCAGGGGAAAACAGTTTAGAAGTTTAAAAATACATTATTGTATCATCATCTCTTAAGCTCACAAATTAACACATATCTTGTTTGTTTAATCGCTACACAAGCAGATACAGTATGTAAACATGGCAATGGTGGTTTAATGGGTTTTGCCTAGTTTGGTACCATTGTACCATTTCCTGTTTGCCTCTACTGTCAGTCTCCCTCCTGGCTCTACCTATACACATAACACACTCACATGACAGTGACGTCAATGTCCTTATTTCATTCTTGGAAAGAAACAAATACAGTATTTAAAAATAGTCAAGTTACACCATAAAACCCAAAACTCTGATGTGTTTTGGCACAAAGACTTCGTCAGGGAGTCAAACATGCCGTGAGAATAAAGACATTTTAATGGTTTAAAAGAGAGTGCCTGTTTTTTTGCTTTAGGGTTAGGCATTGTGAGTCCAGGAAGCACTCCTACTCTAACAAGTCTTTGATCAAATACAGTATTTGTATTTCCCAAAGTTCTGAAATATCGCTTAAATTAAAAAAAAAAGAAGAAAAAAAATCCAATTTAATACATATCCAGCAAATATCCTGATTCTAGTGAAAGCATGCATCCTTACCTGCACACTCCCCATTCAACCATTGCCATGCTCCCTTCATTCTGCGTATACTGCCTCCTCAGATTTATAATAATAAATAATAATTATTGATAGGATTTATATAGCGCTTTTCTGAACACTCAAAGATGCTTTACATGAAAAAAAAAAAGTGGGAGTCAGGTGTTGTAGGCTTTTTTGTAAAGGTGGGTTTTGAGTTGGGTTTTAAATGAGTGGAGTGAGTCTGAGTTGCGGATGTTTGGAGGGAGGGAGTTCCAGAGGGTTGGGGCAGCAATGGCAAAGGCTCTGATTTCTGCCTCTAACAGTCACACACCCCAGCTCTCTCCATCTGCAGTCTTGTGTTACCATAGACTCCGAGCCAAAGTAGATCTCAGCCGACCACGCCTACCCATTTAACACCACCGCACACACGCACACTCATTACATACACAATCAAGGTCAAACATTCGCATAGAAACTGGTGGAGAAAAACAAACTCCAGTATTAAAAGGGACAGAGATGCAGGATTAACACGATGAATGTGTTCCCTTGTAACCAATAGCGTCCTCTGCTATTCACGCTACAACACAGCACCTCTGACTGCCCACTTTTTGGTCTGCCGTGCTCTCAGACCTACTCAGCAAAACGACATCAAGTGATATGCTTATTTACTATCACAGTGGAAAATAACAGGCTCAAGCCAGCAGGTGCCTCTCATACTTTCATACTGCTGTAAAGCCCCTTCTCCCTCCCCAGACATCTGTGTTTTTTATCCTTAAGATTCGACACCATGATCATAAATATATATATATACATAATTATTATAATACATATTATTATAATACAGTATTAGCTGTTCAGGAAGTAGCGCTTTTACTTTAATAAATCAAATACTGAATTCTAATACGTTTGGGGACATGATTTCAATATAAAATATTGTCTTGATAAATTTAAAGCAAAAAGCAATTTGGAGCAGTGAATGCCTGTGGGATTCTGTGATAAATACATGCACATTGAAACAGGCTGCATGCTACTGGCTGAGTAACAAACGTGAATTCATACCGTGGCCTAGTTTTCTTGGCGAAACTACACTCTGCAAACCTGTCACATAGAGAGCGAGCGAGCATTTCTCAGAGCTCGGTGAGTGGGGTCCACTTTTCAAATGACTGAGAGGACAAACAGAGCAGAAACAAAGCCACAACAAAGCATCACAACACAAACAGACTGGAGAGCATTGTTTCCTGTTTCCAGGCACCTGACTACCCTCTCAAAATGGCATAGCCAGCCAAACCGGTTAACGCACATCACTGATTTTGAGAGCCTCTGAAACACATTAAAGCTGCGTGTAGGTCTTCTCAATTTTCTATTCCAGAAATATGCAGCACTTGCATTTCCACACTTTTTTTTTGAAGTTATACCACTTGAGATAATTGCTAAGGAAGTAGTGTGCCGGCAGTGCAAAATCAGTGTATATTATTATCACATTAAATTTGCATTAATAATATTCCCCAATGCTATTACACTGCATAGAATAAATCATGGTCTGTTGCTTACCTACACTCCAATAAATAGAGCATAACACAGCAGGATAAAATGCCTGTAACTTAGAAAAAACTTCACAGAAAAAATAAACAAAAATCAATCAAGGAAGCGCCTGTGGGATGAAAACATGCTTACTCCTTGTCACAAATTACACAAACCTAATTTAAAGTTGAAATAGCTCAAGTTTTACAGGGACGTTTGTGCTATCACACGGTTGAAGAAGAGGCGTGCCGCTTTAAGAGTATTTGAGTGCGGGGGGGGTGGGAGCCATGGGGGCCACAGAGAGAGGCCAGCATCTCGATGTATCATGCGGGCTGAGGTAATGTGATAGCCAAGAAGAGTCACTCTCCTGCCTTTCTTTCACAGCTCCCTCCCTCCATCACTCTCCCAGGTGCTTAACTCCTATTATTAATTTACCATGCGGCAAATAATTACAATCACGCCCTTTATTAGAGATGAGTACATGTAGTCACAGTGACTCCCTGTTGCATAACGGCCTCTACTTTCCTGCTGGGTTGTTGAGTCCACAAAAATGTCATTAAAAACTGAGGTCGGTCACATTACATTCAAGCGATTTCTTTTTAATCCATCAGAGGCTCAACGTTATTGCTCTGACACAAAATGTATTCAAAGACAATGCATTAAACAGTATGCCATGGCAGATAGAAATATCACATTGGTGTTTAAACACGCACCAGAGGAACCAGTGTAGATATTTTCTGGATTTGTTGCCACTCAACACCTGAGAAGATCAGACAACATGTTCAAGATTGCAGGTGGTCAATTATTAAATGTCAGCCGGCTGGAATACGTTGATCTGTTGGGAATATCAGCGGATAAATGGGGACAATGAATTTGGTGTCCCAGGCCAGTTCAGCCATATAGAACATTCAACTGAATCTCATGGCAGGTATTGTAAAGAGCGTGTTAGATCCATCGTGGTGTTGTGAAATCAATCTCCCTGCGCTACTGAACACATGTGACTTAATTAAATTACATATAAGTTTCGATGATGCGCTGGCGCAGTAGTAGAATGTGTTTTGATGAGACCGTCCACCATTTTTATGAATGAAAAGCATGGGATGTTAAGAAAGGCGGAAAAAGGCACAGGTGCCCTTTTAGTCATCTTGTAATGGTTTATGAATGAGGCATGCAGGTTTTTGGTGTGCTGTGGTAGGCTTGCATTTCAAGGGGGATCGGATGAGGTGAGAATAAACCTGCCAAGGACCGGCAGCAGGAAGAGTACTGCACTTCACAACCTCTGCCATGTTTCCTATTAATGAACCAGTATCCATTTACATAAAAAGCGCAATCTTATCAACGTCTTATGAATGGTGTTGGTACATAAAGAGTCCCTCCAGCAAAATAACGTGCGGTGTGTGCACGCAAACAACAACAACAAAACAGCTCACATACCCAACGATCAGCTGCACAGTGCTGATGCTTTCTCAGATGCTTCAGTGGCTCGAACGTTGCTTTCCACTGGTTGCATGCCCGGAAGAGGTTATTGAATGACTTAAAGCTGTCTGGTCAGCGTCTATATGCAGTGTCCGAGTCTTACTGTCATCTAGCAGAGTGATTTTTACAGTAATTTCCAAAACCCTGGAGTGAAACATAGATAATCCCCAGATCTGTACTAAGTCCATGCTACTGTGTCAAGATTAAGCAGCAGTGAAACTGTGATCAAACCTTTCGGCCATGTCGGATATTTATGAGCTCTTTGGCGACAGTCAAGACCGATTACATGTGATTTTCTAGTTCTGGATTCAAACACTTTGTATGTGCAGATGTACATAAATCAGCTGATTTAAAAACAAACAAACAAAAAACGCCTTTTGAGATTCATGGGACAGAAAGTTGCTGGGGACGAGCCGAGAGGGCCTCTAAGTGAAACATAAGGCTCTGCTGGAGAGACGTTAATTAATTTATGTGATGCCACAGATGCAGTGAGCAAGCGATGCATTAGTGAAAAAATAGGCGATCAATAGGCATGCTTCCCTCAAGTGCTGTTGCTGTCAACAGCTTATCACAAGGCTGTAGGACTGGTATGGACCGAGCTGAAAAGAGTTCTGAAAAGAGTTTGACAGATATTAAACAAGGAAATTTGATTTGAAGTCGAATGGTTGATGATTCAGTTGGTTTGAGCTGAAAGGAAAGTAAATAAATAAATAAATGGACAGCTTTCATTCCCAAAGAAGGAATATATATATATATATATATATATATATATACATATATATATATACAGTATATAACAGGAAATCTGGTGAACGGATGTTGCGGCAGACTAATCCTCTTTCAGACAGACACGATTGTTGGCACTCTCTCCACACGGGGCAGTGATTTGAAATGTACCAGAAAAGAGGAACGCGCTGATTTTCATCGTGATAAAAATGAAACGTGTTGATGTTATTGAGCCGCAGCGGATCACGGCGCCACACACCTGCTGAAAGTTTGGAGAAATTTCCATTGACGTTAGCAGCATTTCTTTGAGAAATTTGGTTTTGACACTGTTGATAGTTGAAACATGCTATCAGGATATCATCTGCAACTGCAAAAACAAACAGAAGAAGAGCACTCCTTTTGAAAGGGCAGTAAAAATAAATTTTAAAAAAATCAGAAAATAGCTTGTGTGAGGCTTAAGCAATGAATATTTATAAATATTAGCACTGCTTGGTTGGTCATTGACAAAGCAATCGATGTCCTGACGCTGCAGTCGCTGGAGGGTTTTTTAAAAAAATATTTAATCAGGAGCAGACATGTTCTCGCAGCTCTTGCCTTTTCAGACTGTAAATATTCCCATGACTTCCGATTTTCAATTTGCATATTTTGAAAGAAAGGATTCTTTATTGCTGCATAGACTGATTACTGAATGAACAAAGGGAACTGACATTAGATTCACTTGAGAAACAGACAATTTATGGCTTGCTTGCTTGCCTCCGCAAGGGACAAAAATGTCAGATGTCATCAAAGTAATCTAATAGAACGTTAAGACATTTATCACGAGATGTATCCATAAAGATCAGTGACATCAAGCAAAAGCAAGACATTACTTGAATTACTGTATTGATGCCTTTTATTCGAATGAAATATTAGATTTTATTTTTATTCTAAAGCCAAACTTAGATTGAAGACGTGAGGTTTCAATCTTTGCAGTGCTATGCTGAATACTGTGGACTGCAACATGTCTGTGGTCGATGGGCTACACATGACTCAAATCAAGCGTTTAAAGCTCAAACTCACTTTAAGCTGAGCTGGTTTGAGATACCAAGAAAATGTCTGAGCCTGAATCTGCTGGAATCATAGTGTGTGTTGTAATAATAAGTATTTGTTTTTGTTTTTTTGTTTTTTGGGGGGGTATTGTACCATATTTAAAGGTGTTGCTGATGTTTTCATGTGCTGTGTGTACATGATAATGTTATATCAGCAACGCAGCAAAGTACAGCCTCTAAAATGACCACAGAGTTGAATCAACGCCCATCCGACACGTTGTCAACACAACTAAACCTGACAAAAGGAAGGATTTATCACAAGGTTACTGTAGTTGACTCCATTAAGTACACATATACCTTGTAAACTGCTAATTCGTTTTATTTTGATTGGTTGTGTCAATGTTGACCAGTTTTGATAGAGTGTGAGCTGAATTATGAAGAATGGAAATAGGAGCAGAATTAATTTATTTTAATTTATCCCCCTCGGTTGCTGGAGGGGAAATATTATACAAAATCAATTTGGGGATATTCATGAATTCAGAGGTGTCAATTTGAGATACGTGTAATATTTCAACCACAAACGTCTAACTTCTAAAAGAGATTCAGCTACGATTAGGAACAACCTGGCCACATTTCATCGAAACATTATGTCTTACTTAACTTATTTGAATCTGAAATAAGAAAAAGATATTGAAATAGTCGAGACAAATCACAACAACAGCCGGTACCATTCCCCTTAATTAAAATATACTTTGTAAAAAAAATACAGAAAGCACGACTGACCAATAAGCTTGAAGAAATATAAGCAGTTATATCACCCAGGCTTGGTCTGAGTTAACTGTTAAATCATTCTCACAAGTCCGGTCTATTTAGGGCCAACTGTGAAAGAGTAGAGCTGAGACGAGTCTTAAATCTACCGTCCTAGAGTTACTAGAAAGAGTACCTGAGGGGTCTTGGCAAGATTTTGTGGAATTCCTACATCTAGCAGCTAATACTGCACAGCATAGTTTCAGATAAGATGGACACGGCTACTTTGGTGATTATAATCTTAATCTGTCAAAATCCTTTTTTACATGCTAGACAGGGGAACCATAAAAAAAAATGGCTGTTGTCCTTTACCTCTTTCCAATAGGCCTGATAATTATTTACCACACCGTATTTACTGCATTACTAGATGCTAACAAGGCAGAAAGGCCCCTGGATGGGGTCTTCCTGTGTTGCCTGTGGGCTTTCCCCTGTCGTCTGTGTAGGTTTCCTCCGGCTTCCTCACACTCTTCCAAAGACATGCAGGTTAGATTAATTGGGTTTAGGTTATTTGGTGTGTGTTGTTGTGCATGCGAGCGTGAATGGTTGTTTGGATGTGTTAGCTTTGTGATTCACATCAGTGTCAGCTGGGACGGGCTCTGGCCCCAAGTGACCCCCCAAAGGATAAGCGGATATAGATAATGGATGGATCACCAAGAACTTAGAAAGGGTAATGGAATTTTGAACTGTTAGCAGCAAACACGGTGGATGTTTTGCTCCAGTTCCCAAGGCTAAAGACAGAAACTGAGATTGACTTGAATTGACAGTTGACTCTTTACTGTAATCAGTATTGAAGTGCATGTATAATGAATCCGTACATGAAAAGCTCCACAAAACAGATTGTGTTTAAAGGGAGATTTCTGACTTGCCAAAGGACAGAAGGGAGCTTTTTTTGTGCAATTCATAGACTGGATATGCTGCAACTATAAAGCATCATCTCCACCAAGCAGTCCGGATCAGTTCAGTTCAGTTCGGTACACATTAGAACGGTTATTATTGCATTTCCATTACCAAAAGTTGTGGTACCAATAGAACCGTTCCGTACTGCCCTGTTTTTTCGTCACCCCTCTGTTGAGGTACCTAGCACAGTGAACCGATAGTAAAAGGTGGAGTTAAAAACACGGCTACAAGAAACAAGAGTTGTCTTGTCGTCTACGCTCTGATGTCAGTCTTTATTCTTGCTGCCTGCAGCCTTTTCTCAAACAATGCTTGTCTCTGTGCTGTAATAAACATGAAACATGTGTGTGCTTAGTGAGTGTACCGTAGACCGAGGCCTTGTCCACACGTACACAGGTATTTTTTAAAACAGGGTTTTACGCAAAACACATTGTCAAGCACTAGCAAGAGCATGCCAAAGCAACAGGTGGCGATATAACCCTAACCGTATAGCCATGTTGGCCAATCAGAAGCCTGAAACAAAAAGTTATTACTGGTTCCGGTTGGCTAACAACAACAAGGTCCGACCGTATTTCGTCCAAAACCGGCGATGACGTTGGCGGTGGGGTCTGGTTCGTGGGAGTGTGTGTGTTGAATGTAACAGCGATGTCCGAAGCGCTCTGACGCCTCTGTTCCTCATAGGGGGAGAGTATGTAGGTGTAAGCATGTAAAAAGACTAAAGCACTAAATGCAGTTTCTGAAATTCTTCACCCTGGAAGAACTTTTGCCAAAGCTCTGTTTGCAGTGTGGACAAAGGCCAAAACACATAGAAAAAGCTACTTTTTCCAAAATACCCATATACGTGTGGACAAGGCCCGAGAGAGATCGAGATAGAGCAGCAGGAATGTGACCATGAATACGAACGGAGCAGAGGAAAATGTTAGCAGTTTGTATGTTGATGATCTGACAGTAATGAAGCCTACAATAGGCTATCGGCAGCATGTTGGCAAGTTAATAAATGCTGCAGCCAAGGAAAGTCTCGTCTGTTGGTTCCCAACTGCTGGAAAAGTGACAGTGATTACCCCCGACATAAGAGTATCGTCTGCGGTGGAAACGCTAAACAGATCTCTGGTTTAGGTACTTTAATTATGGTTACCAAGGGTACTATACCGAAAGCACTTTGGTGGGGACGCGGCTTAACATTGTGGAATCTTGGACTTTAAGCATGCAGTCAATTTAGTGCTCCAGGCAGCAGAATGTAGATCAATGTCACCCCAATGCCAGCTGCTAACACAGATCTTCTACATAACACAGTATCATGTGATGCTTCAGAAAAATATACTGTGTGTCTGTGTTGCTAATAAGAAAAATGCTTTTATGTGCATAGCTCAGCTGAGAATGATGAGTCAGAGCTTTGTGGTCGCTCCACCCTACGTCAGAATCATATGAGATATACAGTACTGTAAGTCGCAGGCTGAGTGAGCTTCAGCAACATTCAACCACTTTATGCAAGAGTTACCATTTGATCCTAAAAGAGCTGCATCTGGACTTCATTTTCCTGCAATAATCCATTCCAGAGTGAACAAGCAGTAGACCTTGTCAGGCAGGCAGAACAAGGATACCTAGTGAACCACATTTATGCAGTGAAGAGATCTAAATGTGCACTGAAAGAGTCTAAAGAATGAGCCTGTCAGCAACCATGTGTCGAGGGTTTCTATATGAGAAGACTCCTCTAATGTTACTTAGCACCTTTGCTTCAAGCTTCGAGCTTTTAGCCTCATTCAGGGAATTGTTTAGCATATTTATTGTATGATTTAGTCTCGTCTGCTTTGCTCTTATCAACACCCAAAAGCAAAAAAAAAAAAGTGATGGTAAACAGACAATGTTAACGACTAGCTGGCGAAGAAAGTCAAACATCTCACAAAAAGAAGCTGGTGGAGAGCTAAAATAAGAGTAGATATTGGATTTGTATTCACCAGAAGGGCAGGAACATGCCTCCAAATGAATGCCTTGTCTGCTGGGTGAGTTACCAACTGTTTGCTACCACATCAGCCATAACAACTTCATTACTAATGCCAGTGATATGGTGGTTGCTGTGAAGCTCAGGGCAGTTTTTTTTTGTGTTGCTTTAAGAGAAACAAAAATCAATTTGACCTCAGTTACTCTCAGCTGAGGAAATCAGTAAGATGCATGAAAGGATGTCATATTTGCTTGGTCCAGCGATGTGAATCTACCTATTCATGGATGTACTGGGACAAAAAATTCAGCTGTACTGGACTTTTTCTCCAGACCAGCTCACATATGTTTCTGTGGAATACAATCCACAGCTGCTGCTACTAGTCGAAGCTGAATCCAACATTAAGTCGTAAGCTGAATCATCTGCAAGATATTGTGAAAAATATTACTTTGGTAAAAGTGAAAGTCACACATATGAATAGTGCTTAGCCCTTTTTACACCGAGAATGCGCAATATTGCCGCAACGAAGACCCTTCTGCACGCCGCCTTTGTTTATTTTCACTGAAAAGCGCAACGGCGCCATAACGCCGCTCAACTGTGTGATCTTTAGATAGCAAGCTGGCGTAGCGCTTTGTAAACAATGGAATGGACTGATGCAATAACATGGCAATAACAACCTCGCGTTTTCTCCACAATTTGTCAACATTTTCGGTTGTTTTTCTTCTTCTTTGAGTTAGCTGCTAGCTGCTGCTAGCTGCTCTTAAATCTCCCGGTTGAGGGTCGCACGCAAACCATGTCGACAAAATGTCACGGCCCTGCCTCGTCGTTGCGCCTCGCCGGCTCACTCCGTTTACACCGACATCGATTCAGCACCGTTACTACCTCCGCTGCCGTCTCAGAGGTACCAACTTTTACCCCCCATTACACCTCTGTCACATTTATACAGACGATTCGATTCATTAAGCGTCTGGTATTAAATGTACTTAAGTACCGAAACTAATCTCCTGCCAATAAATGCACTTAAGTATCAAAAGTGCAAGCACATTATACATAGATTTACATATATGTATTTACCGTATGCTAGGGGTCGACCGATTATCAGCCTGGCTTCTTTAATTCGATGTTTAAATTAATTTTAAACCGTGTTAGATGTAATATTAAAACCTAGTTAGTGTAAACTTTAATTTATCGCTCAAAATTGTTTGTTCAACATTTCGTGTTATCACTCCCTGACGTGCTGTCCTAACTTCAGAGAAAGATGCCAGTATACTGTAGACATGTGAGGACACTACTCATTCATTATGGAAAACAATGATGGGCAGTGTTCTCCCGTCTACTCCCCCAAAACAGTGGGCTGTTTAGAGGGTAAAGACGGGGTGGGGGTGAGGCCTCTGTATGCTAGATGCTTTTTCGTGATAATGCTCTGTTTAACGTTCCCTCTTCTCCAATCCAGTGGGTCACACTGAGTCACAAGGCCAGCCAGCGATGACAATGGCATGTTTGTGCACAGGCTGAGCTATGGGTAGACTGTCTGATGTGAAGGAATAAGATGGCACTAGGTGGACACTAGAGTCTGGTTTGTGTGTGTGTGCATGCTGGTGTACATGGAAAGGTGAGTGCATGTGTGAGCCTTATCTGCTTGTTATACACTGGCTGCTTAGAGAGAACTTCTCTCACTGCAGTGTATATCACATAGACCAAAACGATTCAGGTTAGTACTATAAGCGGACTTTCAAACGCTCACTCCGACATAATTTGGGTCATGACAGATAAGATAAACGCTTTCTGCAGTGGAAGGAAATTGTGGGTAACAGACACTTTCAGGCTTCTACATCCCACAGACATGATCTGCCGCTGGTGATTTGATAACTGGAACAGAAACAAGTCAAATATCTCATACTGCAGCAGATGAAACTACTGGATCAGCACTATAATATAAGATGTTGCAGTGAGGTGGCTGCCCCCAAGTAGAGACTTCGCGCCAAGTGATGAAATCATCTTCCAAACCTATATTTTAATTAAATTATGTATGTCTTGCTGTATTTCCAAGAACCCAACTGATGTCAGCCAACAATGCCAGCACAGTTTAACTGTATGCATTGTGCTAATGTGATATATGAGAAAAATTAGATATGAGAAAATGTCACCTGTTCAAACAAGGTAAGGCAAATACACTGCATGTTAAACATTGGATTACTCTGTGCAAACACTATTCTATGATTTTAGCATATAAACTTTATGGTAATAGCCGAAATGAGGCATCCCAGTGGACTGTAGAAGTCAGTGACATACACCTCCAGCTTCAACTCCACATTCAGGTATTTTTTCGACCTGCATGCCCTCATCAAAACAAGCTAATTGTTGTGCTGTTAAACTTCATTACCTCCCAAGGCGGTTATGTTTTCACCCGTGTCGGTCTGTTGGTTTGTTTGTCACCAGGATTACGCACCAAACTACTGAATGGATTTCCACGAAACTGGGTGGAAGGATGGGACATGGGCCAGGGAAGAACCCATTAAATTATGGTGCGGATCCAGATTAAGGGTTGGATCCAGGAATGTTTTATCTCTTTGCGAGACAACATTGCGAGATGGGACATTTTTCCACATTTTCGTTAAATTTTCCAGGGAATATTGCATGGATCTTGATAACAAACAAAAATCAGGCATATTTAAATGTTCTGCTATCTATGAGTGTGTTTATTAACGTGTTTTCATAGGGGGGTAGTCCTTTCCTGGCTCCTGTACGGTAACAAATAGCGCTAGAAACCACCAATGTGTAGCTAAGCTAATAGGGATTCAGTAAGGTACTAATTTGTAGCTGTATACCTGAAAGCCTGTATTAATATCGCAGGACACACTTGCATGTGGGCATATATGTGCATCCATGCATGCATACTGCACACACACACTCACACGCTCCTTTCATTTCAGTGCAGACCAACGTCCCTCACCAGTGGGTAGTAAGCCATACACTCCCTCATCTCCCCCACCCTCCCTCCCTCCCTCCCTCTTGTCAACCTCCTTGTTGTCATATGACCGCTGTTATGTGTGTGCAATGGAACACAAAGTTGCTCTGTTAGTCCCTCTGCTCTGCCCTCTCAGATTTGAGTGCTGGAAGTTAAGGCCCTCTCACTCACCCGTCTCAGGGAAACAGACAGGCCCCTGTATGTGACTACCAGCAAAGATTAGAGAGGAGGGCAAAGAGAAAGAGAGGGATGAATTGAGCTGATGTTGTGTTTTATGTAACACAAAAAAAACAACTTAATCCGTACTCATTCACAGAGCCCCGCCCCGAGATGCGGTTCGATTCAAGTGACAGCTTTCCCCACTGGCACAAGGGCACAACATTTCTGCATTAACGTGTCTAAAATCCACTAGACTTATATATTTTATTGAGTTGTAGTCGTGACATTATGCCAGATGTTTTCAACAAACCCAGAGAAATTCCTATCATGTTTCATTTGTTTGCCTGTCAGCGTCATAGATAGATAGAGTCTCAACTTTATCTTTAACTTTGTCTTTTAAACAGAACATTGAGTGCCTTACAAAAAACAAAAACAAAAACCTCACAGTGAAGTGAGTCTTTACGAGTTTTTACGAATATCACGGATATTTTATACCCGCATGCAAAATCATCTTCCTTGGGAATGTTTGATTCATTGTACCACGCTACGTTGAGATTTGTCTCGCATGAAGGTTTCCGCACACGTCCATGCAGTTTGTATGAGAAAGTTGGTTTACCTTCCTCACACAATCGAAATGGGAACATTTATCTTTTAATGGCAATGATACACGAATCGCCTCCAGTAGAGCTGCAACCTTCGATGATGTGGACAAATTATGTTCGCCGCTCCTCGATCCGGCACTGTTTTTAGGGAAAGTGCTTTTAAAGTTTTTTGCTCCCTCATCGTGGAGTGAGCTACAGAATCACCTTAAACTAGATTATCTGATAAACATGGAAGATTATAAAACTAGGATCAAGGACTGTTTGACCACTGAATGTACATGTCCTGCCACTGAACACTGATAAATTTGTGGTTTGATTTATTGGTTGTTTTAAGTATGTTGCTTCTTTTATGTGAAACTTTTTGTGCTGCTGTCTTGGCCAGGACTCCCTTGTAAAAGATTTTGAATCTTAATGGGAATATTTCTGGTAAAATAGTGTTAAATAAAAAGAATATATATATAAAAAAAAAATCATATCCCGTTTTCCTTGATACATGAGAGAGTGAGGAAGGACGTCTGCTAACAAGCTAGCTAACACACTATTGTTTACTATTGTATTGTTCACTTGTTTCCTTGCAGTACATGTCAACAAAGGCACTAAATTATTGGGACACAGAGAGTCAGATGATCAGCTGACCATAAATAAGTGGCTACATTGAAAGAGCTATCAAGCGTTTTAGCTATTAGATTTAGTTAATAATAATAATAATAATTTAGTGCATAAATGAAATTGCAATATATTTGTTCAATTTAACTCTTAATTTTCTAAATACTAATTGGTGCATCCTGTGGGACTACACACGCATTCATTGCAGTGGTTATGGCAATGACTTTAAATGCAGGATACATAATTAGCAAGTCAGCCTGTTGCACCAACCGTGTTAAATTTCAAACTTAGCATCGTCATAACATCTCGTAACATCTAAATAGGTATAAATCACACAATGTCAGAGAATTATACTTAATGACAGTAATAGAGCTTTTTTTCTGCCACACAGCATAATTATTTTATTAACTGCACATCATTTTGCAACATTTTTTATATATTTCAATATCGATCAAGATCACTACGATGTTCTACAAGTGGGTCAATCCCAGCCACCAAGCTAATGCGTACGGTAACGTTATAACAACAACGTTCAACACGCTCAGAAACTTTTTTTTCATTTCGTTGTTTTGACCATGGATAAGAGCGCTGGGCTACCCGACCTCTAAATTCACCACATAACGTTAGCAACAGTAACTGCATGGGGAGTCGACTTATCTGATGGTTAGTTAGCAACTTAAATGTTACGTTAGCTGGCATTACTTGCAGGTGTTTCATTCGAGTGAAATGACATAACGTGAATAACTCCCATGATCCTACGCTACCTTGCAACATCATCAAAGTCAGTCTTTTGTTATTGTTTTGATTGATCTGAGATCTGAGTGGCTGCACAGTGTGAGTAACACGTGCAAGCGCGTCTGCCATATTGGAGGGCTAGGTACGGCAACACCACTTGGACAGCCCACACCAGAACAGCAGTAAAACCGTTAATTTGTGATGTTATGATTATGATTACATTTGCTGATGACTATTTCACACAGCATTGTCGTAGCATAGCTTTTTTTTTTAATGCTCATATTGCTGTTACTGTGTACTGTCCAAATATTTGGAAAAATTGTACTGTGATGCTTTGGCAATATTGTTTGAAACTTTAATGCCAATAAAGTGAGTGAATTAAAAAAATAAAAGCTGTGCTACGACAGGCAACGCGCACCGTTGTCTGAAATGATCATTAGCGAATGTAATCATAATCATTATTAACAGCTAAACTTAACAAATTAACGGTTTTACCAAAGTTCTGCTTGTGGTTTAAGTGGTGTTACCGTACCTAGCATTCCAATATGGCGGACGTGCTCATCCTCTCATTTTGCAGCTACTCGAATTGAGTAGTGAAAAACCCTAATTATACTGTGCGTTTAAGTAATTCATTAGTCCTCTCTACATTGATGCTTCTGTAAAGGAAACAGTGTCTTGCAGCCGTTTGTGTGTAGATGACACTTTGTCCTTTTACCTGGCAAGGATTAAAGACCCAAAACAAACACAAATGCTGAGCCAGCTGAATCAGAGCAAAGCCTTGTCTGAACATACAGAGTGACAAAGCAACTGGGAGGTCTAAACTTTATGGACATGTTCTTCCTCTATGGTTTTATAGGATAGTTCACAGCCTCTGCGCTGTGTTTAACATCAACATTCATGTTAATTCTCCTAAAGCAAGTCTTGTGTGGTCATTCTGTTACTTCCTCTCCACAACAAATAAATGACATCTTAGATTAATCATTTTATTAATTATGCTGCCATGGGAGCTAGGCTGGGCCCCTCCCCTCGGTACTTAACTGTAATAGAGCTGAGTTTAATTGTCTAAGTCGGCGGTGCGTTCACCTACACCGGACCGGACTGTCACTTTTGCCTCCTCAGGGCACGAGCTGCTACCTCAAATGCCCCTGTCGCTTTAAAACCAAGTCTGTCCCTGCTGTCCCTTGCCATTATGTCACCCAGCGGAGGGGCTGTAGCAAGTAACAAAAGAGGTGGAATGAGGTCAACTCGGCATAGGGTTTTGTCACATTATTGCTTTTGTTTTGATATGCATAAAGGTCAGCGGAGTGGCAGCATATTGCATCCTTCCTCTTAAACAAAAAGAGAGATAAAACATTGGAGGTGGGACGAGGCTGCATGCTTAATTTATGTGATGTGTATTCCTTCTAATTTAAGAATTCACGTTGAGGTTTGTGTGTTTGGCTTCGCAAAAACTATCCAAAATAAGAGCATTTCTGTTTCTTCCGATATTATGTTCAAACAGTCTGGAAAAAGTGTGATGACATTTGATTGACAGTGTTTGTGTGTGAAACTTGGTGAAGGCACATTATGTAAGCGTGTGATTAACCTTTATATTGCATACCGGATGTCGTTCATCCATCATTTTAAAGCCACGGTGATAAGTCAGAGACAGGAAAACATTTTACAGCTTAAATGAAAAGAAGAATCAGACATTAGTGCAGCTCTCAGGGTTGTAGGAGCTTTTGTCACAGTGAATGTGACCTTGGTTTGTCTACTAATGGTTACCAACCCGTGACTGGTACTGTAGGAGTGGATATTGAGAGGAGAACGAGATCACAACAGGACAAAGTCGCTAAAGACGCCCTGAATTGTGGGTGCACGCTGCAAAATGTTGTTTGCATGCACAACATTTGTTCTTGTGCACCCAGTTCACCAGTAACTGACATGGCGGCAACATGGCCTGCATCTTCTCTTGAGATGGCATCATGCAAGAATTAAGCATCTGCAGAATTTGGTTTCCACCTTAAATAAAGCCTTTGAAGTTTTAAAGAAAACACAAAGAAATACAAAGATAATAAGAAATATTACATGATATAGATGCATCTTAGCCAGGTTACACATGCTCAGGAAACATGGTTTGTACGCTGCAAAATTCCCCAAATTCCAAGCATTTTCTTGAGTGAGAACACGTAAATTCAACTCGCAGCTACCCACAAAGGCTTAGTCCCAATCTGTCAGCATTACAATGTGACAGCGATCAATAGTCCAATCCAGTTTTTCCTCAAAAACCCCATTCAGGCAACATTACACAGGGTTCAGCATAAGTATCAATCTAATATTCCTGATCCGTTTTGGTACCAGTAGTGCTGAAGGTGGTGGGATTTATCCACCATCTTTGCCTTGATGCACAGATCTCTGAGGGTATCGATGTGCGCTTCTGCCAGTGGAACTATCACAGACACATCCAGCATTCTTTCTGTGTCACATGCTCAGAAAAGCGTGTCCTTCTACCACCGTGAAATTATCACGGCCTTTCCCCCCTCTCTCTTTCATCCAATCTGTTCCAAATCTTCTCTTCCCTTCATTCTCTCTCTTGCTCTCTGCTGCATCAACCTCCGCCCCTCTGCCCCATCTGCCTCAAACCCCCCAGCCCCTCGACCCCTCCCTGCACTGGTTTTCTCTCTCTCTCAAGCATGTAACACAAACACACATACAGTTACACACAAATACACATGCTCTCCTGATGCAACACAACCAATCCCAACCCCCATTGAAAGAAAGAAAAAAATACAGTAACGCTCTGTTCAGAATATAAAAGATGAAACAGAAAATGTCACAAATCATCCTGCTTCGCCTGCTCAGGATTGCACACGCTCTGTGCTCACCGTTAAGGTTCACATTCATAAACACACACACACACACACACACACACACAACCAACCGCACACGAATGAACCCAACAAATCCGAGATTATTAATGAATGCTGATGTACATTTTCCCCGGGAGAAGAGCAGACAGCGAGCTCCACCGCCAGGCCACAGTTTGGTCGCTTATCCCAGTGCCCGCAGAGCCAAGCTCCGCTGGATTTGCACACCTTCCACTGCAAATTCACATTCAGTGTCTTGTAAAGTTGTAAGTACCGAACACCTGATCGTGTGTGACGCCGCTTCTAGTCTCTTATTTCCCTTCTTTCCATTTCAAAGCTTATGGCCTGGGTGAAGCGCACACACACACACACACGCGCGCGCACACACACACACACACACACACACACACACACACACACACACACACACACAC